>WAAF01003711.1:0-53557 GCA_013400475.1 Tricholaema leucomelas | reverse complement strand
AGATCCATCACTAGGTGAAGTCCGTCAGACACATGTTCTGGTGATGGCATTAGGTCACTTTCCAGTCTCAAGTAGATCTTTATCCTTCTCTGCTTCTGTTTTCCTGACATCATTGAATGGATTCGATTGGAAGGGACCTTTAGAGATCAACCAGTCCACTCCCCCTGCAGCCAGCAAGGACATCTGCAACTCCATCATCTTCCACCCCAACGTGAGGAAAAACTTCTTTCCTGGGAGAGTGATGGAGCCCTGGAGCAAACTGCCCAGAGAAGCTGTGGCATCTCCTTCTCTAGAGACTTTCAGCATCCATCTGGATACGTTCCTGTGCATTCCAGTGCTTTGGCAGGGGAGTTGGATTCAGTGATCTCTGGCAGTCCCTTCCAACCCCTACTATCCTATGATCCTAGAGCAGATTGCTCAAAGCTCCAATCAACCTCACTGGGAATGCTTCCAGGGATGGGGCATCCACCACCTCTCTGAGCAAGCTGCCCCAGGGTCTCACCATTCTCAGTGTAAAGCTTTTTCCTTCTACCTGGTGTAAATCTCCCTCTTTTACTTCAAACCATCACCCCTTGTCCTGTCACAACAGGCTCTGTTCAAAACTCTGTCCCCAGCTTTAAGTAACTATTCCCCTTCAAAAACTGAAAGGCTACCACAAGGTCTCCCTGGAGCCTTCTCTTCTCCAGGCTGAACAACCCCAGCTATCTCAGCCTGGCCTTACAGCAGAAGGGAAGGCTCCAAGTTCTACCATAGAATGCATCAGGCTGTGAAGGGACCCTCAAAGGTCATCAGACCCCTGCAGAGCATAATCACAGCACAGCACTGAGTGGTTGTACTCTCCGAGCATCTGAAGATGACCAAGAGAAAGAGAATGAACCATTTCTTATTGTGCTAGTTTGCTAGCTAGAATGTTTTGGTGAGGATAATTAGATGGGACCTTCAGCAGCCTGATCTACATAGGTATCCCTGCCTATGGCCAGCGGGGGGAGGGTGGTGGAATTAGATGATCTGTAAGGTTCCTTCCAACCCAAATCATTCTATTTTATAAAAGCCAAGTTGGATGAGGCCTTGAGCAGCCTGATCTAGTAGGTGTCCCTGCCCACAGCACAGAAGTTGAAACTAGATAGTCTTTAAGGCTCCTTCCAACCCAAACCATTCTGTTTGATGAAAGCCAGGTTGGATGAAGCCTGTTCTAGTAGGAAGTTGTACAGGGTTAACCCTCCAGGGGGAGTGACCTTTACCTGACCCTAGGTGGTCTTGTCCCCTCCCCAGGGCGGGATCTGAACACCACCAGGTGATTCACAGTTAGCCAACTCCCCCTTCCTGTCTAAAGATCCATAAAAGCAGGGGGACTTCCTGTTCTCTCTCTCTGTGCTCCCTGCCTGCCTGCTTACCAGCATCACCATCCCGTTTCTGGTTCTCTTTGTTTTAGCACGTGGCCATCACCGACGAGGCAGACAAAGCCATTACCACCAAATCCTCTTGTATTTACACATTTTGTATTTGTTTCTCCTTTCCCTATACCTTTGTAGCTTCCCTATCTCAGATACCTTTTTAATTTATTGTTAAACTTTTCTTCCTTTTAACTTGCGAATCAGAGTGAGATTATCTATTTAGGTGTGCTTACCTTTTCCTCTCTACATCTAATTTCTTTCTTTTGGGAAGGAAGGGAGAAGAGGGAAAGGCACTCTATAAATTGTAATTTGGTTCTATCAAATATATTTGAATCTCTAGGGAATTTAAATTAGAACCAAGACAATTTATTTGTTGGCTCAATGCGGGGCTAGGCAGAAAATAATTATTTTAGACAAGATTTGGAAGATAAAAATGAATGGTTTTTAGAATCTTAATAATTCGACCATTTGGACAGCTATTTTGGTCATGGACTTGTAAAGTCAAAACAAATCATGTTTTCTAGATAATGACTGATATGGCTGGAGTTATCAGGAGAAGGAGCAGCTGCATTTTCTAAGCAGTTTTTGTGTCGGTACGAGCAGCAGCCGAAGGCAACACGTGGGGTTGTAAAAGGAAATGACCTAGAAGGAAATGTCTTTTGCCAGTGTGTGAGGCTCCTAGAAAGGAGTAAAATGTTGCATGGTATGCTGGCCTAGGCAATTCCTGGCTGGAATTATCAGAGGAATTAATGCCTGTGTTTTCTAGCAGTTTTTGTGCCAGTCCGAGCAGCAGCCGAAGGGAAGACGTGAGGGTTTAAAATGAAACAACCTAGGATCACATGCCTTTTGCAAGTGTGTGAGGCCCCTAGAAAGGAGTAGAATGGTGCATGGTATTCAGGCCTAGGCCTATCCTGGATGGAGTTATCAGGGGAATGAACGGCTGTGTTTTCTAAGCAGATTTTGTGCCTGTCCCAACACCAGCCGAAGGGAGCACATTGGGGTTTAAAAAGAAATGACAACAACCTAGAAGCAAATGTCTTTTGCCAGTGCGTGAGGATCCCAGAAAGGAGTAGAATGGTATGAGCTATTCAGGCCTAGGCCATTCCTGGATGGAGTTATCAGGGGAATGAACGGCTGCTTTTTCTAAGCAGGTTTTGTGCCTGTCTGAACACGAGCCCACAGGAATACCTTGGGGTTTAAAAGGAAACAAAAACGACCTAGCAGCAAATGCCTTTTGCCAGTGCGTGAGGATCCCAGAAAGGAGTAGAATGGTGCATGGTATTCAGGGCTAGGCCATTCCTGGCTGGAATTATCAGCAGAATGAACATCGGTGTTAGCTAAGCAGTTTTTGTGTCAGTCTAAACAACATCTGAAGGGAACACGTTGGTGTTTAAAAGGAAACCACAAGGACCTGGAAGCAAATGTCTTCTGCCAGTGTGTGAGGCTCCTAGAAAGGAGTAGAATGGTGCGAGCTACCAGCCATTCCTGGCTGGAGTTATCAGGAGAATGAACTCTAACCCTAAACCCTAACACTAACCTTAACCTAACACTAAACCCTAACCCTAACCCTAAACTCTAACCCTAATGGACCCTAACCCCTAACCCTAACCTAACCTAAATCCCTGACCCTAAGCCTAACCCAACCCTAAACCTAACCCTTAACACATGGTTTAAATTTCACAAAGCGATTTAAACATAGCTCCAACCTCACTCTGTCCCACTGCACTCACATGAATGAGGTAAGTTAGCAATATCATGACAGGGGAGTCCCACATCAGGACAGCGGAATCCAATATCACGACAGGGTGATATTGGATTAGGCCAGGGGAGCCCTCTATCACGACAGAGAGCTACATTTTGTGACAGGGGACTCCCATGTCATGACAGGAAGCCCCATATCATGACAGGGGAATCCAATATCATGACAGGGGAGTCCCAAATTACAACAGGGGCGCCCTCTATCATGACAGTGGAGCCACAGATCGTGACAGAGAGCTCCATATCGTGACAGGGAAGTCTCATATCATGACAAGGAGCCCCATATCACAATATGGGAATCCAATATCACGACAGGGAGCCTCATATCATGACAGGGGCCCTCTAACACAACACAGAGCTCCATATCATGACAGAGGAGGACCATACCATGAAAGGGATACCCATATCATGACAGAGGAATCCAAAATCACAACAGAGAGCTCCATATCATGACAGGGGGGTCCCTTATCATGACAGGGAGCCCCATATCAGGACAGGGCAATCCAAAATAAGGACAAGGGAGCCCTCTATCACAACAGAGAGCTCCATATCGTGACAGGGGAGTCTCATATCATGACAGGGAACACCAAATCAAGACAGAGGAATCCATTATCATGACAGGGAGTCCCAAATCATAGAATCATAGAATGGTTTAGGTTGGAAGGGACCTCAAGGATCATCCAGCTCCAACCCCCTGCCATAGGCAGGGACACCTCCCACTAGAGCAGGCTGCTCAAGGCCTCATCCAGCCTGGCCTTAAACACCTCCAGGGAGGAAGCATCCACAACCTCCCTGGGCAACCTGTGCCAGTGTCTCACCACCCTCACTGTAAAGAACTTCCTCCTAACATCCAGTCTAAATCTCCCCTCTTCCAGCTTAAACCCATTCCCCCTCGTCCTGACATTACCAGACCTTGTCAATAGTCCCTCCCCAGCCTTCCTGTAGGCTCCCTTCAGATACTGGAAAGCCACTCTAAGGTCTCCTCGAAGCCTTCTCTTCTCCAGGCTGCAGAGCCCCAACTCTCTCAGCCTGTCCTCATAGCAGAGCTGCTGCAGCCCTCTGAGCATCTTCGTGGCTCTCCTCTGGACTGGCTCCAGCAGTTCCATGTCCTTCTTGTGCTGGGGGCTCCAGAACTGCACACAGTACTCCAGGTGGGGTCTGAGGAGAGCAGAGTAAAGGGGGAGAATCCCCTCCCTTGCCCTGCTGCCCACACTGCTCTTGCTGCAGCCCAGCACAGGGTTGCTGTCTGGGCTGCATGTGCACACTGCAGGCTCATGTTGAGCTTTTCATCAACCCAGACCCCCAGGTCCTTCTCCTCAGGGCTGCTCTCAGCCATTCACCACCCAGCCTGTATCTGTGCCTGGGATTGCACCGACCCAGGTGCAGGACCTTACACTTGGCCTTGTTAAACGTCATGAGGTTGGCCTGGGCCCACCTCTCCAGCCTGTCCAGGTCCCTCTGGATGCCATCCCTGCCCTCCAGCAAGTCAGCTGTGCCACACAGCTTGGTGTCATCTGCAAACTTGCTGAGGGTGCACTCAATTCCTCTGTCCATGTCACTGACAAAGATGTTACAGAGCACTGGTCCCAGCACTGACCCCTGAGGAACACCACAACAGGGAGCTCCATATCATGACAGGGGAGCCCACTATCATGACAGGAGAATCCAATATCACGACAGGGAGTCCCAGATCATGGCAGGGGATCCCTATATTATGATAGAGGAGCCCCATATTGTGACATAGAGCTCCATATCGTGACAGGGGAGACCCATATCATTACAATGAGCCCCATATCGTTACAGGTGAATCCAGTATCATGACAGGGAGCCCCATATCACAACAGGGGAATCCAGAATCACAACAGGGAGCCCCATATCATGACAGGAGACCCCGATATCACAACTTCGGAGCCCCATATTGCGTCAGAGATGTCCATATTGTGACAAGGCAGTCCTATAACATTACAGGGAGCCCCATCTCATGACAGGGGAATCTAATATCACGACAGGGGAGCCCCATATAATGACAGGGGCACCCTCTATCACAACAGGGAGAGCTCCATATTGTGACAGGGGAGTCCCGTATCATGACAGGGAGCCTCATATTATGACAGGGGAATCCAATATCATGACAAGGAGCACGTTATCACGACAGGGGAGCCCTCTATTATGACAGGGGAGACCTCTATCACGACAGAGAGCTCCATATCTCAACATGGGAGCCCCATATCATGAAGGGGTGTCTTCTATCGCCACAGGGGAGCCCCATATCATGATAGAGAGGTCCATATCATGACAGGGGAGTCCCATATCGTGAGAGGGAAATCCAATATCACAACAGGGGAATGCAATATCACGACAGGGAGCCCCATATCACGGCAGGGGAGCCCCATATCACAACAGGGGAGCCTCATATCATGACAGGGGAATCCAGTATCATGACGGGCAACCCCATATAATGACAGGGGAATCCAATATCATGACGGGGGAGCCCCATATCATGACAGGGAGATACATATCACAAAAGGGGAGCCCTGTATCACAACAGAGATCTCCATATCGTGACAGGGAAGTCCCATATCACAACAGCGGAATCCAATATCATGACAGTGAGCCCCAAGTCACGACAGGGAGCCATATATCACAATGAAAGAATCTTATATTATGACAGGTGCGGGGTCAGGAAAGCCAAGAGATGACTCAATGTGAGCTAGCTTCAAGGCGATCCAAGGCTTTATTGAGAGCATCAGGGTTCAAGTTGCAAAGGTCAGGGTGAGCAAAAGTGAGCACATCCAGCATGCAATGCAGTGCATCCGGAGATTGGAATTTGCATATTCCTCCCACCTGCGCTGTCTTTCAGGGCTAACTTCCCTCCTAATCTGGACACAGTCCCACAGAAGCTGTTTATCAGAAGGCTCAAGGACACATTCCTTTGGGCTTCTTCACATACACTGCTGTGGCTTACTGTGTGTCAATACTCAGACCTCACATCCAAGGCTTGATTGTACAAGCTTCTAGGGGCTCGTGCCCCCTTTCCTTCAGCCAGTTCCCAACAGACAGGGAGCCCCATATCAGAACAGGGAAGTTCTCTATCACGACAAAGAACTGTGTATCTCGACAGGGGAGTCCCATATCATGACAGGGAGCCCAATGTCATGACCGGGAGCCCAATATCATGACAGGGGAATCCAATATCACGACAGGGGTGCCCTCTATCATGACAGGAGCACCCCATATCATGATAGAGAATGCCATATCGTGACAGAACTGTCCCATATCATGACAGGGAGCCCCATAGAATGACAGGGGAATACAATATCACGACACGGAGCCACATATCATGACAGGGGTCCCCTATATTGAGACAGAGAGCTCCATATTGTGAGACAGGAGTCCCATATCATGACAAGAAGCTTCATATAACAACAGGGGAATCCAATATCACAACAGTGGAGCCCCATATCATGACAGGGAGCCCTCTATCACAACAGAGAGCATCATATCATCGCAGGGAAGTCCCATATCATGATAGCGATCCCCATATCACAACAGGGGAGCCCTCTATCATGAAAGGGGACCTCTCTATCACCACAGAGAGCTTCATATCATGACAGGGGAGTTCCATATCATGACAGGGAGCCTCATATCACGACAGGGTAATCCCATACCGTGACAGGGGAGTCCCATATCACAACAGGGGAATGCAATATCATGACAGGGAGCCCCATATCATGACAGGGGAGCTACATATAACAACAGGGGAATACAATATCACGACAGGGGAGCCCTCTATCACAACAGGAGAGCACCATATCATTGCAGAGGAATCCAATATCATCACAAAGGGTCCCATTTCACGACAGGAGACCCTCTATCACAACAGGGTAGCCCTCTATCACTACAGAAAGCTTCAGATCATGACAAGGGAATCCCATATCATGACAGGGAGACCAATATCATGACAGGGGAGCCCTCTATTGCTACAGAGAGCCTTATATCACAACAGGGGAGTCCCATACCATGACAGGGGAATCCAATATCATAACATGGAGCCCCATATCACGACAGGGGCACCCTCTACCATGACAGGGGAGCCCCATTTCGTGACAGAGATCTCCATGTCATGACAGTGAAGTCCGATATCATGACAGGGAACCGCACATCACGACAGAAGAATCCAATATCATGTTAGTGAGCCTCATATCATGGCAGGGGAGCCTCATATCACAACAGGGAGCCCTCTATCATGACAGAGAGCTCCATATCATGGAATCAGGGGATTCTAGGGGTCTGTAGGGGTCTGTAAGAGTCTATAACGGTCTATAGGGATCTCCAAGGGTCTGCAAGGATCTCTAGGTGTCTGTAAGTATCTGTAGGGGTCTACAGGGATCTGGAAAGGTCTGTAGTGGTCTGTAAGGATCTGCAGGGGTCTGTAAGAGTCTGTAAGGGTTTGTTATGGTCTGTAGGGGTCTGTAAGTGTCTGCAGGGGTCTGTAAGGGTCTGCAGGGGTCTGTAAGGGTCTGCAGCTGTCTGAAGGATTCTTTAAGGGTCTGTATATGTCTGTAAGGGTCTGCAGATGTCTGCAGGTCTCTGTATGGGTCTGTAAGGATCTGCACGGTGCTACAGGGGTCTCTAAGGGTCTGTAGGAGCCTGTGGGGATCTGTAAAGTTCTAAAAGGGTCTGCAGGGGTCTGTAGGTGTCTCTAAGGGTCTGTAGGGGTCTGCAGGGCTCCGTAGGGCTCTGTAAGGGTCTGCAGGTGTCTCTAAGGGTCTGTAGGAGTCTGTGGGGGGTCTGTAAAGTTATAAAAAGGTTTTCAGGGGTCTGTAAGTGTCTCTAAGGATCTGTAAGGGTCTGCAGGGGTCTTTAAGGGTCTACAGGGCTCTCTTGGTGTCTGTAAGGTTCGGCAGGAGTCTGTAGGGGTCTGTAAGGGACTGCAGGGGTCTGTAGGGGTCTCTAACGGTCTGCAGGGGTCTGTAGGGTTCTGTAAGTCTCTGTAGGGGTCTGTAGTGGTCTGTAGGGGTCTGTAGTGGTCTGTAAGGGTCTGTAGGGGTCTGAAAGGGTCTGTAAGGATCTTAAGGGGTCTTCAGGGATCTGCAGGGGTCTCTAGAAGTCTCTAGGGGTCTGTAGAAGTCTCTAAGGGTCTGTAAGGTTCTGCAGGGTTCTATAGGGGTCTAAAGGGGTCTGTAAGTGTCTGGAGGGGTCTATAGACATCTGTGAAGTTCTGTAGTGGTCTGCAGGGGTCTGTAAGGTTCTGCAGGGGTCTGTAAAGGCCTACAAGGCATGTACAGCAGTCTGTAAGGGTCGTAAGGGTCTGCAGCAGTCTGCAGGGGTCCATAAGGGTCTAAGAGGGTCTACAGGGTTCTGTAGGGATCTGTAGGGGTCTGTATGGTGTGTGGGGGTCTGTATGGTGTGTAAGGGTCTGCAGAGTTCTGTAGGGATATAAATGGTTGTCTACAGGGGTCTTTAAGGCTCTGTAGGGGTCTGCAGGAGTCTATAAGGTTCTATAGGGGTCTGTAAGGTTCTGTAGGGGTTCTCTAAGGTTCTGCAGGGTTCTCTAGGGGTCTGCAGAGGTTTGTAAGCGTCTATAAGGGTCTGTAGGGGTCTGTAAGGGTCTGTAAGGGGTTCTAGGGGTCTGTAAGTGTCTGTAGGGGACTGCAGGGGTCTGTAACGGTCTCTATGGGTCTGTAAGGTTCTGTAGGTGTCTCTAAGGGTCTGTAGGGGTCTGTAAGGGTCTGCAAGGGTCTCTCAGGATCTGTAGGGGTCTGTAGGCGTCTGTAAGGGTCTGCAGGGGTCTCTAAGGGTCTACACGGCTCTTCTGGTGTCTGTAAGGATCTGTATGGGTCTGTAAGGATCGGCAGGAGTCTGTAGGGGTCTGTAGGGGTCTCTAAGGGCTTGTAAGGTTCTGCAGGGTTCTAGAAGGGTCTAAAAGAGTCTGTAACTGTCAGGAGGGGTCTGTAGGCATCTGTAAAGGTCTGTAGAGGTTTGCAGGGGTCTGTAAGGGTCTGCAGGGGTCCTTAAAGGCCTACAAGGCATGTACAGCAGTCTGTAAGGGTCTCTAAGGGTCTGCAGGGGTCCATAAGGGTCTACACGGTTCTCTAGGCATCTGTAAGGGTGTGTAAGGGTCTGCAGAGTTCTGTAGGGGTATGAATGGGGGTCTACAGGGGTCTTTAACATTCTGTAGGGGTCTGTAGGAATCTGCAGGGGTCTATAGGGGTCTGTAACAGTCTGCAGGGGTCTGTAGGGGTCTCTAAGGGTCTGCAAGGTTCTATAGGAGTCTGTAGGGTTCTGCAGGGGTCTGTAAGGTTCTGTGAGGGTTCTCTAAGGGTCTGCAGGGCTCTCTAAGGGTCTGCAGGGGTTCGTAAGCATCTATAAGGGTCTGTAGAGGTCTGTAAGAGATTCTAGGGATCTGTAAGTGTCTGTAGGGGTCTGTAAGGATCTGCAGGGGTCTGCAGATGTCTCTAGGGGTCTGTGAGGGTCTCTAAGCATCTGCAATCATCTTTAGGCGTCTATAAAAGTGCATAGAGGTCTGTAAGAGTCTGCAGGATTCTTTAAGGGTCTGTAAGGGTCTGCAGGTCTCTGTAGGAGTCTGTGGGGGTCTGTAAAGGTCTGCGGGAGTCTGCAAGGGTCTGTATGGGTCTGTAAGGATCGGCAGGAGTCTGTAGGGGTCTGTAGGGGTCTCTAAGGGCTTGTAAGGTTCTGCAGGGTTCTAGAAGGGTCTAAAAGAGTCTGTAACTGTCAGGAGGGGTCTGTAGGCATCTGTAAAGGTCTGTAGAGGTTTGCAGGGGTCTGTAAGGGTCTGCAGGGGTCCTTAAAGGCCTACAAGGCATGTACAGCAGTCTGTAAGGGTCTCTAAGGGTCTGCAGGGGTCCATAAGGGTCTACACGGTTCTCTAGGCATCTGTAAGGGTGTGTAAGGGTCTGCAGAGGACTGCAAGGGTCTGTAGGGGTCTCTAAGGTTCTGCAGGGCTCTCTAGGGGTCTGTTGGGGTTTGTAAGAGTCTGTACGGTTCTGTATGGGTCTGTAAGGATCGGCAGGAGTCAGCAGTGGTCTGTGAGCGTCTGTAAGCATCTGCAGTCACCTGTAGGGGTCTACAAAGGCATGTAGAGGTCTGTAAGGGTCTGCAGAGGACTGCAAGGGTCTGTAGGGGTCTCTAAGGTTCTGCAGGGCTCTCTAGGGGTCTGTTGGGGTTTGTAAGGGTCTGTAAGGTTCTGTATGGGTCTGTAAGAATCGGCAGGAGTCAGCAGGGGTCTGTGAGGGTCTGTAAGCATCTGCAGTCATCTGTAGGGGGCTACAAAGGTGTGTAGAGGTCTGTAAGGGTCTGAAGGGGACTGCAGGGGTCTGTAGGGGGTCTCTAAGGGTCTGCAGGGCTCTCCAGGTGTCTGTAAGGGTCTGTATGGGTCTGTAAGGTTCAGCAGGAGACTCCAGGGGTCTGTAAGGGTCTCTAAGGTTCTGCAGAGCTCTCTAAGGGTCTGCAGGGATATGGAAAGGTCTGTGGTGGTCTGTAAGAGTCTGTAGGGGTCTGTAAGGGTCTGCAGGGGTCTGTAGGGGTCTGTAGGCATCTGTAAAGGTGTGTAGGGGTCTGGAAGGGTTTTAAGAGGTCTGCAGGGATCTGTAAGGATCTGCAAGTGTCTACAGGGTTCTGTAGGGATCTGCAGAGGTCTGTAGGAGTCTGTAAGGGTGTCTAAGGGTCTGCAGAGTTCTGTAGGGGTATAAATGGGGGTCTACAGGGGTCTTTAAGGTTTTGTAGGGGTCTGCAGGAGTCTGCAAGGGTCTGTACGGGTCTACAGGGCTCTCTAGGTGTCTGTAAGGGTCTGTATGGGTCTGAAAGGATCAGCAGGGGTCTGTAAGGGTCTGCAGGGGTCTGCAGGAATCTGTAGGGTTCTGTAATGTTCTGTATGGGTCTGTAAGGATCTGCAGGGGTCTGCAGTGGTCTGTAGGGGTCTGGAAGGGTCTGCAGGGGTCTCTAAGGGTCTATAGGGCTCTCTAGGTGTCTGTAAGGGTCTGTATGGGTCTGTAAGTGTCTGTAGGGGTCCGCAGGGCTCTGTATGGGTCTGCAGAGGTCTGTAGGGGTTTGTAAGAGTCTAAAAGGGTCTACAGGAGTCTGTAAGGGTCTGCAGGGGTCTGTAGGGGTCTAAAGGGGTCTGCAAGCGTCTGTAAAAGTCTGGAGGGGTCTGCAGGGGTCTGTAAGGGTCTGCAGGGGTCCGTAAAGGTCTATAAGGGGTCTACAGCAGTCTGCAAGGGTCTCTAAGAGTCTGTAACGGTCTTCAGGGGTCTCTAAGGGTCTGCAGAGGTCTGTAAGTGATTCTAGGGGTCTCTAAGTGTTTGTAGGGGTCTGTAGGGTTTGTAGGCATCTGTAGGGGTCTATAAAGGTATGTAAAGGTCTGTAAGGGTCTGTAGGAATCTGCAGGGGTCTGTAAGGGTCTGCAGCTGTCTGCAGGATTCTTTAACAGTCTTTAAGGGTCTGCAGCTGTCTGCAGGATTCTTTAACGGTCT
Source organism: Tricholaema leucomelas (assembly GCA_013400475.1). NCBI lineage: Eukaryota > Metazoa > Chordata > Aves > Piciformes > Lybiidae > Tricholaema lacrymosa > Tricholaema leucomelas. The sequence goes on along the minus strand of WAAF01003711.1, from coordinate 41,913 downwards.
TTAAGGGTCTGCAGATGTCTGCAGGTCTCTGGGGGGGTCTGCAAAGTTCTAAAGGGGTCTGCAGAAGTCTGTAAGGTTCTGTCAGGGTCTCTAGGGCTCTGTAGGGGTCTGTATGAACCTGTGGAGGGTCTGTAAAGTTCTAAAGGAGTCTGCATGGGTCTGTAAGGGTCTGCAGACGTTTGCAGGGGTCTGTAGGGGTCTGAAAGGATCTGTAATGGTCTATAAGTGTCTACAGGGGTTCTGTAGGGGTCTAAAGGGGTCTGTAAGTGTCTGGAGGGGTCTGCAGGGGTCTGTAAAGGTCTATAAGGGGTCTACAGCAGTCTGTAATGGTCTGTAGGGGTCTATAAGGGTCTGCAGGGTTCTGTAGGGATCTGCAGGGGCAAGTTGACAATGCCTAGGCAAGGGATGTACTGCTTTTAAAGCTAGCCCTTGAAAATGCCTATTCAGACTGTAAAAAATTGCTTAAATCCTTGCCCAATCCAACCCCCACATTAGTAGAAATGATTGAGGCTTGTAACCAGATTGGGATTATGGACTATAAATATGAAACCATGGCAGTAGCTTTTGCTTCTATGACCCCTTCCACGACTGCACAGACTTGTTTTGGATGTGGTAAACCAGGTCACCTTAGAAAGAATTGTTCGGTTACAATAGGAGTGACTCAAATAAAAAGCCCCCCAGTGTGTCCTAAATGCAATAAGGGAGGTCACTGTGCAATCAGTGTCGTTCTAAGCATGATTTACAGGTGACCGATCTCAGGACATGCCCAGCAGAGCGTGGGATGGTGCCGCGCTCAGACACAAGTTTCATGGCCGAAGAATCATCAACAGGCAGGACCGTCAGTGCCACCAACCTCTGCCCCGCAACCAAAGGAAGCGCAGGACTGGACTTGGAAACCTCCTACGCAGTAACTTTACTCGGTTCCTCTGTGCATTTACTGGAAACTGATATTTCTGGTCCTTTACCCTTTAATATGTGCACATTGATTAGAGGTAGATCCTCTACAACGTTGTCAGGACAATTTGTGCTTCCTGGAGTAATTGATTCGGGTTCCAAGGAGATTAAGATCATGGTGTGGACACCATTTCCACCTTCCACCATACCCAAAGGTGTGGCCTCCTCGCCACAATGCCCTGGTTCAATAATGGCAGCACGTGGTCATCAGCATGCAAACACCAATGTGGTGGACAGCAAAATGGCGTTTATTAACGTGTAGCATGGGATTATATAGGATAGGTAGCAACATCACTTCCTTCTGCTTGCATCACAGACAGGAAGCTAAGTATAACAAAGGAATCATAGAGGAACCATAGAGAAGTCATACAGAACACAGAGAGGGGCCCTATCTTTCTGTAACATCGCGCCATCTTCAGATCGCCAGACCCTATCTGCAACACCAAGGTAGCAAAATAGCACAGTTAGTGTTACTTCCCCGAGGCATAGAAGGATCTGACACTGACTTGGAAAGAGAAGGGGGTTTTGGGTCAACAGGTATCCCAGAAATATATTGGGTGCATTCTATCTCTCAAACATGCCCCATGTGTCAATGCACACTTGTTAGGAGGTCCCAAAACTTGTTCTAAGTGGAATCATAGACACTGGAGCTGATGTCACTATTATTTCCCAAGCTAAATGGCCTCCTCAATGGCCCCTAACTAGGGCCTCACAGACTCTGGCTGGAATTGGAGGTGCAGATAAGAGTCAACAGAATCTCAAATTGATCCAAATTATAGGACCAGAGGGACAAGTAGCCTCAGTTAAACAATTTGTGCTACCAGTACCTGTGATTCTGTGGGGATGTGATGTGTTAGCACAGTGGGGGCTCTCCTTGGAAATGCACTTTTAGGAGGGGCCATTGAAGGGCGCGGTACCCTGAAACTTTCTTGGAGAACTGAGGAACCTGTATGGGTAGATCAATGGCCCCTTCCTCTGGAACAACTCAGCACCCTGCAGGAGCTAGTCACAGAACTATGTCAAGCCGCTTTGCAACAGTCTTTTGCCAGTATGTGAGGCTCATAGAAAGGAGTAGAATGGTGCATGCTATTCACTCCTAGGCCACTCTTGGCTGGAGTTATCAGGGGAATGAACAGCTGTGTTTTCTAAGCAGTTTTTGTGCTGATCTGAGCGGCAGCCAAAAGGAACACTTTGGAGTTTAAGAGGAAATTACCTAGGAGCAAATGTATTGTGCCAGTATGTGAGACTCCTAGAAAGGACTACAATGGTGAATGCTATTCAGGCCTAGGCAGCTCCCGGCTGAAGTAATCAGGGGAATGAACGGCTGCATTTTATAAACAGATATGGTGCTGATCTGAGCAGCAGCCAAAGGAAACTCATGAGGGTTTAAAAGGAAATGACCTAGGAGCAAATGTCTCTTGCCAGTGTGTGAGGCTCCTAGAAAGGAGTGTGAGGCTCCTAGAAAGTGGTACATGGTATTCAGGCCTAGGCCATTTCTTGCTGGAGTTATCAGGGGAATGAACTGCTGCGTTTTCTAAGCAGTTGCTGTGCCGGTACAAGCAGCAGCCGAAAGGAACACGTGAGAGTTTAAAAGGAAATGGCCTAGGAGCAAATGTCTTTTGCCAGGGTGTGAGTCTCCTAGAAAGGAATAGAATGGTGGAGGCTATTCAGGCCTTGGCTATTCCTGTCCGGAGTTATCAGTGGACTGAACAGATGTGTTTCCTAAGCTGATTTTGTGCTGGTCTGCCAGCTTTGTACCCCAGTGTAACAATTCGAGCACCAATACGGTTATATCATTGTTCTCCAAAATCCTTTATTGCAGTGATACAGTGACTTATATGCTAACTTGGAAGAGGCATGCATGGCTAGCTTAGTTAAGATTGGTACATGTGGAAGGTACAGATAGGCTTAAGGTTATATGTGAGGTACAGATAGGTTAAACTTACTGAAATAACTTGTAGGGTCAGCCTCCTGCGACCAGCAGATCCTGCCTCCTGGCACCTGCATGTGGGGGTATGCTTCACCATCTTAGTTCCTGCCTCTGGGATGGACTCAAGGACACTCTGCAGCACAGGATTGCTCATGTCTATCAATTCATGTCCTTTGTTAGCAAGAAATACATCCACAATTCCCCCTTTTTCTTTTTGAGCAACCCAGGCTTGATCTGCAGTTTTACGCAGGCTCTGTTCAACACAGGAGTAAGTAATACAGACACAAATCAATAATACTAACATCAGAAAGAGAATGAACCTGATAGAGCTTTGCTAATAGCATTAGTTTGTTTAGCAAGCCAACAACCCAAGCTTATCTAACAACCCCAAAAGCTTTTCCTGCTGCTATCTCTGGTGCTAAGAAAGTGACAGTAAGTCATTTGTTCAAAAGACCAAAAAGATCCAGACGATCGTCACAGTCACAGGAGTACACCATGTTTTCCTTGGGCTCTGTGTGGTAATCAATGTTGTAGAATTGTAGATGCATTTGGAGTTAACAGAGAAAGATGTCCTAGACTACAGGGTCTTCCCCTTACATGTGAAGGAGTATCAGGCCAAGCTCTATCCCCACAGATATTGTGCTCTCCTAGTTGTCCAATATTCTTTCTCAGACTCCCATTGTTCTGGATTCACTCTATAATTTTCAGGAATCTTGTTATTTTCACCGCACTCCTTTGCTATGACCTGTGTCTGTTGTCTATTGTGCTTAAGAGCTACTAATTTCTGAATATGATACAAAAGATATACCCTATGTGTTGCTTCTAGGCTTTCTATTAGGCCTATTTCCCACAATTCCTCTATTTGTTTTCAAATGAAGGCAGTGTTTCTCATCTCTTTGCAGGGCCCTTCGCTAAAAGATAACAAGCCATCTTTGCCAATAAGTGGGTTTGGCCCTGATAACAGAGGCTGAACTGCTCTCTGTTTCATAGTTGCCCATTCATTACAACAGAATTGCTGGAAGCTTGTGAAAATACCTAAATTCGTTAAGCATGATCAAACCCTATGACCTATGCACACACAACCATAGTATTCTTTGCAAGTACTTGCCACAGTATCTGCCATCTGAGTTAGACTTCTGCTCACTGCCAAATGATGGATGTCAGGTCGCCCAAGAGCAGGAAAGCTGGAGAGTTGATTGCGCAAGATAACCCGGAACAAGAGCGGGGAAACAGGAAATTGATTGAGCAAGGCAGCCCGAGAAACAGGTCAGGAAAAGCTGTCCAGGTCACCTGGAATGCCGGGAAAGCCGTTTCAGGTCACCTGAGGAACAGGTGGGGAAAGCCATTAGTTTATTCAGCGTTCAGGCAGCCTGGGACACTGGGAAAGCCATTTTCAGATCGCCCAAGGAACAGGTTGGGAAAGCTGTTAATTCAACATGCACAGGAAAATGGGATGATTAGGAGACAGGCGGCTCCTTCCGGGGCAGCTGCTGTAAAGCCAGGTGGCTCCTTCCGGGGCAGCTGCTGTAAAGCCGGGCAGCTCCTTCCGGGGCAGCTGCTGTAAAGCCAGGCGGCTCCTTCCGGGGTCGCTGCTGTGAAGCCAGGCGGCTCCCTCCGGGGGAGACGCCATCAAAGCCGGATTAACAGCTATGGATAAAGAAGTGGCACTGTCTCTCCTCTTGAACTTTTTGGAAAAGCGGGGAGTGTCAATAGGAAAGAAGTTGGTCTCTTCGGTGACATATGGATTAATGAGAGGACACTTTCAAACCCTGGACTCCTTTTTTGACAAATTAGAATGGCGCCGATGTGGCGATGATATCTGGGACAAGGCTATTGATGGTGACAAACTGGTCAAGAAGTTAGAATTGCCGTGGTGCGATGTTATAAACTGTATAAAAAACGTAAAATGGAGCAGGACATTGCCGCTATAGCTGCAACATGGCTCAGTGATGGACTAAGTGCTCAGGGGGAGAGCGCGATACGGGAGCTGGCTACGACCATGATCTCTTTGTTCTCGGACCTAAAACCATCCCCGCGTATGGTGGTACCTCTGACAAATCACCCTGATGTCCCCGCTGCCCCGGTACAGCTGACAGCGCCCCCACTACCGGCCCTGGCACCCTTAACCACTCCAATTTCCCCACCACGGCCCGTAACCGCTCTGACTTCCCCACCATCCCCCTTAACCGCTCCAATTTCTCCACCACCGCTCTTAACCGTTCCAACTTCCCCACCACCACCCTTTAACGCTGCTCCGCCACTTCCTGCAACGGATCCTGGCACGGCTGTCCTGTCTGCCCCACTGGCCATGGTGGTCCTGCCTTTGGCTGCTGACATGGTGGATGGACAGTCCTCCTGACCCCGACAACCACCGCCTGTCATTAAGATGGACACTAGCAACTCCTCACATTCGCATGATAATGAAGTCGACAGTAAGATCGCTGAGGAGTTGCTGAGATGCAAGGCAATGCCCCGAGGTCCTGTCTACCAGTCAGCATCTCCGCAAGGTAAAAGGGTATCAGAAAGGATCTGTTCCGCAGCACCTGTAAGGAAAAAAAAATGAAAAAAGAAGGGAAGGGGAGCGTGGGGCGGCGGGGGAATGGCTGAATGGCTCCACTGAACTCCACAGATGGGGGAGGGTGGTGACGCTGGAGGTGGGGGTGCGGCTTGCATTCCCAATAGATTCACCACTCAGCCGCTCTCCCAGCCCCCATCCCTTACAATTTCTGCTGCTGTCCCCGTTGCCCCTGCTTCCTCTTCTTCTCTGTTGTTCGTCCCTCTGTCTTTTTGGTATTTTTTTTTCCTTTTCCTGTACACACGATCGGTGAGGGGCAGGGGCGCACCCCCAGATGGCAAACCGGGACCCTGGCAATCATGCACATCAGGGTCCTCAGCAGAGTATATGGGCGGGTCATTAGCGGCACTCAGCAAATCAGTTGGTAGGCAGGGCTGCAGTAGTTATGAGAAAGTTTTGAAACTGAGAAGGCTTTTGCTGCTTTTGCTGGCTAAGTGCTCATGGCAGCCGCCATTACCAAGCAGCCAGGGTGCTCCCCGGTCATGCACAGCAGCCATAAAGACCTGCCAGTCGACCTCCATGTCCCTTTTTCCTACTGCAACTCCCCATTTTTCTAAAATGCTTAATAAGAGAGAGCACCACTTCTGTGTCCATAGCAATTAAGCTGGCTTGTGTGTCTACGGCTGCTGTCTGGGAAGGAGCCACTTGTCTTCACAGCAGCTGTCCCAGAAGGAGCCACCTGTCTTTACGGCAGCTGCCCCAGAGGGAGCCGCCTGTCTTCATGGCAGCTACCCCAGAAGGAGCTGCCTCGTACTCCTAATTGTCCCGTTCTCAGGCCACCGTGTGCCCCTGGCTTTCCCGTCCTGTCCTCAGGCTGCCTGACCGTTGAATTACCGGCATTCCCGTCCTGTCCTCAGGCTGCCTGACCATTGAATTACCAGCTTGCCTGTCTTCCTCGGGCTGCCTGACCGTTAGATTACCAGCTTTCCCCACCAGGGGGTGCTTAGTATGTCCAATCCGTACTTCCTACCGTCGGTTTCCTTACCGCAGCAAATTGAAGAGTTGTTAAAGCCCTTATTGGGGCCCCAGCAGTCTAGTGGATAGGTCTCAGTGCTCTCACACCGTGGCCTGGAGGTCTTTTGATGATCCGGGGTGCAGGCCTCAAACCTGTAGCTGCGCAGCGATAGGGTGGTTCAATTCCAGTGTTCGGGCACCAATCTGCGGTTGCAGGAAGCCGTCAGAGGCGGGATCGGGGCACTGATGAGTCGATTCAGAATCAGCTAGCTGCAAGCAGTACAGTACACTTTATTAAGGCAATACAGCAGCTTATATGCTACTTGGGAGAGGTGTGCACAACTAGTTTGAGACTGGTACAAGTGGAAAGTACAGACTGGCTCAGAGTTATGTGTAAGCTACAGATAGGTCACTCTGTATCAAAACAAGCTGTGGTGCCCACCCCTGCATCTGGCAGGCTCAGCCTCCTGCAGCTGCACGTGGGGGGGGCACCCAGCACCTGGTATTTTGAATCCAGGATGGGCTCAAGGACACTTCACAGCACAGGTTCTCCTATTTATCAGCTCATGTCCTGTTAGCAAGAAAATTCTCCCACACCTTATCATTGCCTGGTAAGCGCCATTGCCACGGAGATACCAGAAGCAGACCCCATGCAGTTGGCCCACCAGCGAGTGTAAGACTGTGCTCAGACTGCATGGCATCCTTTTCCTGCACCTGAGGTCCTGCCAACAGTCCCCGGACCAGTCCCTGGACAAAGCATCCAGAAGAAGTCAAGAGACAAGGGCAGAGATTGCATCCTTCGCCAGGAGAACAAGGTCAGAGACTATAATCATTTCCCCCGGATAGCTGGGAAGAATCTCCTTTCCCCAGAAACTGGGAGGGTTCCAGCCTCAAAGTCCATGGGCAAAGCTCCCCTGAAGTTTGGACACTAGTAATAGGCTGTGACGTAGCCCCAGAGGGTGATTATTGATAATTAATCAGAATTGTGAGTAAATACTTTAATGCCTCTGTAATTCCTATAGCCTCCTGCCATAGAGCAGAAAGAGTTTCAGCCCACTCTGCTGGGCAAATAGTATATGGACCCCAAGCGGCCTTAAGCCATGGGGATAACTCCTCTCGCTGTTTATAGTTTTGAATGTTTTGCTAGTTATTTATAAGTTATAATGTGGTATTAATCCTATAATGTACTCCATGACTGTGTAGGATCCTTTTAATATTAACATACAGTGGTTGGGGGTGGCAGAGTTCAGAATATTGAAGTTAATAAATATCTATTTTTGTACATATTATCTCGCACCAATTAATTTCTCCCCTTCGCCACAAATCGGCATAGGTGGCAGAATCCCCCTCCGCCACAAATGGATCACACTTAACTGCAACCTTGATACAAGGCTGGGCCAGAGGTGAGGGAGTAAAGTGGATATTTCATACTTGTGCTTGTTTGAGGATAATTGCAATATTTTAATGAGAAAATTATAGGCTGTGAAAACAATGGTGATGTCTACTTCACTCATAGGTTTGCTGAGATGGAACACAAAACAAGGACACAAACATAGATAAGGCAGTCTGTGTCTGTGTTTCTCCCTTGCTTCTGCCATGTTAACTGCTTTGAGCTGGAATCTATGTAACCCAACTAATCATTTCCTTTTAATCCCCCTTGCCAATTCATCCAATTCACCTTGCATGTAGGGCAGACTCTGGGATAAGGTAGGGGGTGGTGAAAAGAAGGTTGAAGAGTGGTTGGGAGAGCCTCCTAGGGACTCTGATTTGTGGTAAGGATATTGTGTTTCTGTATTACTTTTTATTTGTTTATTTCTGTTTCGATCTGTAAATATTTGTAATAAATAGTAAACATTTGCTTGTGTATTGTGCTAAGCTGTGAATATAAACCTTCACTTCTTATTNACCCAACTAATCATTTCCTTTTAATCCCCCTTGCCAATTCATCCAATTCACCTTGCATGTAGGGCAGACTCTGGGATAAGGTAGGGGGTGGTGAAAAGAAGGTTGAAGAGTGGTTGGGAGAGCCTCCTAGGGACTCTGATTTGTGGTAAGGATATTGTGTTTCTGTATTACTTTTAATTTGTATATTTCTGTATAGAACTGTAAATATTTGTAATAAATAGTAAACATTTGCTTGTGTATTGTGCTAAGCTGTGAATATAAACCTTCACTTCTTATTTTCCAGCCTGCTGAGTCTAGTCTGGGTGAATTCACTGGGCAGGGAGGGGGCAGGTAACTACCTAACCATCACAATACTCCATATTACCCCCATGCTAATGGTATTGTGGAAAGGACAGATGGCCTTATTAAGAAACATGGCAATGTCTCTTGTGGACAGATTTCTTGCTAACAGAGGACATGAATTGATAAACATGAGCAACCCGTGCTGCAGAGTGTCCTTGAGTCCATCCTGGAGGCAGGAACTAAGGATGGTGAAAACGGCCCCTCACATGCAGCTGCGAGGAGGCAGGGTCTGCTGGCCACAGGAGGCTGACCCTACAGGTTGTTTATATAAGTTTAACCTATCTGTACCTCACACATAACCTTAAGCCAATCTGTACCTTCCACATGTACCAATCTTAACTAAGCTAGCCACGCATGCCTCTTCCAAGTTGGCATATAAGTCACTGTATCATGGCAATAAAGATTATTACTGGAGAACAATTATCTAACCACATTGGTGTTACAATTGTTACTCTGGGGGTGCAACGCCAGCAGTCTCTAAAAGGAATTGGGACAAACAACCTCACACAGCTTTTATTGTGAACAACAGGTGAGGACACCACGACAGTCTCAAAATTAAGGTGTTTTGTCCTCCTGAACCAGTGAGGGATACTAACCACATGCCAGGTGGGCCAGAAGACAAATCTCTGCAATCACTAACATGACTGCAAGTGGATCAACCATTTCTTTGTAAAATTACATTCAACTGGAATTATGCTTATGACCTTAGCTGAGCCCAGGGGGTTTTATACCTGGGAGGCCACAGACATAAATGGAGAAGCGCACCATGTAAGTGCACAATGGATCATTCCAGATTTCTGATTGTTTAAACCCTGTTTTCACACATTGTGGCAAGTTTGTTTCCCTACAGGAACTCCAGAAAGCACTACTCTTCTATCTACAGGTGGAGATCAGTTCTATTACAACAAAACCATCCTACAGTCAGGGGTTGAACTCAGAGCCAATCTGCTCAACCTCATTTCTTGCTTAGAACATGGTTATGTAGAATGTTTATATATAATTTGTATAATGCATTGTTTAGGATGTTTACATGTATAGTTACTGTATTTGTACAGGCTAAGACAATCTATACAGGATATATTTTTCCGGTAGGGGTAAATTTTGCTGATAAAATATTTGCCCAATAGCAAGGGGGTGGATTTCTGGTGGAAGGTCCAAATTATGCCTAAAAGACATGTCTTTACAGGTTCTAAACATGTACCTACATAACCACCTTGTCCCCACCCCTGTTTCTGGGCTGGAAGAAGTGGGAAAAGCAGATAAAAGCCTTGGTGCCTCTCAGTCTGCCATAGAAACAACATATTTGGTCTTGTTTAGCACCCTATTTTGCTTTTGGTAAACACAGCTCACAATGCTGGGCATCTTCATCCCCCATTATTTGAAAAATAACCTAGGATTGGTTCTAAAGGCATCTTCACTTGTTGCTATTGGTCAAAGACATTTGACAAAATGCTTAAAAAACCTAGGCAACTTACTTGTTTGCTGCTGCTGCTGCTTTTTGTTAGCTTGTTACCTTTCTTGCCTTGCATGCCTTGCACCGCATGTAGCTGCGAGCCTGCCTCTCCCACAAACAGAAGCTGCAGGCTCCTGAATTGAGTGAAGGGTCTGAAAACACTTGCCCCACTCTGGGAAGCAACTACCCACCTAAGCTCATCCAAGACTGGATTGGTTAGACTCTGGCAAAATTTATTAATGGGCTAGCAATGAGTTGCGACATTGGGGTCCTACTCCTGCTGCTCCTGGCCAATCATGAACAGGGTCAGCCCCATGCATTGCATTCTCTGGATGTCTCCAAAACCTGTAAACCTGGATCCTGTTTCATCCAGGTGGCTGGCCAATCCAATAGCTTCCTGAGAGACACAGAGGATTTGCCTCATGTCCATGGATCTTCTCAGACACTGTGCTTAATTTGATCTGTGCAAGCAGCAAACCACCTCCTGCACCATCACCACACAGAAAGGTCACCACGTGGCTAGGACTATGTTTTCCTCATTTGTGCATCTGCACACAGTTTGGGATTACCAATACTGAAATTCAGGACAGTGAGTAATTCAACTCTCTTTTCTAAAGTTTGTGAAGGTTTATGCTTATGTTTGACTTTTAAGCAGCAGTTTGTGTCGTAAGACTCTCTTCAACTGTTTTACTGTTTAAAATGTTCTTAAAATTGTTGAAATCAACTGAATTGTGTACATACATTCTGCAAAGATAGTTTACTAATGGTGTAACAGAATCTGTATGTGTTGACTGTAAATAAGTTTCGGAATTAAAAAAAACAAACAAACAACTATTTAATATTTTTTATATTGGCCTCATTGTAATTCACATCTAACCCATATACTGTATCACTCCATAACACTGACATCATCTGACATGGAGCACCCCTTTGGCCAGTTTGGGTCAACTTGCCTGTCTGCGTCCCCTCTCAAGAGCTTGCCCACCCCTCTAATGGGTTAGCACAATGGCTAACCTACCAAAGAAGAGAGGGGAAGATGAACACACAAAACTGAGGCTTGAGATAGAGTTTAATGTAACATGAGCTATCATACTCACAATGCATAATTACCTTAGCTAATAATCAAATTGATCTAATAATATGATGCAGGAGTACCTTAGCTTAACCTTTTTGCAGAAAAAAGCACAATGAAATAAACAGGAGGGGAAAAAACAGCATAAAAAAGAAAACTCAACCCAGTGGCTAGCCCACTGGCACCCACTCTGCTGCTGTGCCTTCAGAGAGCCACCCACACCCATGAGCTCAGAATTTTGACCAACAACTGCAACAGGAACCCTCCCATGTTGCAATCTGAACTTCAAGACCCATAATGCTTTGCTGCAGTTAGCACTTTCAGTTTTTGAAGCTGGCATAACTGTGGCATGGTGCAAATAACAGCAGCAGATTCAACTCAATCCATGACAACTCCTGAGCATTACCCTGGAGTGGCAAATTGATAGGGAAGCACAGTCTGAATGTTTATTCAGCAGTAGCCAAAACACTGCTGTGTTACCAGCTTCAGCACTGCAAAACACTAGAAAGATGCACTGAGGAGGATTAACTCCATCTCAGCCAAACCAAATACAACTTGTAAAGCTCCTAAAAACTCCTGGACACTCAAAAAAAATCTCTTCCCACTTCTGGGTGGATGAAAAGCTTCAGGTGGAGAGCCCCAGGTCTGCAGGAATCTGTCAAGAACTCTACTGAGAAGCCCTCTGAAAGCTCCAGGCCTGCTGAAAAGCAGCAGAGGCCCTTAGTGGAAAGCTGTCAGAAGTTGAGTGCTTCCAAATACCTCTCTCAGAAGCCCCCTACACCCTCCAAAGATCCCCAAAGTCAATCCTAGAACCATCCAAACCCTCAAGCATCTAAGACTGTTTGATACCCCACAAAGAACTCCTCTAGGATGCCCCTCAAGGCTCCTTTGAGAATCTCATTTTGACTGCCCTGAATTGGGCATATGGTTCCAGTCCCAATCCTAAGGGACAAATGCCCCCAACATTTGGGCATTTTGGGCAGGACTGTCTGAAATAAAAGCAAACATTATAGGATTTGGGCAACTTTGACTTTTTGTGGACACAGCTGGGCAATGGACAGGGACTTTTTTCTGTCCCCAAAGAGACCCAAAGCACTGGGGAAGAACCAGACAAATCCTGGCAAGCTTGTCCCAGCTCCAGTGGGGGCTCCAGCTGTGTTGACTCAGCACCACTGTCATTCTCATCACCACTAATTGGTGTTCAGAAGGGCAGGAGGTGTTCGCTCTTGCTGGAGCCCCCAGCATCTGAGAAATGCAGGTGAAAAATACGTGATTTTGTTTCAATCTGCTGGAAAGGCCCTCTCAGGAGGATTATGATTACCTCAACAGACCCATGGTGGGTCTATTTGTGCCCACCTCCCAGTGAGGGATGGTGACCAGCATGAGCACAATGGCGCCTGCTGAGGTAGGACCTCTAGTTGAAGCTCTTGTCACAGTCAGCAGTGTGGATATGGCGATGCTGAATGAGACTGCAACTGCGTTTGAAGCTCTTGCCACAGTCTGCACAGCTGTACAGTCTTTCACCACTGTGGATGAGTTGATGCTGGATGAGACTAGAGCTCAGGGTAAAACTCTTGCCACACTCTGCACAGGGGAACAGCTTTTCTCCAGTGTGGATGCGGCGGTGGATGGTGAGGGTGGAGCTGCATGTGAACATCTTGCCACACTCAGCACATATGAAGGGCTTTTCTTTGGTGTGAGTGTAGCCATGGCTAGTGAGGTTGGAGCGCTGGTTGAAGCTCTTTCCACATACACCACACACGTATGGCTTCTCTCCAGTGTGGATGCGGCGGTGACGTGTGACATGGGAGCTGCGGTTGAAACTCTTGCCACAGTCTGCACAGGTGAAGGGTTTCTCCCCAGTGTGGGTGCAGCAATGGCGGATGAGTGTTGAGCCGCGGCTGAAGCTCTTCCCGCAGTCACTGCAGGTGAAAGGCTTCTCACCCGTGTGGGTGCGGCGGTGCCGGCAGAGGTTAGAGATGCTGTTGAAGTTCTTGCCACAGTCGGCACAGCTGTACGGTTTTTCACCACTGTGGATGAGTTGGTGCTGAATGAGTCTGGAGCTCGTGGTGAAGGTCTTGCCACACTCTGCACATGGGAACAACTTCTCTGATGTGTGGATGCGACGGTGGTTGGCGAGGGTGGTGTTCTGGCTGAAGCTCCTGCCACAGTCACCACAGACAAAGGGCCGGATACCAGGGTGAGGGCAACAATGGTGCTTTGCTGGCTCTGAGCCAGGTGGAAAACTCTGCCCACACTCAGGGCACTGATTCAGCTCCATGGATGGCACAGAGGGGGCTGCCATTTCTTCACCTTCATAATCCTCCTCCTCCCCCTCATCCTGGTCATCTTTATCCTCATCATCTTCTTCCTCCTTATTATCATCATAATCATCATTCATCTTGTCATCATCCTCCTCCACCTCTTCCTGCTCCTCCTCTTCCTTGGGGCTGCATTTTGGCTGCTCCATCTTGTTCTCTGGGTGTATCTTCTCCTCCCAGCTCCTGTCTGGGTCCTTCTGTGAGGCTATGCTGGTGAGGGAAGAGGTCACCTCTGTGCCCTAGGGAAGATGGAAGCAACTAGGTGTCATAGCAACAAGCTATGACACCAAGCTAGGAGCAGGTGTGGAGCTGTTGGAAGGTAGGAGAGCCCTGCAGAGGGACCTGGACAGGCTGGATGGGTGGGCAGAGGCCAATGGGATGAGATTTAACAAGGCCAAGTGCAGGGTTCTGCACTTTGGCCACAGCAACCCCAAGCAACGCTACAGGCTGGGGACAGAGTGGCTGGAGAGCAGCCAGGAGGAAAGGGACCTGGGGGTACTGGTGGATAGTAGCTGAAGATGAGCCAGCAGTGTGCCCAGGTGGCCAAGAGGGCCAATGGCATCCTGGCCTGTATCAGGAACAGTGTGGCCAGTAGGACGAGGGAGGTTATTCTTCCCCTGTACTCAACACTGGTCAGGCCACACCTTGAGTGCTGTGTCCAGTTCTGGGCTCCTCAACTCAAGAGAGATGTTGAGGTGCTGGAACGTGTCCAGAGAAGGGCAACAAAGCTGGTAAGGGGCCTGGAACACAAACCCTATGAGGAGAGGCTGAGGGAGCTGGGGGTGTTTAGCCTGGAGAAGAGGAGGCTCAGGGCAGACCTCATTGCTGTCTACAACTACCTGAAGGGAGGTTGTAGCCAGGTGGGGGTTGGTCTCTTCTCCCAGGCAACCAGCAACAGGACAAGGGGACACAGCCTCAAGTTGTGCCGAGGGAAGTATAGGCTGGATGTTAGGAGGAAGTTCTTCACAGAGAGAGTGATTTGCCCTTGGAATGGGCTGCCCAGGGAGGTGGTGGAGTCACCATCCCTGGGGGTGTTCAGGAAAAGACTGGATGAGGCACTTAGTGCCATGGTTTAGTTGACTGGATAGGGCTGGGTGCTAGGTTGGACTGGATGATCTTGGAGGTCTCTTCCAACCTGATTGATTCTATTCTAACTCTAACTGACCCTAGGAGCTCAAACCCTGACATCTTGCCTTGGTAATGACAGTCCCTTACCCTCCCAGTGCCCAACATTCAGCTGTGGCAAGGAATGGAGAAAGGCTCTCAAAATCCCAGTTCTTGCCATGGTGGAAGGTCAGACCTCTAATATTTGTACTGAGATGCCTGCAGTTCCTGTGCTGGCGAGTGTGAGACACACTGGTACGTATGGAGCAGTATTTCCCCTGTTCCCATGCCTGACAGTATTAGCAGGGTGGTTCCCAGCCCAAGCCCTGTCCTTTGATCTCTCCTGGCTCTGACAATGGAGGCAGTGGCACTGATGCAAGAAGACCAAGCCACCTTCTTTCAACCCTCTCCTGCCTACCCTCCACATCCCAACCCTAACCACCACCTTCTTCCACACAGCTGATCCCCACCCACCCTGGGGGGGAGTGTGCTCAGACTCCCAATACAGATGATAGATATCCTTCAGAGACCTGTGATTGGTGAAATGTGGTGAGGAGGAGGATCTGGAGACTGGGAGGTGCTCCAGGCATCAGCAATGTGCTGGTGTCCTGCTGTTGCCCCAGTCCTGGTTCTTTACCTGATGGGCTATTCCAAGAGGCAGATCTGCAAACTCTGCTCTTCTCCAGCACAGAAAGGCAGGGCTGATGGAGGAAAAAAAGGACACAGCCCCTGCTAGAGAGAAGCAAAGGGATCAGAGGAGAGGATGGATCTGCAAGGGATGTCTGCGCACTGCCCAGGACCATGCAGAACTGAACTTTGCTTGGAGCAGCTCCCAAGCCCAGCAGCACGGTCACAGCAGACAGGCAGGGCTGCTGGCAACAGAAAGTCTAAAGAATCACAGAATTAACCAGGTTGGAAAAGATCTTCGCGATCATCAAGTTCATGGCACAGCTTGAGACTCTCCTCTTGTTCTGTCACTGGGTGCCTGAGAGAAGAGACCAACCTCACCTGGCTACAACCACCTTTCAGATAGTTGTAGAGAGCAATAAAGTCTCCCCTGAGCCTCCTCTTCTCCAGGCTGAACAACTCCAGCTCCCTCAGCTGCTCCTTGTGGGGCTGTGCTCCAGCCCTGTTACCAGTCTTGGTGCCCTTCTCTGGACACATTCAAGCATTTCAACATATTTTTTTTTAATTGAGTGGAGTCACCCAGTACCATTACCTTTCTTCCCAACACCAGAGGTTGTAATGCAGGGAACTTCTTGTCTAGACTTTGGTGATACCTCTAAGCTGGAGGAGCAATCATCCTCATCACTGTCCAGTTCCCCTTGCAGAGCACTGTACCTGTCCTTGTGTCCATTCTCCTGACCCTTAACTCCCAAAGCCCCCTATCTATTGTACAACAGCAACTAGGTAGGCTCCTGTGTCACTGCCTCTTCACAGGAAGTGGAGACTCAGTGCCTTGCCCAGCACACAATCCCCAGCAGACAGCTGCAGGGCAGCACCACAAGAGAGCAGCCTCCTACCAGCCTCTCCCAGGCACTGGCTGCAGGTTCCTCCCACTGCCTGCCCAAGGCTCTGCTGCTTGCAGCTGCATTTGCCAGGAACTATTGCTCTGGCCCCAGGTCTTCTCCTTTCTCCTGCTCAAAGTACCCACCCCACCCACTCTGCTCAGCTCTGTCCTGCAGTCACCTCTTGCCAGCAGAACACTTCCCAGAGCCAACTCTCTACTGGCCACTCCACCAGAGAAGATCAGAAAAGCCCCAAGGACACAGAGAAAGGGATGTTCATGTTCTCTGGAGATGCAGGAAAGGGGGAAGAGACTTAATCAGATTCTTGAAAAAACAGATTAGCCCTCACTGTGACGATGGAAGAGTCTCGATCTCTGGGCAAACCTCCAGTACCACTCACACACAGGCCCCATAAAGAGACTAGTCTGAAAGATTTTTTTGTTTGTTTGTTTTATTCTCTTCCTGCCCATTTCTGTCAGTTTTCTCTTTGGATTTCTCCTGGAGCTGCCTCTCCACATCTGCAAATGAGGCTTGATGTGAAGGCAAAGTGCCCATGGTCTGTTGGCAGTCCCTCAGATGACACATGCAGAGGTGCAGAATTCACTCCTTTTATTTCCTGAAATGCTGCCAGATTCTGACATTTCTTTCAAACACATTTTTCAGCTGTTCCTGTTCTGGTTTTAAGGGGACAAATGCCAATTGCTGCCTGATCATTCCCAGACCATTGATGTTCCCTGGTGTCTTTACTGTCTCACATCCCTGTGTCCCCCATATGCACTGCCACTGTGGTTGAGAGGGTGGAATGTAACGTATTGTGGCTGAGGAAGCATCTAAAGAACTGGGCTGAAAGCAGGAGCATCAGAATGGAAGGCTTCTGAGGCTAAAGGCGGGACAGCTGAAAGAACCAGCAGCAAGCCAAGAGAATGAGTTACAGATGAAGGGTGGGGAGGGATTCTGCAGCCTTCTCACCCAGGAAATGAAGTAGGACGGAGAAGGTGTCTTAGGTTACTCCTGACATGTTGTGCTGGTTTGAGACTAATTGGAATATTTTAATGTGGAAAAAACTGACTATAGGCTGTGAAAACAATGGTGATGTCTGCTTCACTCATAAGTTTGCTGAGATATATAAGAACAAGGACACAAACATAGATAAGACAGACAGAGTCTTTATCTGTCAGAATGTGACTGTGTTTTTCTCCCTGAGCCTTTGCTGCTCTGCCTGGATCTGTGTAACCCAACTAAATCATTCCGCTTCTAATCCCCCTTGCCAATCCTCACAACTCACCATGCATGTAAGGCAGACTGGAATAAGGTATAGGTGGAAAGAAGGTGGAAGGGTGATTGGGAGTCCCTCCTGGGGACTCTGATTTCTGGGAGGAGTATTGTGTTTCTGTATTACCTTGAACTTGTATATTTCTGTATATATCTGTACATATTTGCCATATATTGTAGATACCTGCTGGTGTACTGTGCTAAGCTGTAAATATAGCTTCATTCCTTAACTTCCAGCCAGCTGAGGCTAGTCTGAGTGAATTCATTGGGGGGGGGGGGGGCATGTTACTCCCAAACCATCACATCTTATTTTTGTTGCTCAACGTGGGGCCAATTCAACTTGGCTGATTGCTAATTAGCCTTGGAAGTGGCTAATGTGGCAGGTTTTGCTTTCTTCTTTAACCATTGGTTGACAGTAAAAATTGGTTCCTTGATCTCTGATATGATGTGGGGAAAAATCAAATTGACATTCCTGGACCTCAGAGATAATTTTCTTGTCTGGAATGGCTTTAATATTACTGAAACCGTTACCAATTCTGTTTTTAATAAGTCAGGAAATATTACAACTGCTGCAACTTATTCAAAATCCCTAATGAGAGTAATTTTGCCCAAAACTGAACTTCCAAACCCTTTTATGGAGTTCTACACACGTAATACAGTGGTATATTTATTATGTGTCATCTTAGCCCTAATAATTTTAGTTTTAGCAGTAATGGTAGCATTGTGTATGATAAAATTGAATGTGGCTGCTTTAAGAAACTGAAAAAGGCAGACTTCCTCACAAACAGAGTTAGAGATAAGGTCTGGAGAACTTGGCCAGAATCCTAGACAATTTTCTCAAAACAATTTTTGTTCATGTGGAGAGCAAGAGGGGGCCACCATGTCCACCACAGCACTTTCTCACACAGGTTCTGGCACAACTGCCAAAGTCTCAGCTGTTGACAACAATGTGGCAGGCAGCCAAAGACCAGGTCCAGCTGATCAAGTCTCTGCTGTTTCTTCACCTAGTTCAAATCCTCAGGCAGCAGTTTCTAATCTTAAACCAGATGCAAACTCACAGGCAGCAGTTCAGACCCTCAGAGATTCAGACCCGCTAGAAGGTACTTCCAAAGCCTTTCTGGCTTCAGCCAAGGTGCAAGCTAAGATGAAACATTTGATAAAGACTGATTCAAGAGAGAGTTTAGGGGAGGGGATCGCTGGTACACAAGAGGAAGAAGAGAAAACATACACCCTTAGAGACTTAGCCAATATACTCAGGTCTCAACACTCTGATGAGAAAAGCTATGTAAGATTGGCTGCCAAGAAGGAGGATGGCTCTGAGGAGTTTAAGAGTACTCTTGGGAAAGTTCTGTTTCTAGGCCAAGGACAAGCAGGAAAACCAGAGGAAGAGGAGGCGGATGATATCCAGGATTCCAATGATCCCCTCAAAGAGATCAGGGAAGTTAGAAAGGAATACGCAAGGGAATAAGCAGAGCCAATCCTAAGCTGGCTGGTGAGATGTCGCACTATTGGTGTAAATACCCTTCAGGTAGGAGACAAGTCTGCAAAGCAGATAGGGCCACTCACAAAGGAGAGTGGAGTGGACAAATACCTAGCAAGCCCTCTCAGTAAAGTTGGCTTGTGGACATGCTTCCTTTTGGCTGTGGCTATGAGATATCCTTCCTGAAATGATTTGCCATGGAGCACAACTGAGCAGGGAATTAAGCTTCTGAAGGAGTTTGCTGTGAAGGAAGTGCTTTATGGAGATCATGGCACTCATGAGCCTGATGACATTCCTCTTGGAACAGGTCTCATGAAGAAGCTTATTAAGCTTGCTCCTTCATCCTATGCTAACATCTTGGCTATCAAGTTTCTATCAAGGAGTGACAATGGAAGCTCTCACTCTTGGTGAATTCACTGACCAGCTGGGGCAGACAGAGGACAGCTTGTCACATTCTGCCCTAGTCTCTGATATATAAATCATGATTACAGATATAAAGGAAATAAAGGATGGCATTAAAGATAGCATGAGAGAACTGAAGTAGGATCTTAAAACCTCCATTTCCAATCTGGTAAAGGATACCACTCCTGCATCATCTGAATGGGTGCATGTTTCTTCAGTCAGGAACAGATGCCCACCTCTTGCAAGGCAATTCTGGCCCAGAAGACAAACTGCACCTAGATATCAGCAATCACATGTGTCACTGTGGATACTTCTGCGTGACCAACTCGGTGAGAACATGACCAAGTGGGATGGTCAACCTACTTCAGCTCTTTCAAAGAGAGTCAGGGAACTGCAGAGTGGCAGAAACAGAGGCAACAATGCCAGAAAAGTAGCTGTCACTTCTTCAGCTCCCCAGAGCAACTGCAATTATTCCAACAATTGCAATTTCTCTCACAACAACACCAATCACTGTGTACACCCCACATGCCATGTTCAGCATTAGGGGTGCCCTGCCTCCAGCCAGGAGGAGGAAAGGGATAGTGGAGAGAACCGAATCTATTGGAATGTATTCATTAGGTGGCCTGGCAGTTCAAAAGTTCGGAAGTACAGGGCTTTAGTTGACACAGGTGCTCAGTGTACTTTATTGCCATCCAATTGCAAAGGGACAGAGTCTATCACTATTTCTGGAATCACTGGTGGATCTCAAGAGTTAACTAAGTTGCAGGCTGAGATAAGTTTAACTGGTAAAGAGTGGAAGAAACACACTATTGTAACTGGTCCTGATGCGCCTTGCATTCTGGGAATTGACTTTTTGAGACAAGGTTGTTTCAAAGATCCTAAGGGTCACAAATGGGCTTTTGGAATAGCATCTGTAGAGATTGAGGATGGTAAACTGAAATTGTCCATTAGACCTGAACTTTCAGATGAATCTGCAGTTGTGGGACATCATGACATAGAGGATCTGGAGGTGCCAATTGCTACTCAAACTGTTCACCACAGGCAGTACAGAACTAACCGTGACTCTTTGTTGCCCATTCATCAGCTGATTTGTCAACTGGAGAGTCAGGCTGTCATCGAGAAAGCTCATTCACCTTTCAACAGTCCCATCTGGCCTGTGCACAAACCTAATGGAGATTGGAGACTGACAGTTGATTTTCGGGCCCTCAATGAGGTGACTCCACCCATGAGCACAGCTGTGCCAGACATGCTCAAAGGAGGCTAAATGGTATGCCACCATAGACATTGCTAATGCTTTCTTCTCTATTCCCATAGCAAAGGAGTGCAGGCCTCAGTTTGCATTCACCGGGAGAGGAATCCAGTACCAGATCAACCATTGGCCTCAGGGGCGGAAACACAGCTCAACAATCTGTCACTCAGTCATCCACAATGCATTGGAGAAAGGTAAAGCTCCAGAGCACATCCAATTCATCGGCTGCGGGTGGCAGGCCGCCGGGGAGGCCGAGAATCGATCGGGGTACTGACGAGGACTCAGCTGCCAGCAGCCTTATGGTCAGTGCAGTGCAGTACAGCTTTATTCAGGAAGTGCAACAGCTTATATACCCCTTTAGCAGAGGTGTGCACAACTAGCTAAGGTTTACATATGTGGAAGGTACAGATTGGTTCAGAGTTATAAACAAGGTATCGATAGGTCAGTCAATCCCCTGGTGTCCACCCCGTGGGACGGCAAGCTCAGCCCCCTGCAGGTGTGCGTGGGGTGCTCATTGTTTACAGCTTACTGTCCTGGGACCCAGACAGCCCAAGGACAGTTCACAGCATGAGCTCAGATGTTTACAGCTCATGCCTGCCTAGGGAGAGTGCTCTCCCACAATCGACGACATCATTGTGCCTGGGATTGCGACGACCCAGGTGCAGGACCTTACACTTGGCCTTGTTAAACGTCATGAGGTTGGCCTGGGCCCACCTCTCCAGCCTGTCCAGGTCCCTCTGGATGGCATCCCTGCCCTCCAGCAAGTCAACTGTGCCACACAGCTTGGTGTCATCTGCAGACTTGCTGAGGGTGCACTCAATTCCTCTGTCCATATCACTGACAAAGATGTTACAGAGCACTGGTCCCAGCACTGACCCCTGAGGAACACCACTTGTCACCGGTCGCCAGGTGGACATTGTGCCCTTGATCACCACTCTCTGCATGTGCCCATCCAGCCAATTCCTTATCCAGTGAGTGCTCCACCCATCCAGTCTGATGCAGGAGATGCAGGAGTAATGCAGGAGATGCAGGTAATGCAGGAGAATGTTGAAATTCAGTGTATTCCACATAGAAATCTAACTTTAGCTGAGAGAGTTTAAATTCAGAGTGTATAATGCAAGCTGTTAGGAATTTTCTGTTCTAGATACTATCTGGCATCCAATGAGAGAATCTACAGCATGTGAGCATGAACCCAATATCACCTGGGAGTCCCTGTTCTCGTTTGTGAAGAGACAAATTATTTACTGTTTTCTGAGTTTTTGAATCCCCTGCATCCAAGATGCCCAGAACCTAACATGAACTGAACTTGCACTATCCATTACTGTAAATATTTAGATTAGACAGATAGTTCTCAGCAAAACTCTGAGTGAAATAGACAGGGGTGGATTGTGCTGGTTGGAGGCCAATTGGAACATTTTAATGAGACAAAATAGATTATAGGCTGTAGAAAGAAAACAATGGTGATGTCTACTTCATAGGTTTGCTGAGATGTATAAAAACAAGGACTCAAACATAGGTAAGACAGAGAGTCTCTGTCAGAGTCAGTGTCTTGTGTTTTTCTTGCTGGGGGCTTTTGCTGCTCTGCCTGGATCTGTGTAACTCAACTAATCATTCTGCCTCTAAACCCCCTTGCTGATCCTCACAACTCACCTTGCACATAAGGCAGATTCTGGAATAAGGCAGAGGGGTGGAAAGAAGGTGGGAAGGGTGACTGGGAGCCCTTCCTGGGGACTCTGATTTCTGGGAGGGGTATTGTGTTTCTGTATTACCTTTAACTTTTCTATTTCTGTGTATAGCTGTGTGTATTTGTAATATATTGTAAATATCTGTTTGTGTATTGTGCTAAGTTGCAAATATAGCTTCATTCCTTAATTTCCAGCTGGCTGAGGCTAGTCTGGGTGAATTCATTGTGTGTGGCGGGGTGGGTAACTCCCAAACCATCACACACATGGTATGCAGTGGGGTGTGGAGGTAGAACCCCAAAATACCTGCTTCAGTGGTGCTGGATGTCAGGAACTGTCAGGGGACTCTCCTGACCCAGGTAGGATTTGGGCATTTGAGCTTCTAGGGTCAGCTGCTGCCACCACCACTGTAGGCTGGAGCTAGCCAGAGCCACGCAGCTGTCAAACCTCTCTCAACCCCCTATAGCCTTGACCCTCCATTGGTCCATCTGCACTCACTTTGCACCCTCTGAGATTCCCCAGGGTCCCAGCAAGGCTCCAGGGCTGATCAAGAGCCCCAGCATGGCCCAACAGAAACCACTGGATGAGAGGATGGAGGAGAATACTGAAGGAAGCAGACTCAGCAGCTGTTTTTCACTAAGTTTTTTTCCTCCTAATGGAATTTCTGTCTGTTAGAAAACTCTCAGCAGCATCAGAGTTAGTTTCAGCACAAGGGATAGTGGTTCAGACATTAAAAAAAAATAAATTAATTAACACAGGTACTGGCACAGCCTCAAACTCAGATAAAACTGCAGCTGTCAGACACAGCTGCTGGGTATGGGAATCTATGATAAAAATTCTCAGAAGGGTGGCTGGAAAGCAACAAGAAGAATCAATCAGGAGGAGGAGATGTGGAAGCAACATTGTTGGAAGGGCACAAGGTGACAGCCAAGACTCAGGAGTGAAAGGATTTTGTCTACATAAAGTAAGTGTTTAGAAACCCTACTGCATCTGCACTGTTCAGCTCCAGAGAAGAGCTGTGAGCAGCTTTGCTCAGGGTTCACAGCCTTTTGGATCCATCCTCTGTGGCCCAGGAATGTTCTGCAATAAATCAGCAAGAGCTCTGCTGGAGGGCAAGTTTCTTCTCTAGCCCAGCTGGGTTCCTGGGGAGGGTGGAATCTTCCCTGACACCACCGGATACTTTTCCAGAGAGACTCCCTCTTCTCCCTGGACCCTGGCTGTGCTAGAAAGGAATCGTCTGCGGTACAAGGTAGCCTCTAAAACTAATTTTGGTGTTTTGTGAAACACTGTAAGCCACCAGGGGACGCTGTGCAGCTGGAAAGAGCTGTGGACCAGCAGGGTCACGCAACTACCTGCTTAGAGAAAGGAAACCCTGATTCGGGGAAGGAAACCTCAGCTGGGAAATTTATGGTGTCCCTTTGGAGAGCACACGGTGGGCCTGGCTGTGCCCTAGGTGAGGGAGGGAAAGCCTTCTGGTGTCCCCCGTGAGCCGCAGACTCGGGCAGTAGCAGAGCCTTGGCAGCGGCTAAAGGATTGGCTTTTGGAACAGGCTCTCGGCTCTGGGTAAGTTTGTGTCGGCGGCTCCGGGGTGTGTGTGCTTGAAACTTCCCCTCTCCTGTCCGGAACCTCTCAGCTCCCCTGGGGCCTTTACTGGCATGGACAGAAGAGAGGGGTCAGTGGGCTGTGCTGCCTGAGAAAGAGCAAAATGACTAAGTGGTTTTAAATGCTAATTGAGCTGTTGTGATGCTGCTGGTAGTTCACCCCTGGGTTTGTGCTGTGAGAGTAGCACAGGGTCCAGTATTTTTTTGTTTGCTTTATTCTTTCTGTGGTCTTAGCAGGTCCAGGGTCTGCTTTCCTGTGCATCAGCATCTTAGCTGTGTGCTGGGCATTGCCAGATATAACACAAGCATCGTGGGTGGGGGTCAGAGTAGTGACATTATAAAGGAAAATCCTTTGGGCTGTATATTGGCTCATGGGAAGGAAACTGGAAGAGCCCTAGGCTGAAGAGTAACAAAGAGAACATTAATTAAACATTGCAATGGTATTTGGCTGATTTATCTTGGGGGGGAGCGGAACATGAAAGAGACTGATCAAAGGGGCCTTAGAGTATGATACAGTCCTACAGCTAATACTGTTCCTTAGGAGAGAGAAGTGGGAAGAGGCTCTGTGTGCAGAGAGGGTCTTACCTTTACAAAAAACCCAGAATGGCAGAGAGATTGTGGAATAAATTTACCTCCACAGGACCCCTGGGCTTAGCTTTAGGAGCGGACAGGAACAAGAAGGAAAAAGAGACTTGTGGCTGGTGGAGCTGCTGTTTAGAGAGCTCAAAGTAGTACTGAAAAGGCAGATGCAGGAAAGCAATTAGCTGAAGAAGGAAGAGAAATATTCCATCAGGATATATCGCATGTCCCCTCCTTCTCCTGCACATGCTCCTGCACACACTCACCCCATTCATCCTCCCTCTCCTCCTGCATTACCTCCTACTAGTCCTCTCCTTCTTTTGCACCCAAGCCCCCCCATCCCACTCATCCTTCCCCTCCTTCTCCTGCACCATCCCCCACTAATCCTCCCCCTCCTTCTCCTGCACCCCCTCCTGCTCATTCTCCACCTCTACCATCAGACTCCGGCAGGAGTAGCAATGGGAATGAGAGTAGTAGCAAGCGGAATGTGGAAGGGGACAGAACAATCCCAGAGCCCCCTTGTACATGGAACAGATCTGGGGTTGCTAACCAGGAGGTTGTGACTGTGTCTGTTGTAAGCTAAGGGAAACGAAGAGTTAATTGGTGTAACTACAGAGACAAGGCCTCCAGAGACTAGAAAACCTTGGAGGAAGACACAGGATATGGCAATTGTTACTCTGCTCCCCTCTCCTGTGTCTCCCTATATAATGGGCAGACATTCCAATCTCTTCTGTCTTCTCTGTGCCATTCTCTCTCTGCTTTGTGGGGGAGTTTGCAGCCTTGCCTGGAAAGCTAATTGTTTGCAATGCCACTGGGCCCAGCAGCCAGGCCTATGGGTGGGCATTCAGGCCTACCTAATGCTTGGTGCATCCATCCCGGGGCGGGGCTTTGAGGCCTGAAACTGGACAGAACCAACCTAGCAGTTTAGGCTCAGTGATAAGCTATACAGCTCAGCACATTTTGCAACCAAGAGGGCAGCACAAGGAAGGCTGTGTGGATATATGGAGATTTGGCTTTTGCACCATACAGTAAAACAACAAGGTAGCCAGTGGTGTTAAGAGTTGCCAGGGTGTCCAGGACCAAAGATAACACTGCTCAAGTGAGCACCAGGAGGATCCAGCAGGCTCCTCTGATTGATGTTCAAAGGCAAGACAAGAGGGCAAATTCAGGTTGTAAAGATGACCAGCTCTTGTTTTGATTGAAATGACTAAGAGCTGAGGGGTAAGGGGGTTTAGGGGTAGTGCTTAGGAAATGCAAAAGAATATTCATGAATATGTATCAAGCTAATGCAATGTTATCCAGTCCTTATCCTATATAAGCATTATTACCTGTTGTTAATGTGTGCCTCTAGCAATGTTGTTATTTGCTATGCACCCAGCACTGTTTGCCTTTATTTTATAATAAACCTTTTACATTTAAATGTTAGAGTGAGTTCATTTCTCACAGCTGTCACTTTCATCCCTAGCATCCCAGAGAACACCACCAGGGCAGCACCCACCTGCGTAAAAGATAAGGACCCCGGGCAAGCAGATGTAAAATACCTCTTGGAAGTACTTTGTACAGGCATAAGTTTTCCCTGGAACTCTCAGGAATATGTATATAAGTAACATATATATAATATAAGTAACATATATATAATATAAGTAACATATATATAATATAAGTAACAACATATAAATGGCAAGGTTGGGACTCAGGATGTGAACGTGTTTTGGTGGAGAGATCCCCTGTGCACCAGCGTACTTAATAAACATACCTGCTTTAGAACCTTTTGGGTTAGAAGGTTTTTTTTCCTGGCCATGTCATCAGAGGGCCTAGGTGGAGCACTGGCCCAGATTTGTGTGTGTATTACTTTTCCTTGAATGCCTTTTGTATTTCTCTATGTGTTTGTCAACAGCACTCAGTTAATCCCCAGTTCCGTGCCAGGGTTTTGATTTTGCTCCCCTGGAGGCAGAAACTGTCCTTTTGCCCTGGGAAGCTCCTAGCTCAAACTAGGACAGGCTCTGAGAGAAGTAATGGGGGGAGGGAGAGGGGAGGGACTTAAAGTAAATCCTTCTTCCCAGAAAAATACAAAGAGCTCCAGAAACTCAGAGAACTGATAGCAAGATTTAGAGAAACTGATGGAGGAGACTTGGAGGGTTTGGAAATGGAGAGAGAGTGGGGAGGGGCACATGGGTGAAAGCTGTGGCAATAAACTGGCATCCCTGGAACAGCAGGGAGAGATGAAAAAGGGGGACAGAGAGGGACATAGTAGAGGGAAACCTTTTGACAACAGGAGAGGTTTTGGGAATAGGTTGAGAAAAAAAAAAAAACAAAACAAAACAGTGTTCTTACTGGTATGAAGACGGACACCTGGAGAAAGATTGTCCCAAATGCCAGGCCTTGATAGCAATGTCAGGTGTGGATTGAGGGGGACCTGGGGAGTCTACTCTAGTGGATCCACTGGTAAAATAAGGCTGAGGAAACAAGAACAAGAGGTAGAGGTTTTGGTGGACAGAGGTGCTGCTGTTTCTGTGCTAAATCAAGAACTGATGCCTG
Source organism: Tricholaema leucomelas (assembly GCA_013400475.1). NCBI lineage: Eukaryota > Metazoa > Chordata > Aves > Piciformes > Lybiidae > Tricholaema lacrymosa > Tricholaema leucomelas. The sequence continues at coordinate 14,992 of WAAF01003711.1, read as the reverse complement.
TCAGCACCGATTTTGTAACTGCGAAAGGAGCCACTGGCCAATGGGAAAAGGAATTTTCCTTACAAGCCCTGAAATTCAAACTGGGACACAAACTGGAGAACACAGAATCACAGAATGGTTGAGGTTGGAAGGGACCTCAAAGATCATCTGGTTCCAAACCCCCACCATAGGCAGGAGTGACGAGGTCACTCAAGGCCTCATTCAACCTGGCCTTGAACACCTCCAGAGAGGAAGCATCCACAACCTCCTTGGGCAACCCATTCTAGTGTTTCACCAGCCTCACTGTAACAAACTTCCTCCTACATCTTCCTGTATTTGCCAAACTCTCCAAAATCCTGATTGGGTTGGGACTTGTTAGAGCAGTTGGATGCAATAAGGACATTTAAGCAGGGAAGTATAAAATCAGAAGAGAAGCAGTTGCTGAGTGTTCTCAGCTTATCCTTACTAAGCTCAGAGCTATCAAGTGAAGTCAGCCCTGCAGCAGAAGGAATTCCCCAACAAATGTATCCAGGGCTTTAGGCAGCAGAGATTCCAGGGTGAGCCAATACTGCCAGCCCTGTAATAACAGAGCTTAAGGAGGAAGCAAATTACTGCCAAAACCAATATCCCTGGAGAGTGAAGAGCACAGAGGGACAGAAGGCTCAGCTAACAACTCTCTGTAGCATGGGCTGTCGGCAGACTGACCCAGAACACAATGCTCCCATATCACCTATGCCAACACCAGGTGGGACAGATCAGATGGTACAGGACCTGAGGGCCACAAACAGGATTGCTAAGAGTTTACACCCAGGTGTGGCCAATTCATGCACTCTGTTGACAAAACAGAGGGATACTCAGATAGTTCCCACGGTTAGATTTAAAAGATGCATTTTAATGTCTGCCTCTGGCACAAGAGAGCCAAAAACTGTTTGCATTTGAAGAGGAGAGCCCCACCACGGGCAGGAAAAATCAGCTCACCTGAACGGTGCTGCCACAAGGGGTTAAGGACAGCCCAATAATGTCTGGAAACCAACTGGCACCAGAGCTGGAGAGCTGGGAGCCCTTCTACAGTATGGAGATGACTTCCTGACAGCCACTGAGACAAAGGGGGACTGCACTGAGGGGAGGGACTGTGAGCCTGCTGTGCTCTCTGGGACTCAGTGCCTGTGGAGTCTCTCCACAGAGAGCTGGAATGGCTCAGCAGCAAGTGACCTATCCTGGCTGCCAGCTAAGGGTGGCAAAGGGAAGCCTGGGGAGCAGAGGAGAGAAGCCATCTGCAGGACTCCTCTGCCCCAGGCACTGAAAGAACCTGCTTGGGAATGACAGGTTGGTGCTCATTAGGGATCTGTAGTTATGGGCTGGCAGTAAAACCTTTATAGGAACTGATCCAGGGAAATGGCAGGCAGCTGGGAGGGACTAACGAGGCCCAGACTGCATTTCAAACCCTCCAGAGAGAACTCCTGAGGGCAGCAGCGGCACGGGGCCTGCCAGGTATGACCAAGCCCTGCTGGCTACTCTCCCATGACAGCCAAGGCACAGCTCTGGCAGTCCTGGCACAGAAGGGCAGTTAGTAGCTGCATCCAGGCAATCCAGAGTGAACCAGAGGACATCACAACGCAGTCACTAACAGTGTACCTTAGTTTCTTGCCTCAGCAGTGTCACCGCAGAGCCAGTGGCACAGGACTGGCTGCAAACCATGGCTGCAGCACTCTCTACCAGAGAAAAGGTGAGGGAAGAGTCCTTGGAGGATGTAGAGGATTCCTGCTTTATAGAGAAGCAGTTTTATCCCACAAGGCATCCCAAAAGCTGGACATGCAGGAACCACTGCAGAGAAGAGAATTGAGTCTGGGGCACTGCCTCCTGCAACATCAGCTCAGAAGGCTGAAATCAGTGCCCTGGAGTTGGCAGAAAGGAAGAAGATCAATATATGGACAGGTTCAAAATATGATTTTGGAGTTCCTACAGGCCCAGGGAGCAGTCTGGAGGGAGCAGGGACTGCTACCAACGGAAGGAGAGCAAGGAGAGCAGACAAAATATGCAGAGCAGATCCCACATCTCTCAGCAGTCCATCTGTCAGCTGAGGTCACCGCTGTGCAATGCTAAGGGCACATGAAGGGTAACCCTAACCCAGAGACAGGGAACAGATTGGCTGAGTCTGAAGCCAAAAGGGCAGCAGAAGGCACATCTGAGAAAGAGGTTTTAGCCTCAACCCTACAGAGCAGAGATAACACTTTAGACAACCAGAAAGTATTCAAAAGCAGATGAAAAATTCCTACAGGAAGCAGAGGGACAAATCCCCTCCAAAGGATGGGCTCAGCCCAGTACTGATAGGGTTAGAACTCCAAGCAGATTGGTCTGTGGAGTTGTTAAGGTAGAATACAGCCAAAAACATTGAGAGACAGGACCTTTATGCAAATATCTAACTCAAGAGCTGACAGGGAACAATCTCCACAGCACAGCTCAAGTGACTCAGCAGCCTGAGGTGTGCCTGAGAAATAACCCTGACACTAAATCCAGTATGCAGTTGGGAAAGTGGGAAAGGAAATCGTCCAGGAGAACACTGGCAAAGTGATTGTTGGGAATTGCCAAGCAAAGGAGGGCACAGGGAGCTGTGAATGCTCACAGGTACCTTTTCTAGAGGGCCAGAGGCATTCCCCTGTGGAACAAACAAAGCAAGGGATGTCATGGAATCACCTGAGAAAACAGCAAACAGACTAAATTTGTCAGGAAGCAAACTCACATCAGTGTCAAGCACTGCTTAGTGCACTGCTTAGGGTGCAGGCAAGGCCCTGAGCCAAAGAGAATTTAAGCCTCTTTGGAATATTGTCTGGGAGACCACACCAAAGAAAACACACAAGAGAAGGCTTCAATCAGCTGGGGGATTCCTGCCTGCAGAATTGTTATTGCCCCAAGAAAACAATTAGAGAAAAATCACAGGAAGGTCCTAGGAGGCAGAGCTCAAGGCCTGGACCATCCTGTTCATCCCCTGAGCACTGGGGACTGGGTTTATGTTCAGAATCTTACAGGTGATCCCTTGGGTGAGAAGTGAAGCAGAACTTACCAGGTGCTGCTGACAACCTGCACTGCAGCCAAGATCCAAGAGCAACCAGGGTGGATGTGCTGCTGGACTGCAGAGAGCTCTGGAGCAGCAATGGACTTCTAAGTCTGTTGGGCCTGAAACTGAAGCTGCAGAGACAAGAAGAGGATGAAGAATGTCTGTTTGCCTTGTTGCAGGGATCTGTGTAAGTGTTGTAACTGCTGCTGGTGCTTGGCATAACAGTGCACGATCCCAGACTTGCCAAACTGCAGCTAACAGTGCCGAGACCAGGTAAGGTTGGACCTGCACTGCCATGCCCAGAGAGAACTCAGAAATGCCTTTGCATGGAGTACACAGACTGGACAAACATCTCATTTTCTAAGTGAAACCCTCCTCTGGCACAGAAGGGTCTGCGTCAGTGTGGCAGGGACTCTGCAACCCCTGCGCCAAGCTCTGAACTGCAGTTGCTGAGGCAACAAGTCCTACACTCTGTAGGAGATGCATTCAGAGAGATGATTTTAACCATAGCAGCACAGACCTGGGAACCCTGGAGAGGAAGGGAACAGACACCAAATCTATCGACCCATGGGGTGGTGCTGGCTCTGAGCAGGTAAATACACTGGGAGAGCCTTCCCTAAGCACTGGAAAGGAACCTGTGCCATACAGTGTCTGGGGTACAGCAGCGCTCTGGAAGGTTATGGGATGGAGGCAGTGCAGTTATGGGGTGGGGGGTGTAGCTTTTTGGGGATGTTTGTGGGGATGGGGGTGGTCTGTGGAGTTGGAGAGGGAGAGTCTGGTGTTCTGGGGGCGGTCTGCGGGGCTGGGATTGGGATCTCTTGGGGCTGAGGGTTGCAGTCAGGATCCTTTGGGGTTTCTGGGGGGAAACCTGTATCAAGGATTGGAATCCACTGGGGTTGGGTGGGGTCTGTAGCATTTGCGCTTTGATGGGGCCTGGACACACTGGGCAGGGCCACCTGGGAACCACAGGCCTCTGATGCATGCCCATCTGTGCCCCCATCCAACAGCAGCTGCAGTAGGGGCTGCAGATGGACCCTCCCCCTCCAGCTAGGACAAGTTCAAGGCCAAGGTGAAGACGCTGAGGCAGAAGCTGGCAGCAAACACAGTCTGGGGGGGCTGGGAGGGTGTTCCGGGGGGCCTATGGGTTTGGAGTGACTCTTGACACTTCCTTAACCTCTCTGCCCAGCTCTGTGAAAGGCCCAGCACGAGGAGCAGGCACTGTGGTGCTAGGCCAAGGGAGTGAAGTAGGAGCACCCCTCGTTCTTGGCCCAGCACACCCAGCTGCAGGGACTGGTGGTGTGGGTGGGATAAAGCCCGGAACTCTCCAAACAGCCTCCTCTAACTCCCTGTGCTGCCCCCAGGCAGCCCAGGCTGGACCCTGGCACAAGCAGAAGGAGCAAAAGCCCAGCCCAAAATGCCCCCAGGAAAACTGCAACAGCAGCCTGAGACCTCAACATGCCTCCCTGGCACCCTCAGGTAGCCCCTGGCAGCCCAAAACTATCCCAAAGGAACCAAAAGTTCACTGGGGTGATGAGAGCAAGCTGGGCACACTGGGCACAGGGGTTGGGCTTCTTGAAGGCAGGGACAAAGACAGAGCCCAGCTGGGGGACACAGATGCCTGCAGAGAGAAGTGCCAAACTCTGTGCCCTAGGGCAGGCAGAAGCACTCCCTGGCACAACACCTGGCAAAACCAAGGCCTGGGGAAGAGCATCACCTACACAGGGGAAGGCACCTGAGCACCATTCTGTGCATTGGCACAGTTCTGCCAGGGGCTGTGGGGTAGAAGGGCTTTGGCAGCACCAGGCCTGGCTCCACCCAGCACCCCCCCTGAATCTCTCTCCTCTCCTGCAGGTGCCAGGGGCATCCTCTCCTGTGCCAGGACACCAATCCTGCTTGGGTGCAGTGCCCAGCCAGGGGAAAGGCTCTGCCAGAGCACAACAGCCTGGACTCTGTCCCTCCACCCAGCACTGCTGCACCTGCAGCCTGTTCAAGATGGGGCTGTGCCCAGTGGGCACCACCTGCTGCCGGGCCAAGGCCAATGTCAGCACAAGGGAGCAGGGACAGACCCTTGCCCTTCTCACACCAGCAGCTGCTGCAGTTCTGCCATCTGCTGCAGCAGCTCCTGCAGCCAGCCCAGGCTGTAGGGGCCTAGCAGCAGCATTGGCCCCTGGGGCAGTGCCTGTTGACTCAAAGGCAGCTGCAGTGCCCAAGGCCTGCTCTGTGCTGCCCATGGTCTTCAAGGGCCCCCAGGGCTGCACTTGCCTCAGCTCTGGCACTGCATCTGCTAAGGCTCACGGCTGCCCTTGCTTCAGCACAGCTCAGGCTCCTGGGTCAGCCCAGGCCTGCCAGCAGCCACCTGCCAAGTGTGGGAACCTCTGCTCATCAAGTTCCTGCAGCCCCTGGGGCTGGAGCAGCAAGGGGTGCCCATTTGTGCCTCTGAGGCCTTCTCCTGTCTTCTCTTAGCAGGTTCAGTTCCACTGTGCACACACAAAGCCCCTGGAGTCCAGCCTGGGACCTGCTGCTGCTGTCTCTGCAGCCTGCAGAGCAGCTCTGCCACTGCCAGCCACAGCCTGCCCTGTCCTGCTAGGGCCCAGCCTGTGCTCAGCTGCCTGCCTTGGGCCTCTGCAGCCCAGCCAAGATGGCAGCAGGGAGATCCTGCACCTGCCAGCAGCTCGGCTGCTGATCCCAACCCCCCCACTAGCCCCCCCCAGGACTCCTGCCAGAGGGTTGGGGGGTGCCCACCCTGGGCAGGCAGGGGAAGAAGCAGCTCTGGGCAAATGCAGCCTGAAAAGAGGCTGCAGGGACAGTTGGGACCAGAGGTGCCACTCCCTCCATGGCCACCCCTCACCTAAAACCAACCAAAGAACCATCCCACAAGCCCTGGGGGCATTTGGAGATCTCAGGGGTCATTTCAGGACTCCAGGGGCACCATCTTGGGGCCTCTGGAGGCAATTCTGAGATGCCAGGAGGGGGACTACAGAGTGCCTTGAAAGGATTTTGAGGTCTCTGGTTGGTACTTGGGGTTCCTTGGGGGCAATCTTAGGGTCCTGGGCTCCACTGAGGCATCCTGGGGGGAACATTTTGAGTTCCAGGACCCATTCTGGGGTCTCCCAGGGCCATTGGGGAGCTCTGTGGAACAATTCATGGTTCTAGAGGGGCATTTCTGGGTCAGTTTTAACCTCCATCGCTAAAGTGGCCTGGAGCTCGATGGTCTCCAGTGGGTGGGAATCCCCCAAAAGTGCAGGGTTCGCCTGGGAAGTCATGGGACACCAAAAGAAAGCATCCGGGGAGGGGGGAGGGAGTGGAATGGAACAGCAGAAAGAGGGAAGCTGAGGGCATCCTGCAAAAACGTGCAGTGGGGTTGGGGTCACTTGAGTCAGTGGTGGCAGCACAGGGCTGGGCACACTACACCCCCACAGGAAGGCTGTGGGGGGCACAGAGGGCTCTGGTGCCACTACTCCCAGGACAACCAAACCACCCCACAGCTGGCATCAGCCCCAGGTGCTCCGAAGCTCAGGCTCAGCACAGCCCCAGCACCTATGCCCGGCACCCTCACCAAAGCCAGGCCACAGCCTGGGCTGGGCTCCCCCCTGTGCCCGGCCCTCAGCCCAGCGCTGCTCTTTAGCACAGCATCCGCCCGGCACTTGGCTGCCTCCGACCTCTCCTGCCCACAGCAGCCCCCACAGCGCCGCTGCCAGGACAGCGGAGGGGGCCAGGGCCAGGCCCCCTGCAGAGGCACCAATGGGCTCCGCTTGCCGACGCAGCAGCAGCCAGAGTGATCTTGCAGCTGCCCCGAACAGGGCCAGCGAGCAGCAAAGCAGCACAAGGAACCCCCCATCCACACCCACCGCTGCCCGGCCCCACCCGTGGCAACACAGCCGCACACAGCCCTCCCACGGCACCATACACACACACCCTGTACCCCTCTGCCAGGCCCACCCGCACCCGGACACAACTCCCCACACCGCTCCCAGCACCACACCCCCCCCAGCTCCCCACAACCCCACACTCCCCAGAACCGCACAGAGCCCTCTCACAGCCCCAGAGCTGCCCAACCCTCACGCCCCTGACCCACTCAACAGAGGCTCCCCCAGATCCACCCACTCCTACCACACAAACCCTGCACCAACGCAGCGCACCCCGACAGACCCCACGGACCCTCCCCACCTCCAAACCCACAGACGTGCCCCCGGAACCACACAGACCCCTCCTGAACTCCAGGACACGACCCTCAGCCTCTGGGGATTCCAATCTCCCCCTCAGTCCCACAGCTTCCTTCACCCCACCTGGCAGCCGGGACAAAGGGGATGCAGAGCTGAGCTCAGCTCACAGGAAGCTGCCGACCGCCAGCCCCGGCAGACTGCTGCCGGCCCAGGCGAGCGCAGAGCACTGGGACGGACACCCCAGCCCAAGCCTTCCGCCTGCGGCTGCCTTTTGTCGGAGGAGCGGAAGCGAGCCTCGGGGAAAGGAAGTCCCGCCCACAACTGGGCACCAGCAGCCAATCAGACTCGCCCAGAGCGCGGCAGCTCTGGCCCCTCCCCTCTCCGGAGGCACAACGAGGCACTGCCACTGCCGCCCGCCGCCGCCATTGCTCCTGCCCGCGTGGCCCTTGCGGCCCTTTCCCCGCCGGGTCCCGGGGCCGCGCGGGGCATGCCGGGAGGTGGAGTTCTCAGGCGGGGAGGCCCTGTCCGGGCTACGGGAACGGGACGGGGATTAGGCTGGGTCAGAAACCCTAAAGTATCTCTGAAAGTAGCCTGAGAAGGGCTCTCAAGATGAGCCTGAGGATGATCAGAGGGCTGGAGCTGCCCTGCTGTGGGGGCAGGTTGAGTTGGGGTTGTTCAATCTGGAGGGGAGAAGGCTCCAAGAAGACCTTATTGTGGCCTTCCAGTATCCGAAGTGGATACTGGAACAATGAGCACCCCACGCACACCTGCAGGGGGCTGAGCTTGCCATCCCATGGGGTGGACACCAAGGATTGAGTGACCTATCGATACCTTGCTTATAACTCTGAACCAATCTGTACCTTCCACTTGTGTCAACCTCAGCTAGTTGTGCACACCTCTGCTAAAGGGTATATAAGCTGCTGCACTTCGGGAATAAAGCTGTGCTGCACTGAGCATAGCACTGCTGGCAGCTAACTGAGTCGACTCCTCAGTACCCCGAGCGATTCTCGGCCTCTCCCGGCGGCCTGACTCCCGCAAAGCAGATCTCTGTGCATGGGTCCCATGAGCTGCAGCCTCCAGTGGACAGCAGTGTGGATACAGTCTGCAGCAGCCATCATCAGAGCAGGGGAAGGAGGAACCCAACCCTATGGGATCCATGCATTGATTTTGGAAAATGCTTCAGAATTGAATTAGGAATTTCAGCCATGGTCACAACTTCCTGTTGGATATAGAATCATAGAATCATAGAATGGTTTAGGTTGGAAGGGACCTCAAGGATCATCCAGCTCCAACCCCCTGCCATAGGCAGGGACACCTCCCACTAGAGCAGGCTGCTCAAGGCCTCATCCAGCCTGGCCTTAAATACCTCCAGGGAGGAAGCATCCACAACCTCCCTGGGCAACCTGTGCCAGTGTCTCACCACCCTCACTGTAAAGAACTTCCTCCTAACATCCAGTCTAAATCTCCCCTCTGATTAAATGTAGTGATTTTATAGAATTGTCTCATTGTGANCTCTCCAGGCTAAACAACCCCAGCTCCCTCACCCTCTCCTCATAGAGTTTGTGCTCCAGGCCCCTCACCAGCTTTGTTGCCCTTCTCTGGACACCTTCCAGCACCTCAACATCTCTCTTGAATTGAGGAGCCCAGAACTGGACACAGGACTCAAGGTGTGGCCTGATCAGTGTTGAGTACAGGGGAAGAATAACCTCCCCTTGTCCTGCTGGCCACACTGGTGCAGCTATTGTCCAGCCATGGACAGGAGAGTGTTCAGTAAGTGCTGAGTTAGAGATAAAGTGGAAGGTTGGAATGACCTTGGAGAATGGTGTAACAGATGTAAACAAATGTAAGGCTGGAGCCTGTGGTTTTCGCCTCGCTCTGCTGACAGAACTGCTCAGACACAGCATGTGTATTGTGGAGGGAATATGAACAATGTCTATGCCAATTAGTGTGTGATGCTAACGTAGTCCTAACGCAGGTGTATGTAACCAGTCGGAGTCCAACGTGGTTTTGTAGCCCTGTTGTGTATAAACTCATGCTTGGGTGCAATAAACTGGAACTCGCTTATGTTAAGCTTTTTCCCCCGTCTCTTATTACCCCCTTTTACCAATGGTAAACAGCCTGTGACAACTTCCCACATCAAGACAGAAAGTGAAGAGATCGTCCCCTTTGTCCTCACCACAGGCAGTGTTTCAGTACACAGCATAGACCCAGCTGCTCCATTAGGAGGGAGCCACATTCTGTGTTCCAAGAGATGCAGTGTGGAGCCATCAGAAATAAGCAAGGTGGCCCCAGATCGATGGCAATGCCTGCACTGGCTGAGAACAAGAATGTTTCACTTGTGGAAGCAGCACTTTGGAGGCTCAAGGCAGCTGTTTGAAATCTATGCAAAGGAAGTTCCTGAAGCTGTGATCAGTTGTGTAGGTAAAGGCTGTGTCTGCATGGGGACATCCTGTAGAGCCATGCTGATTGGTTGTTATGAACGGGTTAGTTTAAATCTGAGTTTGGGGTGAAATGCAAGGAGGCCGATTCAAAAGCTATTAAATGATTTATTAATATATAGAAAGATAATTCCCCCCAAACTTACTTACAACTCTCCACACAAGTTCCTGGATGTGGTTAGCAGAACTGTTTTACAGAATGTCTCTATACAATGGAAACTTTGAAAGGTCTTAGAAATATCTTTGATAGAGTCCTGCAGCTCAACTCACCGCTTGTGACGTTAGCTAAGTTCCTTTAGCAACTTGGATAGAGAATGAAAACACTCACCAGTCCTCAGTCAAATGTCTGTGGCCCAAAACGTAGGCCTGTGGTGAATTCCATGTGGGCTGCGATGTGGAATCGGCTGCTGGCACAGCAGGCTGAGGTGGCAGGCGGGTGGCAGGTGAACGAGGAACGAACGATCACGTGGGCAAGCAAGCAACTATGCACCTGTGTACCCCTTTGATAGGGTAATGGCCGAGGCTAATGGTCTCATTGGCCACATTATCACCCAATCACCTTTGGCAATCATAGAATCATAGAATCATAGAATGGTTTAGGTTGGAAGGGACCTCAAGGATCATCCAGCTCCAACCCCCTGCCATAGGCAGGGACACCTCCCACTAGAGCAGGCTGCTCAAGGCCTCATCCAGCCTGGCCTTAAACGCCTCCAGGGAGGAAGCATCCACAACCTCCCTGGGCAACCTGTGCCAGTGTCTTACCACCCTCACTGTAAAGAACTTCCTCCTAACATCCAGTCTAAATCTCCCCTCTTCCAGCTTAAACCCATTCCCCCTCGTCCTGACATTACCAGACCTTGTCAATAGTCCCTCCCCAGCCTTCCTGTAGGCTCCCTTCAGATACTGGAAAGCCACTCTAAGGTCTCCTCGAAGCCTTCTCTTCTCCAGGCTGCAGAGCCCCAACTCTCTCAGCCTGTCCTCATAGCAGAGCTGCTGCAGCCCTCTGAGCATCTTCGTGGCTCTCCTCTGGACCCGCTCCAGCAGTTCCATGTCCTTCTTGTGCTGGGGGCTCCAGAACTGCACACAGTACACCAGGTGGGGTCTGATGAGAGCAGAGTAAAGGGGGAGAATCCCCTCCCTTGCCCTGCTGGCCACACTGCTCTTGCTGCAGCCCAGCACAGGGTTGCTGTCTGGGCTGCATGTGCACACTGTTGGCTCATGTTGAGCTTTTCATCAACCCAGACCCCCAGGTCCTTCTCCTCAGGGCTGCATCACCCAAATACATCCAAAAAAGAAAGCACCCACAGGCTGTTCCCTTCCCAAAATGGGGGGCACAGACCTTGCAGGCGACAGGGGCCTGGTCTTATGAACCCCTCTCATGCGACTGGACCAAACCAGATCAGGCTGTCAGGGTTTCTCTGCCCTGTTTTCCTGCCTCTGGCCGCAATGCAGAAAGGCAGGAAACACACTCAAGCTCATTCTGTGATCCTTGGGACGCTTCACCACATTGGTGACTTAGTTTACAGCAGGACCAGTCCAGTTTCTGTCTGGGTGATCTCTGTGATTATTGACTATGAGTTTGATTGCTTTGCACCAATGACTGCTTACCAGGATGTGTCTTTGATCACAGGTTAAGTCATCAGCTGCAACCTACACCCACTGCAATGGATTTCACTACAACCCACAGCTCCTCCACCACCCTGATCTCATCAGCCTTGGCCAGCAGCCAGGAGAACCAGGACCAAAGACTGCACACAGTGCACCAGGACACTGAAGCAATACACTGATCAAGGGGCATGGAGAGCACTGACAGTGGGAAGTGCTGTTGAGGNGAGTGAAGTGAAGCTGAAAGGTTGCCTTGGCTGCAGTGGCCATGAAATGGTAGAGCTTAAGATCCTGAAAGCATCCAGGAGGGTGTACTCTGGACTTGAGAAGAGCAGACCTCAATCTCTTCAGGGACCTCCTTGGCTGGTGACATGGGAAAAAGCTCTGGAAGGAAGAGGGGCCCAGGAAAGGTGCTCAATGTTCAAGGATCACCTCCAAGCCCAGGAACAATGCATCCCGAAAGAGAGGAAGGCAGGTAAGTATGCCAGGAGCTCTGCATGGATGAATAGAGAGCTCCTGGCCACATGTACAAGAAGAAAGCCTACAGAGAGTGGAAGCAAGGACAGGGAACCTGGGATGAGTACAAATAAATTGTTTGTGCAACCAGAGCTCAGGTTAGAAAAGCTAAAGCACAGCTGGAATTGAATCAGGCTAAGGACAGAAAAGGGAGCAAGAACTTCTTCAGGTATATTAGTGAGAAAAGGAGGACTAGGGAGAGTGTGGGACCCTTCCAGAAGGGAAATGGTGAGCTGGTGACAAAGGATATGGATAAGGCTGAGGTGCTCAATGACTTCTTTGCCTCAGTCTTCAAGTCTCAAGGGGCAAAAGTAAGGACTGGGAGAAGGAAGATCCACCACCTCCCTAGGCAGCACATTCCAAAGTCTGACCACTCCTGCTGAGAAAATGTTTTTCCTAATGTCCAGTCTAAACCTACCCAGTGGTAGCTTGAGGCCATTCTGTCTTGTTCTATCACTAATTACCCATGAGAAGAGACCAGCACCAACCTCTGCACAACCTCCTTTCAGGTAGCTGTAGACAGCGATGAGGTCTGCCCTCAGCCTCCTCATTTTCACACTGACCATCTCCAGCTCCTTCAGTCGCTCCTCATCAGATTTATTCTCCAGATCCTTCCCCAGCTTCATTGCCCTCCTCTGCACTGGCTCCAGCACCTCCACATCCCTCTTGTATTGAGGTGTCCAAAACTGAACACAACACTCAAGGTGTGGCCTCAACAAAGCAGGGGACAATCACCTCCATGCTCCTGCTGATCACAGCATTTCTAATTCCACTCAGGATGCCTTTGGCTTTCTTGGCCACCTGGGCACACTGCTGACTCATATTCAGTTGCTTGTTGATTACTACCCCCAGGTCCCTTTCTGCCAGCAGCTTTCCAGCCACACTGCCTCAAGCCTGCAGTACTGCGTGGGGTTCTTGAGACCCGAGTGTAGGACCTGGCATTTAGCCTCGTTGAAGCTCATGCTGTTGACATTGGCCATGGATCCAATCTATCCAAGTCCCTCAAGTGTAGGACCTGGCATTTAGCCTCGTTGAAGCTCATGCTGTTGACATTGGCCATGGATCCAATCTATCCAAGTCCCTCAAGTGTAGGACCTGGCATTTAGCCTCGTTGAAGCTCATGCTGTTGACACTGGCCATGGATCCAATCTATCCAAGGTCCTCTGCAGAGCCTCCCTACTCTTTTGAAGATTAACACTGCCACCTGATTTGGCATCATCTGCAAACTCATGGGTGACAAACTCAGTAAGTAAGGGAGGCTCTACAGAGGGACGTGAATAGATTGGATCCATGGGCCAGTGTTAACAGGAGGAGCTTTGCCGTCACAGGGTGGGGGTTTCTATCTTACAGCTCTGCCTGTCCCTGTCCCTGTGTGCTTTGTGCTTCCATCCAGGCACAGCCATAGAAAGAGATTTGAATCCAGGGCCCCTCGCAGTCAGTCAGTGTCAGCCTTGTCCTTACCCACTCTGTCATGAAGAGGCTGTTAGATTCTAAAACATTCTGCTGAATCCCCTTGGGAACTGCAAACTGGTTCATGAAGGGCTGCTGTGATCCAGCCTCTTAATCTGCTTCTCACTGTCCTTGAATCCTGACTGGCTGATAAATCCTAACCATGTCAGAACTTGTTGGGTTTGCCACACAGTGGGAGAGAGGCAACCTTGAGAGACAGCTTGTGGTTCCTTGGAGATTTTGATCACTGGTGGAACTGTCTCAGTTCTGGCTTGGCTTTGCTTCCAGACAGGAAGAATTCTTCTGTGTCTGTGTGCAGCCATTTCTCTAAGGAGAGCAGGGGGCAGATGGTGCCATGGAGCTATGACCTCCAGCTGCAGAGAGCAGTGGAGAAGTCTGATGGAGCAGTGATGTAAGCCCCGGGTGGGCGGTGAGAGGCATGAGGAGGTTGGGGAGGGTGAGGAGCAGAGGTGTCCATAGAGTGTCAGAGCTGCAGGGACAGATTTTCCTCAAGTGCAGCTGTGCTGGTGAGACAGCCTGGATCAGTGTCACTTGGTGAATTCTCAGCTCTGCTCTACACTGAAGAGCACTAAAATATTTCACCTGTGACAGAACAAAATGAGCTTTGTTAGGTGCACTTTGACAGCTTGGAGAGCAATACAGAGACACAAACAGCTCCCAATGGCACTTGGGGCTCGTTACAGGAACCTCAGGTACTGAGAGGAGACTGAAGAAACTGCTCAAGAAGTCAGAAGCAAAACCCAAGGTTCCTTGAAGCATTGATTGGCCTCACTGAGGGTTGTTACTGCCAAAGCCTCCCCAGGCACTTGTTAGAGCAGCTCATTGTGGCCATGGCTGCAGGCGGGCAAAGGAAAAGTGCAGGGCAGCAAACCCTGGGTTTGGTTTGTGAAGCAGAGAGGCCAAGATCTGACCCTCAGGCCTTGCAAAGGCGGATCCTGAGACCCTCAAAGTCTCATCTCAGCAGCCATGGTGGCAGAAGCTGCTGCCAGAGTCAAGGGGACAAAGGCCCTGGTCCTGTTGGGCCTTTCAGCCTGGCCAGAGCCCTAGGCCATCCCTACTGCAGGCTGGCTACACTGTCCCATGCCTGCACCTCTTTCCTTTCAGGCTCTTGACTCCCATCCTGCTTCCCCACCCAGCTCTCACCCTGACATTTCCGTACCTTCACTCAGGGCTCTCCACTGCTGCTGGAGTTCCCTTGGCACACACCCAGACATGGGCTGCCCACACTCCTGGGTCACCTCTTTCAGCACAGGCCTATCCTATGAACAACTTCTTTTTCCTCAGCCCCAGGGTGAATCTTCCAACCTGTGCTTTCCCAGGGCTTCCTGCTCTGCCCACAACTGAGAAAAGCTCCATCAGCTCAAACCAGCCTTGAGGCAGGAGCACAGCACTGCCTGAGCCTTTGCTTTGCCAAGCTGAAGAAGATCAGAGCCTTCAAGTTCTCTGAAGCCCATCCTGGCAGATCTTCTCTGGAGCCTTTCCAGTTCCTACTCACTCCTCCAGACCAAGGAACCACAAACCAGACATCACAAATCAAAATGTGTCTGCACCAATGCTGAGTCCAGAGGGAGGACAACCCTCATGTGTGGGGTGGCCACACTCCTCCTGCCACAGCCCATCTACACTTGGCCTTCTTCACTGCCTGCAGGGTTTGTGCCACCCCAGGGCAGCTGAAATGGTTCCTGCTAGAGGCTGCGGTGCCTTTCTGACTGGGGATGGGACAGAGCAGAAACTCCAGCTCCAAACCAACACCCAAGGCACCTTCC
>WAAF01003710.1:11901-38660 GCA_013400475.1 Tricholaema leucomelas | reverse complement strand
TCAAGCTCATCCAGGCCAATCTATCACCCAGCTCTATCCAATCATAGACTCATAGAATCAAGCAGGTTGGAAGAGACCTCCAAGCTCATCCAGGCCAACCTAGCACCCAGCCCTAGCCAATCATAGAAACACAGAATCATAGAATCAAGCAGGCTGGAAGAGACCTCCAAGACCATCCAAGTCCACCCAGCCCTATCTGATCAACTATTGACAGGGATATTTTATGCATCAAAACTGGTTTGGGGGTGGTGGAGGAGGGGAATTGCTCCTTCTAAATACCATCATGACACTGATCACAGTATCACAGTATCACCAAGGTTGGAAGAGACCTCACAGATCATCAAGTCCAACCCTGATGAAAAATGTCTTTTCCTTATCCAAGTGCAGTTCAGGTGGAGTCGCCATCCCTGGAGGTGTTTAAGAGGAGAGTGGATGTGGTGCTTGAGGCTGTGGTCTAGTGATGAAGGATGCTGGGATGAAGGTTGGACTGGCTGATCCTGGTGGTCCTTTCCAAGCATAGCAATTCATACTGATTAGATGTTGTGCTGAGGGATTTGGTTTGGCCAAGGGATTGTCAGTGTGAAACTAATGATTGGACTTGAGGACATTGAAGGTCTTTTCCAATCTAAGACATTCTGTGAGGCTGTAATGCAGAAACATTTATAGTTGGGGAACAAAAAGCCACAAGTATAAGATGCCTTTCCTGCAGGGAGTAATTTTGTGATAGGAAGAACTGCCAGACCAAAACTAACTTCTTCCACTCCTGATGATAGCTGATGTCAGACCTTACAAGCTCTGGGTGTGGAAAAGTAGCACTGAAGGGAAAATTGTTGTGGGAGGCAAAAAAAAAAGAGATCTCAAGTTTCAATCAACCAAAAAAGGATTTGAGGCCAGGATTGCCTGGATGCTGAGGTTGAAATCTTCTTTGGGGCAGGAACAGTCTCATAGAATCATAGAATGGTTTAGATTGGAAGGGACCTCAAAGCTCAGCCAGTTTCAACCCCCTGCCATAGGCAGGGACATCCGTCACTAGAACAGGTTGCTCAAGGACTCATCCAACCTGGCCTTGACCACCTCTAGGGAGGTTGTGGAGCACAGAAGCACAGAATGTGAGTTGAGATGTGGAGGGTGGAAACCACTGAAGAAAAGAAAGAAAAGATGAAAGGCTGGGTGTTGGTTGGACTGGATGAGCTTGGAGGTCTCTTCCAACCTGCTTGATTCTATGATTCTCTGCTGCTGGGTGCTAGGTTGGACTGGATGAGCTTGGAGGTCTCTTCCAACCTGCTCTACTCTATGATTCTATGCTGATGGGTCCTAGGTTGGACTGGATGAGCTTGGAGGACTCTTCCAACCTCTACTCTATGATTCTATGCTGCTGGGTGCTAGGTTGGACTGAGTGAGCTTGGAGGACTCTTCCAACATACTCTATTCTATGATTCTCTGCTGCTGGGTGCTAGGTTGGGCTGGATGAGCTTGGAGGTCTCTTCCAACCTGCTCTATTCTATGATTCTTTGCTGCTGTGTGCTAGGTTGGACTGGGTGAGCTTGGAGGACTCTTCCAACCTGCTTGATTGTGTGATTCTACGAAATGAAACTCCACTTCCAAGATGAGCTGAAAACAAAAGATTGTGAGCGATATTTGGAAAGAGAATGGAAAAGCTCAGGGGGAAGAACTCTCTTTGGAATAGTAGAGCTGCTTTGAGTCTGAGAAGCTTGGCAGAGAGGCTGGAACTAAAACCTGAACGAAAGCTTTTGTACACATCNGGGGGAAGGGAGGGAAATAAATTGAACAGCTGAACCTAGGCTAAACCTGGTGATTTTTTCATGAGGAGTGTTTGATGATAAAAGCATAAAAGCATAATGTGGCATCATTTCACCAAGGCACAATATGGATCATCCATATGGAGCAGAAGTTGATAATCCTGCAAAGGAGTATGAAATAAACAGAGCAGATGCAGTGGGAAAAGGGAGGCTGAGGCTCAGGCTCTGCCCAGCCCCAGGACCTGCTCCTGCCTGCGTATAGCGGGGGAGAGTCTGTGCTGCGGTGCCGCCACCAGAGGAGACAGCTCAAAGATGGGGCAGTGGGATTTGGGGTCATATAGGCATGGAGTGGTGGAATCAGGGAGTCAGGGAATCAGAGAGGCATGGAATCAGAGAGTGGTGGAATCAGAGTGGTGGAATCAGAGAGTGGTGGAATCGTAGAGGCATGGAACTGCAGCACAGGAGCTTCCAGCTCAACACAAGGGGGAACTTCTTGACTGGAAGGGTCCCAGAGCACTGCACAGGCTGCCCAGAGAGGTTGTGGAGTCTTCTTCTATGGAGAGTTTCAAAGCCTGTCTGGATGTGCTCCTCTGTGATCTGTGTTAGATAGGATTGCCCTTCTCTGGCAGGGGGGTTGGACTCAATGATCTCCTTGGGTCCTTTCTAACCCCTACTATCCTGTGAGCCTGTGAATCATAGACACATGGAATCAGAGAGTGGTGGAATCATACAGACATGGAATCAGAGAGTGGTGGAATCATAGAGACATGGAATCAGAGAGTGGTGGAATCATACAGACATGGAATCAGAGAGTCATGGAATCAGAGAGTGGTGGAATCAGAGAGTGGTGGAATCAGAGAGACATGGAATCAGAGAGTGATGGAATTACAGAGACATGGAATCATAGAGTGATGGAATCAGAGAGTGGTGGAATCAGAGAGTGGTGGAATCAGAGAGACATGGAATCAGAGAGTGATGGAATTACAGAGACATGGAATCATAGAGTGATGGAATCAGAGAGTGGTGGAATCAGAGAGTGATGGAATTATAGAGACATGGAATCATAGAGACATGGAATCAGAGTGGTGGCATCACAGAGTCATGGAATCGGAGAGTGGTGGAATCATAGAGACATGGAATCATGGAATTGTGGCATCATAGAGACAGGAAATCAGAGAGTTATGGAATCATGGAGACATGGAATCAGAGAGTCATGGAATCATAGAGTCATGGGTTTAGGGAATCATGGAATCTTAGAATTGTGAAATCATAGAGACATGGAATCATGGAGTCATAGAAGTGTAGAGTCATGGAATCATGGAGTCATGGGTTTAGGGAATCATGGAATCTTAGAATTGTGAAATCATAGAGACATGGAATCATGGAGACATGGAATCATGGAGTCATAGACTCAAGGAAACATTTAACCATGGAATCATAAGCTTATAGAATCATAGAAGCATGGAATCATGGAATCCCAGAAGCATGGAATCACAGAGTCACAGAACATTAGAGGTTGGAAGGGACCTCTAGAAGTATCCAGTCCAACCCCCTGCCAAGCAGCATCACTCAGGGCCAGCTCACACAGCAATGCACATGAGCAGGTTTGGAAAGTCTCCAGAGAAGGAAACTTCACAGCCTCCCTGGGCAGCCTGCTCCAGGGCTCTGTCACTCTCACTGCAAAGAAGTTGGGTGCCTTCCAACCCAAACCATTCTGTGAATCTGTTGAGCAAGGTGACAAAGGAATTCATTTTCTTCTCTATCATTCCTCCTTCGTGCAAAGGGAGAACTTGTGTCAAATGCAAACTCCTCAGGTCTCAGTCACTTCTTTGACTGAGTGCAAATGCATAGCACCAGAGAGTATTAGGGCTCAGATGCAATCTCTGAAGATCACAGAATCACACAATGGCTTGACTTGGAAGCCACCTTAAAGACTGTCCAGTTCCAGCCCCCTCCCATGGGCAGAGACACCTTGCAGCAGCCCAAGTTGCTCCGAGCCTCATCCAGCCTGGCCTTGAGCACCTCCAGG
Organism: Tricholaema leucomelas; assembly: GCA_013400475.1. NCBI lineage: Eukaryota > Metazoa > Chordata > Aves > Piciformes > Lybiidae > Tricholaema lacrymosa > Tricholaema leucomelas. The sequence continues at coordinate 34,871 of WAAF01003710.1, read as the reverse complement.
GATGAGGCATCCACAACTTCTCAGTGCAACTTGTGAGCTTCTTCCTGATGTCACAGAAGCAACCAGGTTGGAAGAGACCTCCAACATCATCCAGTCTAACCTAAACTTATCCTGCTCTGGCTTCAAACCATTGGTTCTTGTCCTGTCACCACAGGCTCGTAGAATCAGTCCATTTCCAGATTTCCTATAGCCCCTCTCAGGTACTGGAAGGTCAAGAGAGCTGCTCCTGTCCCCTCACTGCTTTGGTGTCCCTCCTTTGGACTCTCTCCAGGAGTTCCTTATCCCTCTTGAACTGAGGAGCCCAGAACTGACCACAGTACTGACTGAACACCAGGGCAGAGTAGAGAGGTTTGCCAAGGCTTGACACTGTGCTCTCCTCCTCTTTGTCTCACAGGTTCCTTATTGCTGTTCCTTTTAATCAGAGTGATGGGGATTAGAAGGGACTTCTGGACATCCTCTAGTCCAGCCTCCCTGCCAGAGCAGCTTCACCTAGAGCAGGCTGCTGATGTATTTATGAGCATCTAGTCCAATCTCCCTGCCAGAGCAGGTTCATCTAGAGCAGGCTTATCTAGAGCAGGCTGCTGATGTATTTATGAGCATCTAATCCAATCTCCCTTCCAGAGCAGGTTCATCTAGAGCAGGCTTATCTAGAGCAGGCTGCTGATGTATTTATGAGCATCTAGTCCAATCTCCCTGCCAGAGCAGGTTCATCTAGAGCAGGCTGCTGATGTATTTATGAGCATCTAGTCCAATCTCCCTGCCAGAGCAGGCTCATCTAGAGCAGGCTGCTGATATATGCCTCACAGAGAAAGTGATTTGCCATCGGAATGGGCTGCCCAGGGAGGTGGTGGACTTGCTGTCCCTGGAGGTGTTCAAGACTGGCTGGGGCACTTAGTGCCATGGTCTGGTTGATTGGCTAGGGCTGGGTGCTAGGTTGGGCAGAATCATAGAATCATGGAGTCATAGAATGGTTTAGGTTGGAAGGGACCTCAAGGATCATCCAGCTCCAACCCCCTGCCACAGGCAGGGACACCTCCCACTAGAGCAGGCTCTAGCTTGGAGGTCTCTTCCAAACTACTTGATTCTATGATTCTAGAACTGTATGAGGTGAACCTGTTCTACCATAGGGGGTTGAATCAGATGGTTACCCAGGCAGGTGGTGGAGTCCCCATGCCTGGAGGTGTTGAAGCAAAGCCTGGCTGGGGCACTTAGTGCCATGGTCTGGTTGATTGGCTAGGGCTGGGTGCTAGGTTGGGCTGGATGAGCTTGGAGGTCTCTTCCAATCTGCTTGATGCTGTGATTCTATGATTTATGACCATGCTGTGCCATCAAAGCACGGCACCACCCTACTTGAAAGGAAGGGACTGCCAGCCCACTTGAATGTTGACAAATGCAACAGGGAGTACTTAAAATTATATGAAAAGCTCTCAGTTGTTGTTTTCTCCTTTGATTTGAAGACCATCTCCCTTATTCCATCAGCAAGGCAGGACAGATGTGGATCAGCAGCTCAGCAGTTGGGTGGGACGAGCACATCCGAGGCAGGCATTGAAGAAGTGGGCACACAGGAATAGGTTCTGCATGTCATAGCTGGGCAAAGCATGTGGTCAACATCTGGAAGGTACCATACATGGGCTTGGATTTCATCAAGTAGTCACCCATCTGCTGCTTTTTTTCTGAGTGAGGAGAATAAATAGCCTGCCACATCCCACACGCTCCAGCTGTCCCCAGCATCCAGTGTTCTGCAGCTCTGCTAAAAATAAAGCAGGAGCTTGACTGCAGCTCAACAAAGATTTGCTGGCTGAAGAGGTGAAGGAGGCAGCCTGAGGTGAGGAGAGCTGCCTGGGAGCACCTGGAAGCATTTCAAAGTGGAGAATGAAGCTGTGTCCATGGAGGGGGAGTTGTCATCCCTGGAGGTGTTCAAGACTGGATAGGGCACTTAGTGCCATGGTCTAGTTGACTAGACAGGGCTGGGTGCTAGGTTGGGTTGGATGAGCTTGGAGGTCTCTTCCAACCTGCTTGATTCTATGATCCTATGAGTTTGAAGCTTGGCTTCTCTGCAGGCACTCTCCTGCAGCTTGCCATGAGGCACAGAAATAGGTTGCCCAAGGAGGTGGTGGAGTTTCCATCCCTGGAGGTGTTCCAGAATGGTGTGGACGTTGCACCTGGGGCCATGGTTTAGTGGCCATGGTGGTGTTGGATTGATGATTGGACTGAATGAATGCATGGTTCTATGCTGAACAAAACCCCAAAGGAACCACCTTTGGTGCAGAGATTGGCACAGGCTGCCCAGGGAGGTGATGGAGTCCCCATCCCTGCAGGTGTTAAAACCAATCATAGCCATGTCACTTTGAGACATGGTTTAGTGGCCATGGAGGTGTTGGGTTGGTGGTTGGGCTGAGTGATTCTATCATTCTGTGCTGAAAAAAAAAACAACAAAGGAACCACCTTTAAGAGCCAGGTTGGGGTTGGGCTCTGCTCCCCAGGAAGAAGTTGAGGAAGAAGAGGACACAGACTCAAGTTGTGCCAGGGCAGGTCTAGGCTGGATGTTAGGAGGAAGTTGTTGTCAGGGAGAGTGATTGGCATTGGAATGGGCTTCCCAGGGAGGTGGTAGAGTCCCCATGCCTGGAGGTGCTGAAGCAAAGCCTGGCTGGGGCACTTAGTGCCATGGTCTGGTTGACTGGACAGGGCTGGGTGCTAGGTTGGGCTGGATGAGCTTGGAGGCCTCTTCCAACCTCCTTGATTCTATGATTCTATGATCAGAGAGTTGCAAACCTGCTCTAGGTGACAGTCTGAGAGAGCTTGGGCTATTCAGCCTGCAGAAAAAAAAGCTCCAGGGAGACCTCAGAGAAGCCTTCCAGCACCTGAAGGGGCTCCAGGAGAGCTAGGGAGGGAATTTGGACAAAGGCTGGGAGTGCTGGGATGAGAAGGAAAGGATTGAAGCTGGGAGAGAGGAGACTGAGAGTGGAGATTAGGGAGAAATTCATGGCAGTGAGGGTGGTGAGACACTAGCAGAGACTACCTATGGAGGCTGTGGCTGCCCCCTCCCTGGAGATGCTCAAGACCAGGCTGGATGAGGCCCTGAGCACCCTGGCCTGGTGGGAGGTGTCCCTGCCCTTGGCAGGCATATGGGACCAGATGACTTTGAAGGTCCTTTCCAACCCAACCCATTCTGTTGCATCTATGAACATAAAGATGTCTTGCAAGAGCTTCAGTGAGAACTTAAATCTTACACAGGTGGGATTCTTACAATCTCTCCCCTGACTCACACTCCAGATTTATGATGATGATGATGATGGCATTAAGCCAAGCTAAGCTATCACTCCAGGAAAGCATAGAATCATAGAGACAGTCAGGGTTGGAAGGGACCACAAGGATCAACCAGTTCCAACCCCCCTGCCATGCCCAGGGACACCCTACCCTAGATCAGGCTGGCCACAGCCTCATCCAGCCTGGCCTTAAACACCTCCAGCCATGGGGCCTCAACCACCTCCCTGGGCAACCCATTCCAGCCTCTCACCACTCTCATGCTCAACAACTTCCTCCTCACCCCCACTCTGACTCTCCCCACCTCCAGCTTTGCTCCATTCCCCCCAGTCCTGTCACCCCCTGACAGCCTAAAAAGTCCCTCCCCAGCTTTTTTATAGTCCTCTTCAGATCCTGGAAGGCCACAAGAAGGTCACCTGGGAGCCTCCTCTTCTCCAGACTGAACAGCCCCAACTCTTTCAGTCTGTCCTCACAGCAGAGCTGCTGCAGCCCTCTGAGCACCCTCGTGGCCCTTCTCTGGACACACTCCAGCATCTCCACATCCCTCTTGTCCCAGGGGCTGCAGCACTGGATGCAGTATTTTTTTGGGTCCCTAGCAGAAGAAAAACAACTGAACTTCTGGCAGATGTTTAGAGGCTTCTCAGCCTTGTGCAAACAACTTATTATTGGCATTATCTAAACGCTCTCATCTGCCACCCTTGAAGTGTGGACGCCCCTGCTAGCATCTGCAACGCGCTGCTCGGGAACACGAGCAACGGGAGGGCAAGTAAGAACCCCCAGCCTATGACTAAGCCTGCTCCACCTTGGAACAGGACCTTAACAGGCCTCATCCCAGCTCTGCTTCACGGCAGACCTCTGAAAGCAACCAGCTGAACTTTGTACCTTCTCCCTTCCTCCCTCTCCAAGGCTTGCATCTTGCAGCAAAAGATATTTGCCATCTGCTGAACCTCCATCCGCACAAAATGATAATTAAATTGCCCCTGGTCCCTTGCATTCTGTTTGTCAGAATGCTCTCCAAAGCAGGCCTGCAGTGTGTTGGAAAGTTTGGGGCTTTATGAAAAACAGTTGGTTGGCTTCTTTTAGTTCCCCAACCCCCCCCCTGCTCTCTTGCTGTACAAAAAGAAAACAACAACCCGCCACAACCAGCAGCAGCCTTCCAGTCTGCTTTGAAAGCTCCCAGGGCCTCACTGCTGTGCTGAGGGACAATGAAAGTGTAGTTATTCCACTCCTTTGGGCTCTAAAAAAGCTCTTCTTGCTGATTGTTGCTGTCCAGAGGGAGCTGGAAAGGCTGCAGAGGTGTGCCCGTGCCAACCCTCATGACGTTCAAACAAGGCACTTGGGTGAGTGCAGTCCCAAGCACAACTCCAGGCTGAGTTTGGGAATCACAGGATCATAGGATTGGAAGGGAACCAAGGAGATTATCCAGTCCAACCCCCTTGCCAGAGCAGGACCACACAATCTAGCTCAGTTCACAGAGGAACACATCCAGGCAGGCCTTGACAGGCTCCAAAGAAGACTCCACAACCTCTCCGGGGAGCCTGTGCCAGCACATGGCTGAGAGCTGCCCTGAGGAAAGGGACCTGGGGGTCTGGGTTGGTGAAAAGCTCAACATGAGCTGGAAAGCAGCCCTGAGGAACAGGCCCTGGGGGTCTGGGCTGGTGAAAAGCTCAACAGGAGCCTGCAGTGTGAGTGCAGCCCAGACAGCAACCCTGTGCTGGGCTGCAGCAAGAGCAGTGTGGGTAGCAGGGCAAGGGAGGGGATTCTGCCCCTTGGCTCTGCTCTCCTCACACCCCACCTGAGTCCCCCAGCACAAGCAGGACATGGAAGTGTTGGAGCCAGTCCAGAGGAGGCCACCAAGATGTTGAGAGGGCTGCAGCAGCTCTGCTCTGAGGACAGGCTGAGAGAGTTGGGGCTCTGCAGCCTGGAGAAGAGAAGGCTTCCAGGAGCCCTTGGAGTGGCCTTGCAGGATGTAAAGGGGCTGCAGGAGGGCTGGGGAGGGACTATTGAGAAGGTCTTGTGATGAGAGGAGGAGGAGGAATGGATCTGCAGTGTCAGAGGGGAGATTGAAACTGGATGTTAGGAAGAAGTTGTTTGCAGTGAGGGTGGTGGGAGACTGGCAGAGGTTGCCCAGGGAGTTTGTGGAGCACAGATGCACTTCCACAACCTCCCTAGAATTGTTCAGGACCAAGTTGGATGATGCCTTGGGTGACCTCTTCTAGTGGGAGATGTCCCTGCCTATGGCAGGGGGTTGGAACTGGCTGAGCTTTTGAGGTCCCTTCCAACCTAACCCATTCTATGGTTATTTGACCAGCCTGGAGTGCTGGGTAGAGAGGAACTTCATGAAGTTCAACTAGGGTGAGTGTAGGGTCCTGCCCCAGGACAGGTGAGGGGCTACAGAGAAGGAGCTGGCAGTGCTGGTGGACAGTAAGTCGGTCACGAGAGAGCAATGTGCTCTCATGGCCAGCAATGCCAATGGTCTCCTGGGCTGCATGGAGAAGAGTGTGACCAACAGGTGAAGAGAGGACCTCCTTCTCTTCTGTTCAGCCCTGCTGAGGCTAACCTGAAGCATTGTGGCCAGCTCTGGGCTCCCCAGCTCAAGTAGAACAGGATTAGTAGGTTGGAGAATCTCTCCTCTGGATTCTGTGATCTTGCTCTGGCAGGAGGGTTAGACTCAAAGACTTCCAGAGATCCCTTCCAACCCTTAACATAGAATCATAGTCAGGGTTGGAAGGCACCACAAGAATCATCCAGTTCCAATCCTTCTGCCATGGGCAGGGACTCCTGCCACTAGAATACCTTCATCAATGACCTGGATGAAGAGGCAGAGTGGATGAAGAGGCAGGGCAGACCTCATTGCTCTCTACAGCTACCTGAAGGGAGGTTGGAGCCAGGTGGGGTTGGGTTCTGCTGCCAGGCAACCAGCAACAGAACAAGGGGACACAGCCTCAAGCTGTGCCAGGGCAGGTTCAGGCTGGATGTCAGGAGGAAGTTGTTGGCAGAGAGAGTGATTGGCACTGGAATGGGCTGCCCAGGGAGGTGGTGGAGTCCCCATGCCTGGAGGTGTTGAAGCAAAGCCTGGCTGGGGCACTTAGTGCCATGGTCTGGTTGATTGGCTAGGGCTGGGTGCTAGGTTGGACTGGATGAGCTTGGAGGTCTCTGCCAACCTGCTTAATCCTATGATTCTATGATTGGAGGATGCTGCTTGGGCAGAGCAGAGTGGGGTGGTCAAATGAGGGTCTGTTCAGTGCAAGATGTGGCCCAAGAGGCTCAGCATGACTACTCTGATTGCCTTTACCAGAAGCTGCCCCCACTGGAAAGGATTAACAACTTCTCATGAAACAGGAAAGAAAAATGCAGAGGAAGCTGATCCCAGGGATGGGATTTGGGTCTGGAAACAGAATGAGGAGGAAAAATGATTTCTTAGTGCAGGAGCAGGAGCATGACCCTGGCAAAGGCCACATTGTGTGTGCAGCAAGGACTGTGCCAGTCGATGCATTCAGTGTCAATCTTGGCATTCAGATAAGAAGTTCCACATCCTCTTGTGGTGATGGACACCCTCTGGGGTGGGGCTGACTTTCATCTAAGGGTATCTGCCGGGCTGTAATGAGAAAACTGCTGATGCTGATGTTGGGGCCAGTCCCTTGCATAACCTGAGGCACAGAAGTCTGCTTGGCAGGAAAATGTCTCCATCTGCTGCTGCTGCAACTGCTTCTCTTCGGTGTGTGGCAGCGATCCATGAAGGCAGGCAGGCAGTTTTGTGGAAGGTGATGCTTAAACCGAGTCACAGGGGCTGAGAGGCTCAAATTTCCTTTGTTAAAGCTCTGACACAGGAGCAGCTAAAGCAAGGTCTGGTCACAGAGCTGAGGCAGACACTGCACAGACCCCTTCGGCTGCTTCGGGGGTGATGTGGTAGAAGTGATCATGGAATGGGTTGGGTTGGAGGAGACCTTAAAGCTCAGCCAGTTCCAACCCCCTGCAGTGGGTAGGGACACCTCCCACTAGCCCAGGTTGCTCAAGCACTCATCCAGCCTGGCCTTGAACACCTCCAAGAAAGGGATAGGGATGAACCTTGTGATCTTATCTCCTCTCTCCAGACCTACAGGGAGTTATTCATCCCCAGGTGCAGGGAGGTGGTGGAGTCTTGAACACCTGGAGGTGTTCAAGCAAAGCCTGGGTGAGGCACTTAGTGCCATGGTCTGGTTGACTGGATAGAGCTGGGTGCTAGGTTGGACTGGATGAGCTTGGAAGTCTCTTCCAACCTTCTTGATTCTATGGTTGGCTAGGGCTGGGTGCTAGGTTGAACTGGATGACCTCGGAGGTATCTTCCAACCTTCTTGATTCTATGATTCTGTGACTCTACACTTGCCCTTCTTGAACTTCCTGATGTTCCTCTCTGCCCTGCTCTCCAGCCTGTCCACCAGCCCTGGGGAGGTTGTCAAGATGTGTGCATTCTCTCAACCATCACTATTTCTTTGTAAGCACTCAGGAATTTCTAGAGACTCAGCAGCACAGACTTCACTGCCTAACAGGCTTCAGATTCTGTGCTAAGAACCAGAGAATCACACAGGTTCACAGGCTCACAGGATGCCAGGCATCAGAAAGGACCCAAGGAGATCATTGAGTCCAACCCCCCTGCCAGAGCAGAACCATCCAATCTAGCTCAGGGCACACAGGAACACATCCAGACAGGCCTGGAAAGGCTCCAGAGAAGGAGACTCCACAACCTCTCTGAGCAGCCTGTGCAGTGCTCTGGGACCCTTGCAGTCAAGAAGTTGCCCCTTGTGTTGAGCTGGAACCTCCTGTGCTGCAGCTTCCATCCATTGCTCCTTGTCCTATCCCAGGCAGCAAGTGAGCAGAGCCTGTGTGTGTGTCCCCACCTCCAGCCCTCAGATAGTTACAGGGCCCTCTCTTGGGCCCTCTCCAGCAGATCCCTGTCCCTCTGAAAATGGGGAACCCAAAACTGAAGGCAGTACTCAAGATGAGGTCTCAAGATGGGGTCTCATCTAGTTCCAACCTCCCACTAGAGGTTGGAACTAGTCTAGTGGACACCTCCCACTAGAGCAGGTTGCAGGTTGAAGAACTCCTTCCTAACATCCAGGCTCAATCTACCCATTTCTAGCTTGGTTCCATCCCCCCATGTCCTATCACTACCTGAACGCAGTAGCTCTAAGATCAAGTCCATCTATCAACCCAGCACCACCATGCCCAGTAAAAGATGCCCCAGAAGGCCACGTCCATGCATTTGGAACACCTCCTGGGGTGAGTCACCACCTCCCTTGGCAACCTGTTCTGCTTTATCCCATCGGAGAGCCAAGGGTGGCTTGGAACAAGCAGCATCTCAGGCTCACATCCCAAAGGATTGTGCTCCAAAAGAAAGGAAAAGGCAGAGAATTCATCTCCAAAAGCAAAAAGGCAAAGAATTCATCTCAAATATCTTAGCTGTTGCATTTATTTGCCTGAAAGAAGCAGGGGTGGTGGGGGGTGGAAAAGTGGTTTCATTAGCCTGGCCTCTGGGTTGTAAGAGCAGCAGCCACACTGGGAGCAGGGAGAGAAACAATGCCCTGTGATTGTCCTGCTAAAGGCAGCCTGAGTCAGGTTTCAAACAGCAGGTGAGAAAGACTTGGCTCAGGCTGCTCACAATCAGCCTCTGGAGTGGCAAAAGACAATGGGAAATCAATATGCAGCTCCACTCCTTTGTGTGCTGCTGGAGCAGAGGCAGAGGCTTTGTGTGGCAGAAGGGATCAGCACCTAGGAACCCTCCAGGCAGCTCCCCTGGCAAGCAACGAGGTCTTTGATCTTTGATCTTTGATCACATTCTGTGCTGTGCTCCACAGCCTCCCTGGGCAACCTGTGCCAGTGTCTCACCATCCTCACTCTCTGTGCTCCACAACCTCCCTGGGCAACCTGTGCCAGTCTCTCACCACCCTCACTCTCTGTGCTCCACAACCTCTCTGGGCAACCTGCGCCAGTGTCTCACCATCCTCACTCTCTGTGCTCCACCACCTCCCTGGACAACCTGTGCCAGCGTCTCACCACCCTCACTCTCAAGGATTTCTTCCTCATCTCCACTCTCAAGCTCCCCTCTCCCAGCTCCAAGCCATTCTCCCTCATCTTGGCACTCCCAGCCCTTGCCAGAAGTCCCTCTCCACCTTTCTTGTAGCCCCTTTCAGGTACTGGAAGACCACTCCGAGGTCCCCCTGGAGCCTTCTCTTTGCCAGGCTGAACGACCCCAGCTCTCTCAGTCTGTCTCTGCAGCAGAGGTGCTCCAGCAGCTCTCCCAGCCTGTGTGCCCTAGGGAGAAGCATCACCAAGCCACCAGGTTGTGCAGCTGCAGTGTATGGAAGTTGACTCTGAACCAAAATGCTGAGGGGGGGCTGAGTGCAGAGAATTTCACTAAAGAAGTCCTCTTCCTTCTCTAGTCTCAATCTCCTCTCTTCAGGCTTATATCCAGAGGTGTGACAACCTGCTAAGGATCTCTGCAAGGAGTTTGTGCAGGATGAAGACCTCAACTCTTGCAGTATCTGAAGTGGGCTATAAGAAAGCTGGGGAGGGACTTTTTAGGCTGTCAGGTAGGGATAGGACTGGTGGGAATGGAACCAAGCTAGAAATGGGAGATTCAGAATGGATGTGAGGAAGAAGTTGTTGAGCATGAGGGTGGTGAGAGCCTGGAAGGGGTTGCCCAAGGAGGTGGTGGAAGCCTCATGCCTGGAGGTGCTTAAGGCCAGGCTGGCTGAGGCTGTGGGCAGCCTGCTCTAGTGTGAGGTGTCCCTGGGCATGGCAGGGGGGTTGGAACTGGCTGATCCTTGTGGTCTCTTCCAGCCCTGACTGATTCTGTGCTTCTATGATATTGAAACTCAGGTTGGACAAGCCCTTGAGCAAGCTGGGCTAGCAGAAGGTGACCCTGCCTATGGCAGGGCAGTTGGGAATAGTTTATCTTTAAGTTTTCTTCCAACTCAAACCATTCTATGATTTCCAACCCTTCATCTTTGATATTTTAACATGAAACTCTACAGCCAAGAGGAAAAAAAAAAAAAGCCAACCCACTACAAGTATTTCTTTTAGAGCTATATCTAAGTGCAGCTGTTCAGTGCTGCTGTTGGCTTTGTAAGCGAACAACAACCTGAACCAGCACTTCAGAACCAGCATCCCAAATTCCAGCCTCTGCACTGAACTCAATTTTTTCACACTTTGGTTGTTGTTGGATTTTTTTTTTCCCTTTTTATTTCTCTCTTTTAAGATTTTTTTTTCCCTTCTCAGCACAGAGAAGCTCAGAAAAAAAAAAAACAAAAACCAAAACAACAAACAAACCACAAAGCTCTCATGTTAGGAGAGACTACAGAGCTCTGGAAGAAAGCAATCTCCAGGGCTCATGTTCTTTATCATAACCCTTACAATGTGGGAGCTGCAGTGAAGTGTGGGAGCTGTGGCCACACGATTAGGTGTTTGCAGAGGAGGAGGAGGAGGAAGCTGTCGCAGTAAGAAATGGAGCAATGCCTAATTTCTTTCATTTCAGCTTGGTTATTTTATGTTCCAAGAGCTGCTAGAAGGCTTTGAAGGGAGCATGGACGGGCTCTAGCCCTATATTGCCCCCCAGTCACCATTCATGTTGTGGAAGAAAAGCCTGGATGAGGCACTTAGTGCCATGGTCTGGTTGATTGGACAGGGCTGGGTGCTAGGTTGGGCTGGATGAGCTTGGAGGTCTCTTCCAACCTGCTTGATTCTGTGATTCTGTGATGTGGAGTATCAGAATTCCAACAGGGTTTGCTGTTTGCCCTACAGGGAGAGGCTGAGGGAGCTGGGGGTGTGCAGTCTGCAGAAGAGGAGGCTGAGAGTAGCGCTCATTGCTGACTACAGCTACCTGTATGGAGGTTGGAGCCGGCGTTTGTTGGTCATAGCTCTCAGGCAACCAGCAACAGAACAAGGGGACACAGCCTCAGCAGGGCAGGTTCAGGCTGGATGTTAGGAGGAAGTTGTTGGCAGAGAGAGTGATTGGCATTGGAATGGGCTGCCCAGGGAGGTGGTGGAGTCCCTATGCCTGGAGGTGTTGAAGCAAAGCCTGGCTGGGGCACTTAGTGCCATGGTCTGGTTGCTTGGCTAGGGCTGGGTGCTAGGTTGGGCTGGATGAGCTTGGAGGTCTCTTCTATCTCTGCGTGATTCCATGAGGTGAACCTCATAAGGACTATTGACAAGGTCTTGTAATGATAGGAGGAGGAGGAATGGGTTTGAAGTGGCAGAGAGGAGATTGCAACTGGATGTTAGGAAGAAGTTGTTTGCAGTGAGGGTAGCAAGACACTGGCACAGGTTGCCCAGGGAGGTTGTGGAGCACAGAAGATCCCATCAAAGATCCCATTCTGCGCTTCTGTGCTCCACAACCTCCTTGGAGGAGTACAAGGCCAGGTTGGATGAGATCTTGACCAACCTGCTCTAGTGGGAGGTATCCCGACCTATGGCAGAGGGTTGGAACTGGCTGATCCTTGAGGTCCCTTCCAACCTAACCCATTCCCTTCTATTCTATGATTGCACCACTCCACTACCTGCCCCAATTTGGTGCCTGTCAAGAAGACAAACATTTCCTTGCCACATCAGCTGAACTCACTTTCTAATTCCATCTCTCAGGGTTGGGATGAAATGAAATACAAACCCACTTGAGGACTGGTTTAGCTGCTGGAATTCAAAGTAGGACAAGCAGACGCTAGGGTGAGATAAGAAATACTCCTGCTATGCTCCACAGCTGCATTCTGTGTCTGCAGCCTGCAATGTGGGAAGCAGGTTTTGGCCTCCCAAGCTCAGGCAAGGAGCCAGCAAAGCTCTTGCATGGATCTTTGTGTCTTTTTGCTGGCTGAAGGCTGTGGTTCTGTGTTTCTCTGAAACACAGGATATGGAGAGAGTCATGGGGAGGCTACAGGTGAGGAGCAGTGAGAAAGGGCTGCACAGGCACACAACTAAAGCTGGCATTGGGTGGGGAGGGATCATCAAAGGGCATATTTGCCCTTAGCCTGCTGAAGAGGAGGCTCAGGGCAGACCTCATTGCTGTCTACAGCTACCTGAAGAGAGGCTGTAGCCAGGTGGGGTTGGGCTCTGCTCCCAGGCACCCAGCAACAGAAGAAGGGGACACAGCCTTAAGCTGTGCCAGGGCAGGTTCAGGCTGGATGTCAGGAGGAAGTTGTTGGCAGAGAGAGTGATTGGCATTGGAATGGGCTGCCCAGGGAGGTGGTGGAGTCCCCATGCCTGGAGGTGTTCAAGAGGAGGCTGCATGAGGCACTTAGTGCCATGGGTTAGTTAATTAGAAGAGTTAGGTGATAGGTTGGACTTGAGCTTGGAGGTCTTTTCCTCCAAGAGGCTTCATTCTGTGATTCTGTGACCGTGTCCAGCCCCCTGCAGTCAGCAAGGACAGCTCCAACTAGATCAGGCTGCCCAGGGCAGCCTAATCTTGAATGCCTAATCTTGAATGCCTCCCAGGATGGGGCTTCAACCAACCCCCTGAACAACCTATTCCAAGATTTCTCCACCCTCGTTGTGCAGAACTTAGTCCTGGTGTCCAACCTAAATCCCCTGCTCCAGTTTCATACCATTTCCTCTCATCCTATCAAGGGATCAAAGGAGGTTCTCCTCCACCTCGACTCTGAGCTGATAAAACTTCATCCTGAGTATTGCCTTCAGTTTTGGGTTCCCCAGTTTCAGAGGGACAGGGATCTGGTGGAGAGAGTCCAAGGGAGGCCTACGAGGATGATGAGGGGACTGGAGCACTGCCTGATGAGGAGAGGCTGAGGGACCTGGGGCTGCTTAGTCTGGAGAAGAGAAGACTGAGAGAGGATCTGATCAATGCCTGTAACTATCTGAGGGCTGGGGGTCAGCAGGGGGGTACAGGCTCTGCTCACTGCTCCCTGGGATAGGACAAGGAGCAATGGATGGAAGCTGCAGCACAGGAGGTTCCAGCTCAACACAAGGGGGAAATTCTTGACTGGAAGGGTCCCAGAGCACTGCACAGGCTGCCCAGAGAGGTTGTGGAGTCTCCTTCTCTGGAGCCCTTCCAGGCCTGTCTGGGTGTGCTCCTGTATGCCCTGAGATAGATTGTGTGGCCCTGCTCTGGCAGGGGGGGCTGGAGTGGATGAGCTCTTTGGGTCCTTTCCAATCTCTGATGTCCTGTGAGCCTGTGATCATTCCAAGCCCTTCTAAGCACTTCTTCCCCAGCCTTTCTGTGGGTCCCCTTCAGGTATTGTAATGCAGCTCTAAGTTCTCCCTGCAGCCTTCTCTTCCCCAGCTCTCTCAGCCTGTCCTGATAGGAGAGGTGCTCCAGCACTCTGATAATCTTGGTGGCTATTCTCTGCACTCACTCCTAGAATGGAGTGGGCACACAAGTGGACATTTCAACACACAACATCTCTTGGTGGTGCTCTAAACCTTGGATTTCTTCTTGTCCATCTTTAGCTACTTTGCTGCAAAGCTTTTGGGGAGAGGCTGCCCAGGGAGGTAGAGGAGTCCCCATCTCTGGAGATGTTCAAGGAACATGTGGCCATGGCACTTTGGGCCATGGTTTAGTGGCCATGGTGGTGTTGGGTGGATGGCTGCACTGGGTGATTTTAGAGGGCTTTGCCAACCCAAAGCATTCTGTAATTCTATAAAGCCATAAGTTGAAGAATGAAAGGATGACAATCAACCAAATCATAGAATCACAAAGCACAGAATGGGTTAGGTTGGAAGGGACCTCAAAGCTCAGCCAGTTCCAACCCTCCCCAGTCATACGCAGAGACACCTCCCACTAGAACAGGTTGCTCAAAACCTCATCCAACCTGGCCTTGAGCACCTCCAGGGAGGTTGTGGAGCACAGAAGCACAGAATGGGATCAAAGATGTGATCAAAAATCCCCTTCTGTGCTCCTGTGCACCACAACCTCCCTGGGCACCCTGTGCCAGTCTCTCACCACCCTCACTGCAAACAACTTCTTCCTAACATCCACTTTCAATCTCCCCTCTGACACTTCAAACCCATTCCTCCTCCTCCTCTCATCACAAGACCTTGTCAGTAGTCCCTGCCCAGCCCTCCTGCAGCCCCCTTCACATCCTGCAAGGCCACTCCAAGGGCTCCTGGCAGCCTTCTCTTCTCCAGGCTGCACAGCCCCAACTTTCTCAGCCTGTCCTCAGAGCAGAGCTGCTGCAGCCCTCTCAGCATCTTGGTGGCCTCCTCTGGATTGGCTCCAATGCTTCCATGTCCTGCTTGTGCTAGGGACTCCAAGACTGCAGGTGGGGTGTGAGGAGAGCAGAGCCAAGGGGCAGAATCCCCTCCCTTGCCCTGCTGCTCACACTGCTCTTGCTGCAGCCCAGCACAGGGTTGCTGTCTGGGCTGCACTCACACTGCAGGCTCCTGTTGAGCTTTTCACCAGCCCAGACCCCCAGGTCCTGTTCCTCAGGGCTGCTTTCAGCCATTCCCAAACCAAGCCTGGATGTCAGATGACCAAACATAGAGGGGATAGGGGGAAAATCATCTCGTGATGTTTGATGATTGTTCTAGTGGGAGGTCCCTGCCTATGGTATGGGAGGGTTGGAACTGAGTTTCGAGGTCCCTTCCAACCTAACCCACTCTATGATTCTGTGATTCTGTGACTCCATGATTCAATGATTCTGTGATTCTGTGGTCCTATGATTCTGTGATTCTACCTTTTTATGATTTCATGATTCTGTGATTCTATGGTCCTGTGATTCTGAGCTTCTGTGATTCTATGGTTCTATGATTCTGAGCTTCTGTGATTCTGAGCTTCTGTGATTCTGAGATGCTTTGATTCTGTGATTCTATGGTCCTGTGATTCTGTGATTCTCTAATACTGGGGGCAGGTAGACTGAGAGAGAACCAGACAAGGTAGCTATAGAAACTGGATGAAAGGAGGAGATCATTTTTTGAGCAAAGGGCTCAAAGAGAAGCCTGAGGTAGCTGTGAAATAACAGCTCTGTGGTCTCTACAGCCGGCGGGTGAGAGACTCATTCCCACTCTCATTTTGCTTCCCAATCCCTCTCTTCTTAGTAGCTGCACACACACAGAGCCCAGGAGGGTTCTCTGTGCTCAGGCAGGGGCTTCTTTAATTTCTGCTGTTCATTTCCCTGTGGACCCTCAAACTCTGCCCTCTAAGAGGAAGATGAAACCCAACACAAAAATCCATGGTGAATAGACTTTCACTGCAGCGCCTTTAGAATGGTTCTCTTTGTTCACTTGGTTTTTCCTTCTCTTAATGTACTTTGTGCATTCCAAGTTGGAAATTGGAAGCTGAGGCAGATGCCATTTAGCTCATTTCCCCTTCAAAAAACAAAAACCAAACACATAATAAAGCAAACCCACCCCAAACCTCCAACTGAAACTCTAAAAGTCAAATATACTGCTTAAGCAGCAGGTAGCTCTTCCTTCGCAAGCTGCTGCTTCTGCCTCAAGCAGGATGCTTATGGTCTGAGTGTTGGAGGGTTTGGGTTTGTATTCTTTTAATGAGAGTTAAAAAAAAACAACAAACAACCACTCCAATCAAATAAATAAAAGTAATCCAGAATGATGCCAGAGAGATTCCAGCAGCTGGGAGTTAAAGCAGAGCCTCGCGGGGTGGGGGATTGCCATAGGAACCGATGCGTGGAATGGGTTAGGTAGGAAGGGAGCTCAAAGCTCAGCCAGTTCCAGCCTCTCTGCCATAGGCAGGGACAGCTCCCACTAGAACAGGTTGCTCAAGGACTCACCCACTCTGGTCCTCAATACCTCCAGAGAGGGTTGTAGAGCACAGAAGCACAGAATGGGATCAAAGATCCCATTCTGTGCTCCACAACCTCCCTGGGCAACCTGTGCCAGTCTCTCATCACCCTCACTCCAAGTAACTTCTCCCTAACATCCACTTTCAATCTCCCCTCTGCCAGCTCAAACCCATTCCTCCTCCTCTTCCCATCACAAGACCCTGTCAATAGTCCCTCCCCAGCCTTCCTGCAGCCCCCTTCACATCCTGCAAGGTCACTCCAAGGGCTCCTGGAAACCTTCTCTTCTCCAGGCTGCACAGCCCCAACTCTCTCAGCCTGTCCTCAGAGCAGAGCTGCTGCAGCCCTCTCAGCATCTTGGTGGCCTCCTCTGGACTGGCTCCAACACTTCCATGTCCTGCTTGTGCTGGGGGCTCCAGAGCTGCACCCAGGACTGCAGGTGGGGTGTGAGGAGAGCAGAGCCAAGGGGCAGAATCCCCTCCCTTGCCCTGCTGCCCACACTGCTCTTGCTGCAGCCCAGCACAGGGTTGCTGTCTGGGCTGCACTCACACTGCAGGCTCCTGTTGAGCTTTTCATCAGCCCAGACCCCCAGGGCCTGTTCCTCAGGGCTGCTCTCAGCCATTCCCCACCCAGCTTGCAGCTGGGCTTGGGATTGCACCCACCCAGCTGCAGGACCTTACACTTGGCCTTGTTGAATGCCATGAGGTTGGCCTGGGCACAGCTCTGCAGCCTGTCCAGCTCCCTCTGGATGGATCCCTGCCCTCTAGCAAGTCACCTGTGCCACACAGCTTGGTGCCAGCTGCACACTTGCTGAGGCTGCACTGCACTCCTCTGTCCATGGCACTGACAGAGATGTTCAGCAGCACTGGTGCCAGCACTGACTCCTGAGGGAGCCACTTGGCACTGCTCTGCAGGTGGGCATTGTGCCCTTGATCACCACTCTCTGCCTGCCACCATCCAGCCCATTCCTTACCCAGCAGTGCTGCACCCATCCAGTCTGTGTGTTTCCAGCTCGGTGACCAGGCTGTCCTGTGGGACAGAGTCAAATGCCTTACTCAAAGGCAGTAAAAAGTTTAGGAAGAACTTTACTTTTCAGCTAATCTTTCATCTAAGTCTAAGGGGGGTGCTCAAAGCCAGGCTGGATGAGGCTTTGAGGAGCTGAGTCTAGATGAGAGGTGTCCTTGCCCATGGTGGGGAGGTTGGAGTGGATGAGCTCTGAGGTCCCTTCCAACCTGAGACACTCTGAGATTCTATGAATATGAGGACTTACTAATGTCTTATGAGGAGCAGCAAGGACCTGAGGTTGTTCAGTCTGGGGAAGAGGAGGCTCAGGGCAGAGCTCATTGCTGTCTGCAGCTACCTGAAGGGAGGTTGTAGCCAGCTGGGGTTGGGTTCCGCTGCCAGGCACCCAGCAACAAAACAAGGGGACACAGCCTCAACAGGGCAGGTTCAGGCTGGATGTTAGGAGGAAGTTGTTGGCAGAGAGAGTGATTGGCATTGGGATGGGCTGCCCAGGGAGGTGGTGGAGTCACTGTCCCTGGAAGTGTTTAAGAGGAGGCTGCATGAGGCACTTAGTGCCACAGGGTAGTTAAATGGAAGGCTTAGGTGATAGGTTGGACTCGATGACCCTGGAGGTCTCTTTCAACCTGGTTGATTCTGTGGTTCTGTGATCCAGCCTGGCCAGGTGTCTCTGCAGAGTCTTCCTTACCCTCCAGCAGATCAACACTGCCACCCAGCTCGGTGTCAGCTGCAGCCTTGCAGTGCTGCATCTGCAGAGCTGCACAGAGTGTGGAATACTTTGTTTCGAGACTCTCCACCACCAAGGTCTTTAGGAATATGCTCTGCACCCATCTGTCAGCAGTGATAACATGCCTAGTTAATCTTCTCTTGAGGGATGGGCTGTCTCCTGGAGACCCTTGCAGCAGAGCTTTTGTTTTTCATGTAGCTATTGCCAAATCCCAGCAGATCTTCACTCAGAACATTGGCAGCAGAGCACAGACTGCAGTGTCTGCAGGAGAGACACAAACCAGCTAGAAATGTCTGCTGCTGAGGCTGCAGATGAAGTGTTTAGGGTTTGGATCTTGAGGCAGCTTTACTCTTCTCCAGAGCAGAGCAGCAAGGCTGGGGAGGGGCCTGCAGCACAGCCCTGTGAGGAGAGGCTGAGGGAGCTGGGGGTGTGCAGCCTGCAGAAGAGGAGGCTCAGGGCAGACCTCATTGCTGTCTACAGCTACCTGAAGGGAGGTTGGAGCCAGCTGGGGTTGGGTTCTGCTCCCAGGCACCCAGCAACAGAACAAGGGGACACAGCCTCAAGCTGTGCCAGGGCAGGTTCAGGCTGGATGTTAGGAGGAAGTTGTTGTCAGAAAGAGAGATTGGCATTGGAATGGGCTGCCCAGGGAGGTGGTGGAGTCCCCATGCCTGGAGGTGTTGAAGCAAAGCCTGGCTGGGGCACTTAGTGCCATGGTCTGGTTGGTTGGCTAGGGCTGGGTGCTAGGTTGGGCTGGATGAGCTTGGTTGGACTGGATGGTTAGGTTGGATATTTTGGGCTGGATGAGCTTGGTTGGATAGGTTGGACTGGACAATCTTGGAGGTCACTTCCAACTTGCTTGATTCTATGATTCTGTGATTCTTAGAATATTTTTTCTGCCTAATAGTAAGAGTAAAATCTAATGGAATAATAAACAGTGAGGCTACATTATATCCATCAGATGTAATTAAAAGAACCTGTTGATCTTTCTAGGTTATTTCCCCCACTCTCTTCCACACTCTGCAGCCCTAGGGTTAAATAGAAAGGTTAGGTGCTAGGTTGGGCTGGATGAGCTTGGAGGTCTCTTCCAACCTGCTTGATTCATTCATTCTGTGCTGCTGGGTGCTAGGTTGGACTGGATGAGCTTGGAAGTCTCTTCCAACCTGCTTGATTCTATGGTTCTATGACTCCACCTCAAATACTGAGCCCAGTTCTGCTGTCCCCATCATAAGTAGGTCACAGAGTCCAGAGGAGGGCCACAGAGATTATCCTAGGGCTGGAATACCTCTGCTACGAGGAGAGCCTGAGGGAGCTGGGGTTGTTCAGCCTGGAGAAGAGAAAAACCTTAGACCTGCCTTCCAATGCCTGCAGAGAGCCTACAAGAGAGCTGGAGAGAGACTGTTTGCAAGGACCTGCAGCACTAGGACAGGAGATGATGGCATGAAACCGGACATGGGGAGAATTAGATTGGTCATTGGGAAGAAACTCTTTACTCTGAGGCTGGTAGAACACTTGAGAGTCCCTTCCTGCCCCCACTGACTGGGGGGGATGACAAGATGACCCTTGAGGGTCCCTTTAAGTCCTCACTGACTGGGGGAGGGACACAAGATGATCCTTGATGGTCCCTTCCAGTGCCATTGACTGGGGGGGATGACAGGATGACCCTTGAGCGTCCCTTCCAGTCCCACTGAGTGGGGGGGATGACAAGACAACCCTTGAAGGTCCCTTCCAGTCCCCACTGACTGGGGGGAATGACAAGACAACCCTGGAGGGTGCCTTCCATTCCCCACTGACTGGGGGGGAGGGGACAAGATGACCCTTGAGGGTCCCTTCCCCTAACTGGGGTGGGGGCACACACACAAAATGACCTTTGAGAGTCCCTTCCGGCCCAAAGCATGCAGTGATTTAAAGCAGTGGTGTCAGAAATGATGAAGGCAAACACAGGTCCACGTGGATCAGCACAGCCTAAGCAGCAATGATTTAGAGACAGGAGCTTGAGTAGCAGTTGGTGTGTCAAGAGTGAGTCCAAATGCCACCATCTATCGAGTCTGGATGTAGAAAGCCATGCAGGAAGGATGGGAAGGAGTTAATAAAGAAGCACAAAACCAACCACCATGCTGCGGGGAAATCTCCTCGGGATCAGCAAGGTGGCAGAGAGCCAGCAGGCAGGAGGAGGAATGCTCTGGATACATGCATCTAATCTGGACAGGTTGTGGTTCCAGATGGCCAAAAGGCAGATCTCATCCAGTTTGAACGTTTTAAATGTTTAATTGTATTAAGAAGTCCTGGAGGAGCTGTGGCGAGCAGGACGCGGCAGGAGCGCTGCGGCGCTGGGCTCCAGGTGGGCAGCAGTGTGGCACCATTGGCATTTGTTTTGTTTGGAGTGGAGGCTGCTGCTGTGCTCCCCAGGCAGCCAGAGAAGTTGCAACTCCATCCTTGATGCCTCTGGGAGGTGTTTCCAACAGGGGCAGCCCCACACAGGAGGTAGGAAAGGGCTGGTTCCTACCTTGGTCGCCAGCGCTCAGCGTGCCAGGGCTGAACTTTACATATGGGAGGAGGAGGAGGAGGCAGNTCCAAGCTCATCCAGCCCAACCTAGCACCCAGCAGCATAGAATCATGGAATAGAGCAGGTTGGAAGAGACCTCCAAACTCATCCTGTCCATCCCAGCACCCACCAGCACAGAGCCACAGATTCATAGAATCATAGAGTCAAGCAGGTTGGAAGAGACCTCCAAGCTCATCCAGCTCAACCTAGCACCCAGCCCCAGCCAAGCAACCAGACCATGGCACCAAGTGCCCCAGCCAGGCTTTGCTTCAACACCTCCAGGCATGGGGACTCCACCACCTCCCTGGGCAGCCCATTCCAATGCCAATCACTCTCTCTGCCAACAACTTCCTCCTAACACCCAGCCTGAACCTGCCCTGGCACAGCTTGAGGCTGTGTCCCCTTCTTCTGTTGCTGGGTGCCTGGCAGCAGAGCCCAACCCCAGCTGGCTCCAACCTCCCTCCAGGTAGCTGCAGACAGCAATGAGGTCAGCCCTGAGCCTCCTCTTCTGCAGGCTGCAGACCCCCAGCTCCCTCAGCCTCTCCTGTCAAACTGTCTGCACACAACCTTCCAATCCCAGCTGTTTGCCACTCATAGGGAGCACCAGCCAGAGCCTACTGGATGTTCAAATGAGCATCAGGGACCTTCTGGAGATTTCCTAAGTGGATATATGTTCTTGAGGAGACTGAGTTAGACTTTTTTCTTCTTCATATTTCTCTTCTACTCTTTCCTACAAGTTCTAAACAGGTTCCTCTTCCTCCTATGTAAGGGCCAACACAGAGTCAGAGAATCATAGAATGGTTTAGGTTGGAAGGGACCTCAAAGATGAGCCAGTTCCAACCCTCCCTGTTTTCTGGAAGCTGTTTTCCAACCACCTGACCTCTAAATTAACTTCTAGACCCATTTTACCCTCCAGCTTGGCTCGGATTAGGCAAGTCTGAGGGGGGCTGTGATTTTCTCTTCTCCCTGGTTGTGGATACCAAGGGCTGCAAAGGCAAAGTGGAGCAGCCCTGAGGCACAAATGGAATTAGGGAAGGGTTAGCATCGATCAGTTGGTGTCTGCTGCCAGGGGCACTCCTCGATTCAAATCCTATTTAGCAAATGAATGTCCTTTCCTTATCAGGGGCAGTGGCTGAGCTAAAGAAGCTTCAAGAGGGAAGGAGTGCTAATGGAGCTCGAAATTGGATCCCAGCCATGGCAGTGAGCCTGGAGCTGAGCATCAAACCCTTTAAATGGATGGTCTGTGGGTGCAGAGCAAACACAGAGGGCATTGATGGTAGCCACTTCTTCATGCTGTTTTTTCTGGGTCAACCAGACCTGCCCTCAGAGCACACAGAATGGTAGGGGTTGGAAGGGAACTCTGGAGATGATCCACCCCAGCCCCTCACCCTTGCCAGAGCACCTCAAGCTCACCCAGAGAGGTGGTGGAAGCCTCATCCCTGGAGGTGCTTAAGGCCAGGCTGACTGAGGCTGTGGGCAGCCTGCTCTAGTGTGAGGTGTCCCTGGGCAAGGCAGGGGGTTGGAACTGGATGATCCTTGTGGTCCCTTCCAGCCCTGACTGATTCTGTCACTCTAATGCTTTGTTTAATGTTTAATTTGGAGAAGGACTTTCTACAAGGGCCTGTGGTGACAGGATGAGGGGCAAAGGTCTGGAACCACCACAGGGTAGGTTTAGGCTGGCCAGCAGAAGGAGGTTCTGTGCAGTGAGAGTGATGAGACACAGGAACAGGCTGCCCAGAGAGGCTATGGATACCTCATCCCTGGAAATGATGGAGGAGTTCACTGTCTGAAGGCTGGGGAAGGGCTGTTTACCAGAGTGTGCAGTGTTAGGACAAGGAGCCATGGTTTGAAACTAAGATCAGCAATTCTAATCACTCTCTAATTCTACCAAAGCTGGGGCTAAGCCATGGCCCTCAGCACCACAGCTCTGCCTCCTTCAAACCCCTCCAGGGGTGGGCATTCAGTCACCAACTTGGGCAGCCTGTGCCAGGCTTGGAGAACCCTTCCAGTCAAGGAGTTTCTCCTCATCTTCAGCCTGTACCTCCCCTGGTGCTACCTGAGGACATTTCGTCTCCTCCTACCACTTTTACTAGGGAGCAGAGCCCAACCCCCACCTGGCTCCAGCCTCCTCTCAGGGAGCTGCAGACAGCAATCAGCTCTGCCCTCAGCCTCCTCTGCTCCACACCAAACTTCCCCAGCTCCCTCAGCTGCTCCTCCTCAGCCCTGTTCTCCAGACCCTTCCCCACCTTTGGTGCCCTTCCCTTGACCTGCTCCAGCCCCTCAATGTCCTTCTTACAGTAAGGGCCCAGACCTGACCCCAGCCCTCAAGCTGTGCCCTCCCCAGTGCTGAGCACAGGGGCACAATCCCTGCCCTGCTCCTGCTGCCCACACCAGTGCTGATCCAGGCTGTTGGTGCCCTTCTCATCTCTAACCTAAGCCGCCCCTGGTGCAATCTGAGGCCATTTCTGGATGACCTCCTTGGGAAACAATAAATATGTAGTAAAAACAATAAAAAATGGACAACAATCAGTCTTGGGCCCAGTCCTGTTCAATATCCCTATTGATGATCTGGAGCAGGGGATTGAGTCCAGCATCAGTGAATTTGCAGGTGACACCAAGCTAGGAGCAGGTGTGGAGCTGTTGGAGGGTAGGAGAGCCCTGCAGAGGGACCTGGACAGGCTGCATGGGTGGGCAGAGG
>WAAF01003710.1:1119-11633 GCA_013400475.1 Tricholaema leucomelas | reverse complement strand
CACTTAGTGCCATGGTCTGGTTGGTTGGCTAGGGCTGGGTGCTAGGTTGGGCTGGATGAGCTTGGAGGTCTCTTCCAACCTCCTTGATTCCGTGATTCTATGCTTCCCTGCCAAGATGAGATCCTGACTTGGTCACCAAGAACTAACTCCAACACCTGCCCCCAGATGTTTTGTTCTCCCTGCTGGATCCTGGGATCTGCTGGAGAGAAAGGTCAGCATTTTGTGGGCAGATTGAGCTGGAAAAACAAGCATATTGCTCGCTGCCTGAAAGGATTTACAGATAATCAGAAAACAAATTTCAGCTACTGGCCCCAAAATTCACTTTTCTGAAGGAAATTCACCCCCAGTGAAACTTTGCTTGCATGGATCTCCTTGGAGAGCAGTCATCAAAAGTGCATCTGAATGTCCCAGACCTGGCTTCTGCTTTACATTTCCTGCATGTTTTCACTCTGGTAAAATTTAGATCCCAGCTGAATTGAAATGGGGGAGAGTTCAAAGAAGGAACAGTGGAAGAAGGCTTCAAAAGTTCTGGAATGGTTCAACCTGGTGGTGTTGAAAAGAAAAGACTGGATGAGGCAGTTAGTGCCATGGTCTGGTTGACTGGACAGGGCTGGGTGCTAAGTTGGGCTGGATGAGCTTGGAGGTCTCTTCCAACCTACTTGATTCTGTGATTCTGTGAATCAGACAATCACAGAATGGCAGAGGTTGGAAGGGACCTCCAGAGATCATCCACTCCAACTCCTCCTGCCAAAATAGCATCACTCAGGGTGATGCAGGGCACACAGCAACATATCCAGGTGGGGCTGGAAAACCTCCAGAGAAGGAGACTCCACAACCTCTCTGCACAGCCTGCTCCAGGCCTCCAGCACCCTCACACCAAAGAAGTTTCTCCTTATGTTGAGGTGGAACCTCCTGGGTTCCAATTTGTGCCCACTGTCTCTTTGTGATATCCCTAGGGTATCACTAAACAGAGCCTGGCACCTTATTGCCCCCTTTCTCCTGGCCTCTCACCCTTTGGCTCTGGCCAGCCTGATCTAGTGTGAGGTGTCCCTGGGCATGGCAGGAGGGTTGGAACTGTATGATGCTTGTGATCTCTTTCAACCCTGACTGATTCTATGATTCTGTGATTCTCAGTCTATGGTTCTATGATTCTATGATTCATTTATTCTATGGTTCTATGATTCTGTGTTTCTGTGATTCAATGATTCCATGGTTCCATGGTTCTAGGGTTCTATTATTCTAGGGTTCTATGAGTCAATGATTCTATGAATCTATGTTTTTATGTTTCTATGATTCAATGATTCTATAGTTCTATAGTTCTCTGGTTCTATGGTTCAATGATTTTATGATTCTAGGGTTGTATGATTCAATAATTATATGATTCTATGGTTTTATGGTTCTATGGTTCTCTGGTTCTATGATTCAATGATTCTATGGATCTATGTTCTATGATTCTATGGTTCTATGATTCTATGGTTCTATGGTTCTATGATTCTATGCTTCCATGATTCTATGGATCTATGTTCTATGATTCTATGGTTCTATGGTTCTATGATTCAATGATTCTATGATTCTATGGTTCTAGGATTCAATGATTCTATAAATCTATGGTTCTATGGTTCTCTGATTCTATGCTTCCATGATTCTATGGTCCTATGATTCTATGGTTCTATGATTTAATGATTCTATGATTCTATGGTTCAATGATTCTATGATTCTATGGTTCAATGATTCTATGGTTCTATGGTTCTCTGATTCTATGATTCTATGGTTCTATGATTTAGTGATTCTATTATTCCATGGTTCTATGGTTCCATGGTTCTATGGTTCTATCATTCCATAGTTCTAAGGTTCTATGGTTCTATGATTCTATGGTTCTGTGATTCTATGACTCTATGGTTCTGTGATTCTATGGTTCTATGACTCTATGGTTCTGTGATTCTATGGTTCTATGACTCTATGGTTCTGTGATTCTATGGTTCTATGACTCTATGGTTCTGTGATTCTATGGTTCTATGACTCTATGGTTCTGTGATTCTATGGTTCTATGACTCTATGGTTCTGTGATTCTATGGTTCTATGACTCTATGGTTCTGTGATTCTATGGTTCTATGACTCTATGGTTCTGTGATTCTATGACTCTATGGTTCTGTGACTCCATGGTTCTGTGATTCTATGGTTTTATGATTCAATGATTCTATGGTTCTGTGACTCCATGGTTCTCTGATTCTATGGTTCTGTGATTCTATGGTTCTATGATTCTATGGTTCTGTGATTCTAATGTTCTATGATTCAATGATTCTATGGTTCTATGATTCAATGATTCTATGGTTCTGTGATTCAATGATTCTATGGTTCTATGATTCAATGATTCTATGGTTCTGTGATTCAATGATTCTATGGTTCTGTGCCTCAATGGTTCCATGGTTCTATGATTCTATATGCTTCTATGATTCAGATATTCATAAGCATTCATAAGGTCTGCTCTCAGTCTCCTCCAGGCTCAGCAGCTCCAGGACTCTCAGCCTTCCCTCCTCACACAGATGTTCCAACCCCTTCAGCATCCTCACAGCCACCATTGGATTCTCTCTGGTAGGTCTCTCTTCAATTGGGGAGCTCAGAGCTGGACACCATACTCCAGAAGTTGTCTCATAGAATCACAGAATGGGTTAGGCTGGAAGGGAGCTCAAAGCTCAGCCAGCTCCCACCCCCTGCCATAGGCAGGGTCACCTCCCACTAGAACAGGTGACTCAAGGCCTCGTCCAGCCTGGTCCTTGAACACCTCCAGGGTGTTCATAGAATGCCAGGGGCTGGAAGGGACCTCCAAAGATCAAGGTTGGACTTGGTGACCCTGAGGGTCTTTTCCAACCTGGATGTTTCTGTGATTCTGTGATTCTTTTCATTTCAGACTACTTCAAATCTGCAGATTTCCTCTCTTTTATTTTCCCCTCCTACATTCAGAGGGAAATTGCTGGAGCAGAAGAAATTGCTGCTGCCTATCGTTCAAAGACGGAAAAGGCAAACTCGGAAGTTATCCCCCACGAGGCAGAGCACAGGCAGCAATTGTTAACCTCTCTGCCTTTGATGAGATCTTCTGTCATTTGCCAGGGCCTTGTCTGCACCAATCTCATTCCTGGAGAACAATTATTCATTATTTGCCTTCATTTCACAGCTGTTTCCCACACATCTCCACAGTGAAGCTGTTCCCCTGCAGTTCTGACACAGGCTTTTGATGTCTGTGGCAGTTAATGAGTTCTCAAATCCAAACACAGGTACATTAACCAGAGAGTTTAACTAATGTTTTTCATCATGGGAACTGGATGCAGTGCCTTGAACAACTGTGACCTCTGCTTTGGGGCTCTGAGGGTCTCCTTACAACAGAAGCATCCCAGCAGTGGCAGCAAACAAGGGTCAGCTTTGTGCAAGATCCTAATCAGCCTCTGCTGTCAGCAAGTCAGGGCAGAATTAAATACAGCAGCGAGAGTTTTCCACTTGCACTGACCTTGTACCCCTCTCTGCACCATCCCAGGATGAAAAGAAACAAAACCAATCCCAAAACTAAATGAGCAACTGCTTGCCTGTGAGCAGGAAGTGAAGGAAATCCAACCTAAAGCTTCAGAAGGACGCAAGAAATTCAAGTCTTAGGAGTGCCTTGGTCAAAGCTTCGACAGCAAATTCAGTGTCAAAGAGATTACACCTTCAGGACAAGCACAGAATCACAGCATCACAGAGTGTCAGGGGCTGGAAGGGACCTCCAAAGCTCATCCAGTCCAACTCCCCTGCCAGAGCAGCATCTCCTAGAGCAGAGCACACAGCAACACATCCAGGTGGGGTTTGAAGACCTCCAGAGAGGGAGACTCCACAACCTCCCTGGGCAGCCTGTTCCAGGGTTCTGGCACCCTCACAGGGAAAAAATTCCTCCTCATCTTCCCATGAAACTTCCTAGGGCTCAGCTTCCACCCAGTGCCCCTTGTCCTGTCCCTGGGCATCACCCAGCAGAGCCTGGCTCCAGCCTCCTGCCACTCAGCTGCACATCTTGAGAACCATTGCTGAGGTCACCTCTCAGGCTCCTCCTCTGCCAGCAGCACAGCCCCAGCTCCCTCAGGCTCTCCTCCTAACAGAGCTGTTCCATTCCCTTCAGCACCTTTGTGGCTCTGTGCTGGACTCTCTCCAGCAGTTCTCTCTCCCTCTTGAACAGGTAGGCCCTAGAACTGGACACAGCACTCCAGATGTGGCCTCAGCAGGGCAGAGCAGAGGGGCAGGAGAACCTCTCTCAACCTCCTACCCACAGCCCTTCTAATGCCCCCCTCAGACGGGCACTGCCCCTCGTGGCCACCACAGCACATTTCTGGCTCATGCTCACCCTCCCATCCACCAGGACCCCCAGGTCCTTTTCCCCTTTGCTGCCTTCCAACAGCTCAGTCCCCAACCTATCCTGCTCCCTGGGGTTGTTCTTTCCCAGGTACCAGACTCTCCCTTTGCCCTTGTTGAGCCTCATTTCTCCTTGCCCACCCCTCCAGCTTGTCCCAGCCTGTCTGAATGCCACCACAGCCTTCTGCTGTTCTACTCCAGTTGTGGCCTCACTAGGGCAGAGGAGAGGGGCAGGAGAACCTCTCTCAACCTACTAACCCCAGCTCCCTCAGTTGCTCCTCCTAAGATTCATTCTCCAGACTCCATGCATCCAGGTCTGTAAAGCAGTGTCACATACCTGAGCCTGGCCTTGCCAAGGGGACCATCAGCATGGCATGGTAATGCAGCATGAAGCACAGACTGCTCAGGTGTCTCATGGAAAAGGGAGCAGGAAAACGGTATGGACTGGCCACCAAGAAGTTCTGCTCCGTGTCCAGCTCCCACTAATCCCATAGGATGAGAGGAAAACACAGAAGCACAGAAGCATTCAGGTTGGAACAGCCCCTCAGGGCCACCAAGTCCAAGCTATATCCCTACTCAACAAGGTTCACCCTTAAACCATGACCTCAATCGCCACATCTAAACCACTTTCTAAACACATCCAAGGTTGGTGACTCTGGGCAGCACATTCCAGTGCCTGACCACTCTTCCTGGGAAAAAAATAAGTGTTTCCTAATGTTGCCCTTGTGCAACCCTCCTCCTTGGAGGAGGACCAAATGGGTAAAAGAAAGAAGCAGGAACTGACACCAGGGGATTTGGCCCTGGGCCCTGAGACAGGGATATCAGTGTGACCAGCAGGACAAAGGTAGGGATGGTTCCTCTGTACTCAGCACTGGTGAGGCCATCCCTGGAAGCCTGGGGTCAGTTCTGAGCCCTCACTCCAAGAAGGACAAACAGGATTGTGCCCCTGTGCTCAGCACTGGGGAGGCCACGGCTGGAGTGCTGGGATCAGGTTTGGGACTTCACTGCGAGAAGGGCATTGAGGGGCTGGAGCAGGTCCAGAGAAGGGCAGCAAAGGTGGGGAAGGGTCTGGAGAGCAGGGCTGGGGAGGAGCAGCTGAGGGAGCTTGGGGGGTTTGGTGTGAAGAGCAGGCTGAGGGCAGAGCTCATTGCTCTCTGCAGCTCCCTGAGAGGAGGCTGCAGCAAGAGGGAGTTGGGCTCTGCTCTCTATTAACAAGCGTCAGGAGGAGAGGAAGTGGCCTCAAGCTGCACCAGGGGAGGTTTAGGTTGGAGATGAGAAGAAGCTCCTTGGCTGAGATTCTCCAAGCCTGGCACAGGTGGCTGAATGCTCATCCCTAGAGGGGTTTGAAAGACGCAGAGCTGTAGTGTTGAGGGCTATGTCTTAGCTCCAGCCTTGGTAGAGTCCAAGAATGGTTGGGCTGCATGAGCTTAGAGATCTTTTCCAACTGGAACAATCTGATGATTCAGTATCTTAAGAGGGCTGCAAGAAAGCTGGGAAGGGACTTTTTAGGCTGTCAAGTAGGGATAGGACTGGGGGGAAGATACAGCAAAGCTAGAAATGGGGAGATTCAGCCTGGATATGAGGAAGAAGTTGTTCAGCATGAGGCTGGTGAGAGCTTGGAAGGGACTGCCCAGGGAGTTGGGGAAAGCCTCATCCCTGGAGGTGTTTAAGGCCAGGCTGGATGAGGCTGTGGGCAGCCTGCTCTAGTGTGAGGTGTCCCTGGGCATGGCAGGGGGGTTGGAACTGGCTGATCCTTGTGGTCCCTTCCAGCCCTGACTGATTCTGTGCTTCTATGGTTCTATGAATCTATGATTCTATGAATATGTGATTGTATGAATCTATGATTCTGTGATTCTATGACTCTATGGTTCTATGATTCCATGAATCAGTGATTCTACGACTCTATGATTCTATAGTTCTGTGACTCTATGATTCTATGGTTCTATGACTCCATGAATCTGTGATTCTATGAATCTAAGGCTCTATGATTCTATGACTCCATGACTCTAAGGGTATGATTCTATGATTCTATGAATCTATGACTCTATGAATCTGTTTCTATGACTCTATGATTCTATGACTCTGACTCTATGATTCTATGATTCCATCAATCTATGACTCTATGAATCTGTTTCTATGACTCTATGAATCTATGATTCTATGATTCCATCAATCTATGACTCTATGAATCTGTTTCTATGACTCTATGAATCTATGATTCTATGATTCCATCAATCTATGACTCTATGAATCTGTTTCTATGACTCTATGAATCTATGATTCTATGATTCCATCAATCTATGACTCTATGAATCTGTTTCTATGACTCTATGAATCTATGATTCTATGATTCCATCAATCTATGACTCTATGAATCTGTTTCTATGACTCTATGAATCTATGATTCTATGATTCCATCAATCTATGACTCTATGAATCTGTTTCTATGACTCTATGAATCTATGATTCTATGATTCCATCAATCTATGACTCTATGAATCTGTTTCTATGACTCTATGAATCTATGATTCTATGATTCCATCAATCTATGACTCTATGAATCTGTTTCTATGACTCTATGAATCTATGATTCTATGATTCCATCAATCTATGATTCTATGACTCTATGAATCTGTTTCTGTGACTCTATGAATCTATGATTCTATGATTCCATGAATCTATGATTCTATGATTCCATCAGTCCATAATTCTATGTCTAGAATCTATGAATCTATGATTCCATGAATCTATGATTTATGAATCTATGATTCCATGACTCTATGAATCTATGACTCTTACGAATCTACGACTCTTATGATTCTATGACTCTGTGACTCTATGATTCTATGAATATATGAATCCCCATCCCTGGAGGTGTTTCAAAGAGGCAGAGCTGTGGTGCTGAGGGCCATGGCTTAGCCCCAGCCTTGGCAGAGCCAGAGAATGGTTGGACTCTTCTATCCCAAGGGAAATAAATTGTTGAGGTGCATAATGAGCGGGGTGCTCGTGCAGCAAATGTCTTTGGAGATTGTCACTGATGTAGCCCCCTAATACTTCTCTGCTTCAGCCTGGTTCCTTATCAGAGAAAACACACTGCAAAACTAGACAGGTGGAGGGAAGAGAGATAAGAACAAATTATTGGTATGGAAAGGGAGAAAAAAAAACCACCCAAAACTAAATCTTTACTTCAAAGGAAGAGTGAAAGATGATTATGTTAAATGATTGAAGGGGGAAGGTGATAAAAGTGGAGGGAATAATAAGGATTAATTGAGAAAGGAGACTTTACAGGGACTCATTCTTCAGCACATTCAAAGCAAAATGTTTCCAGAGCAATAACCATGATTTGTACCCAGCCTCTGAAAGCAGCCTGAGAGTTATTGCCAGAGTGTGGCTCTGCCACTTCAAACTCAGAAGGCTTGAAAGTGTTTGGAGGAACAGGTGAGGGATTGCATAATAACAGTGCTGGGAATTCAGAGAATCATAGAATAGAATCATAGAATCCAGCAGGTTGGAAGAGAACTCCAGGCTCACCCAGCCCAACCTAGCACCCAGCCCTAGCCAATCAACCAGACCATGGCACTAAGTGCCCCAGCCAGGCTTTGCTTCAACACCTCCAGGCATGGGGACTCCACCACCTCCCTGGGCAGCCCATTCCAATGCCAATCACTCTCTCTGTGCAGAACTTCCTCTTCACATCCAGTCTAGACCTCCCCTGGCATAGCTTGAGACTGTGTCCCTTTGTTCTGCTTCTGGTTGCCATCAGCAGTCTTCCAATAAGGGCAAGGGCACAGTTTTGCACCTGGGATAGGATAACCCCAGGGATCAGGCTGTGCAAGCTCTGAAGAAGGATAGCAGCAGGAAGTTATTCCAGGAATGGGAATTTCTGGATGGAAAAGAGACCCAAGCCCATAGGTTTTGCAAGAGCTGTCTGAAGGACAGTTCTGGTCAATAAATCCATCAATGCCCTGGCTGAGGGCACAGAGGGCACTGGCAGCAAGTTTGCTGATGGCACCAAATTGGGTGGAGTGGTGACACACCAGAAGGCTGTGGTGGCATTCAGACAGGCTGGGTCAGGCTGGAGGGGTGGGCAGGGAGAAATGGAATGAAGCTCAACAAGGGCAAGGGGAGAGTCTGGCACCTGGGAAAGAACAACCCTGGGGAGCAGGATAGGTTGGGGACTGAGCTGTTGGAAGGCAGCAAAGGGGAAAAAGACCTGGGGGTCCTGGTGGATGGGAGGGTGAGCATGAGCCAGAAATGTGCTGTGGTGGCCAGGAGGGGCAGTGCCAGTCTGGGGTGGATTAGAAGGGCTGTGGGTAGGAGGTTGAGAGAGGTTCTCCTGCCCCTCTGCTCAACCTGCTGAGGCCACATCTGGAGTGCTGTGTCCAGTTCTGGGGCCCCCAGTTCAAGAGGGACACAGAACTGCTGGAGAGAGTCCAGCACAGAGCCACAAAGGTGCTGAAGGGAATGGAACAGCTCTGTTAGGAGGAGAGCCTGAGGGAGCTGGGGCTGTGCTGCTGGCAGAGGAGGAGCCTGAGAGGTGACCTCAGCAATGGTTCTCAAGATGTGCAGGTGAGTGGCAGGAGGCTGGAGCCAGGCTCTGCTGGGTGATGCCCAGGGACAGGACAAGGGGCACTGGGTGGAAGCTGAGCCCTGGGAAGTTTCATGTAAAAAGAGGAAGAATTTTTCCCTGTGAAGGGGCTTGGAAGTAGATGATCTTCACAGTGCCTTCCATCTCATGCCAACCCCCGCCCTTTGCCATGGCATGTGGGGACATGGTTTAATGGCCACGGTGGTTCTGGGTTGCTGGTTGGACTGGGTGACTTTAGAGGGCTTTTTCCAACCCAAATAATTCCATGGCTCTACAATTCTATGACTCTAGGGTGCCTTGGCTACAGGGTGGTATCCCCAGCATGCCTGTAGCCTCCCTTTCCCTTCTGGAAAGCCTCCTGCCAGCCAAACCCCAAAGGAACCAACCAGAAGGTAAAACTGATTCAGTTCTGCTCTTGATCACCTCTCTCCTCCTTGCAGGAGGTCATCCAGCTCTGAAGGTTAATGATAAACCCAGGGATTGCTGCCTTGCAGGTCTACTAGATGCTATCAGGTCCTTGATAATTAGCTTCTGAATACACTTCCAGGGAAAGCTATTCCCTTCAGGCCTGAGGGGGCAAATTTCATTCCCTTCAAACCATTTCCTTCAGGGCTAAATGTCTTCCTTAACTTCTGTTTAACTGATGGAAGCTTTGAAGGAAAGGTTTTTCCCAGTTTGACTTTTCTTTTCCTTTTTTCCCCAGTGAAAATCATGCTGGAAAAGGCAGGAATGGGGGAAAAAAAGATCTTCTTTTAGCTCATTAGCATGCATGAAAGTCTAATTCCTGCCAAACACGTGGAGGAAGTGTCATACTTATGGAGTGGGACCAGAGGATGGCCTGAACCACTTCTGCTATGAGGACAGGCTGAGAGAGTCAGGGGTGTGCAGCTTGGAGAAGAGAAGGCTCCAGGGAGACCTTATAGCAGCCTTTGAGTTTTGCAGAGGGACTGTTTCCAAAGGCCTGCAGGGACAGGACCAGGGCAAGGGTTTGAAATGAGACCAGAGCAAATCGAGATTGGATGTGAGGAACAAGTTCTGCACCAGGAGGCTGCTGCAACACTGCAACAGGTTGCCCAGGGAGGTGGTTGAGGCCCCAAGTCTGGAGCTATTCAAGGTGAGGCTGGGCAAGGCTGTGAGCAAGCTGCTCTGGTGGAGGATGTCCCTGCTGAGTGCAGGGGGCTGGGTTGGGTGAGCTTTGGAGGTCCCTCCCAGCCTAAACCATCCTAGGATTCTGTGATTTTATAACATTCCCATGTAGGGATCCTGTGCTGCACATGGACCTGATGTGTGTCCCTGTGTCAAGATGATGCTTTCAGATGGAGCCCAGGCTTGCTGCTGGCTTGTGGAGGGCCCTGTGTACATTTAGTGGAAGAGGGCAGAGGGTGGCAGGCAGCTTCACTTGGGTCTCTTCTTTTCCTTCTGTCGTGTCTCCACTGGGGGAGAGAGAATAAATCTTTGTGATGGAAAGTTGCCCAGCAGGAAAGGACTTGGGGGTGCTGGTTGAGAGCTATTTGAATGTGAGCCAGGCTGTGCCCAGGTGGGCAAGAAGGACACC
>WAAF01003709.1:87362-108454 GCA_013400475.1 Tricholaema leucomelas | reverse complement strand
CTGTGAAAAAGAAACAATGGTGATGTTTACTCTGCTCATATGCTGAGATGTATAAAAGCAAGAACACAAACATAGATTAAGACAGAGCATATGTGTCTGAGTGTGTGTTTCTCTTCTGCTTGGACCTGTGTAACTAACATTCTGCTTCTAGCCTCCCCCCCCCCTTTGCCAATCCTCCAAACTCACATTTCACGTAAGGCAAACTCTGAGATAGGGTAGAGGGGTAGAAAGAAGGTGGAAGGGTGGTTGGGAGCTCCTCCTGGGGACTGTGATTTCTGGGAGGGGTATTGTGTTTCTGTATTACTTTTAACTTATATATTTCTGTATATAGCTGTATCTATATATAATATATCGTAAAAGCATGTTTGTATATTGTGCTAAACTGTAAATATAAAGCTTTATTCCTCAACTTCCAGCCAACTGAGTCTAGTCTGAGTGATTTCATAGGAGTGGGGGGGCAGGTAACTCCCAAACCAGCACATGAGTTGTCAGAACACCAGTGCAAACATACAAATGAAGGGAACCATAACCTGAATAACCTTCAACTGTGTAACTGTGTAACCTTTTCTTTACATACACTCACTAGCCATTTTGTCTTGAACTTCACTGTGGGATGGCAACGTAAACATAAGCATTTTTGACAACAGGTAATGACGACTTAGGAAGGTCTCTTTGATTTCTATTTATTACATGGGCAAGAGGCCAGACAGAGCACTTAGCTAATTACAATTTTATTGATAGTAATAAGTGGCAATTTCAAGCATCCTTCTTCCCCCCCCCATGTGGTTGTTAGCCTTCCCATTCTGTAAAAAAAAAAAGTAACTATGTAACTGCCTACAAGACCCAAATAAAAAAGCTACTGTTAAAGCAAACAAACAAAAACCCACAAATTCCTCTTCCAAGTAGCCAACCTCCTAGAAAGACTAACATGCAGATGAAATAGGAATGAACCTCCCCTAGGCTGTTATGGGGAAATGCTATATTGAAAAGGTAAGGTAACAAATAAAATACCCACAACCAACCAACCAAAAACCAACAAAGGCAGGAAGTAGGAAAAAGTAATGAGATCCTTATACTCTGCAAGTTGGTCAACTGTATCAACCCTCGTTCTATTTGTTCTTCATGTGTAACTCACTAGGCGTGTTGGTGCACTGGGAAGAACACCAGATAAAACATGTGGTTATTGGCCAGCAGAGATAATGCAGTTAAAACACAAGCTCAGGTCTGCAGCAGCTTTCCTTAATAACTATTTCCTGTCTAAGCAAAGACTGAGCCTACCTGATGTGACAGACCACTGATACAAAGAAATTGCTTTACAATGATCCCTGATCGTAAAAAAAAACACCCACAGCCAATATATATTCACTGTGGGCTTACTGATTTCATACAAGTGTGTCTAAGTTTCCACTTCATGCAAAGCTGATCTTTATTTTTCAGTGACACAACCCAGCAGCAGGTCGAATTTAGCGGTTAGTTTTTCAGCTCAAAGGCCTGAAGCTGGGTTACAAATAGCTAAGTTTCCTATCCCTTGTAGTTTTCAAGACTTTATGACGCACATGTCACTGAGTTACATGAATAGCTCATTCAGTTACTAAAACCTTCCATGAGAATGCAACAAATGAGCACTACACCTTTAGACTTGTAACCAGACTAGGAAACTGAAACACACAGGGGGGCTCTTCTCTCTCAAATTCATCTTCACAAAATGTTAGTCACAAAGTTACCAAGAGTGAAAGCTTATCTAATACTCCCCATCTCAAGTCCCCACCAAATGACAGAGCTGAAGGAAATGGGTGTGGTTGCACAACAGGCTTTCTAAAAAGGTAGCGAACATGTTGTAAAGCTTTGAGACACAGAGCAGAAATAATCTAGGGTGCCACTCTGATTACCACATCTCAGTTAAATTAGTACGGCTCTGGCAAAACCAGACTGCAAGAACTGGGCTACAAGAGTCACCACAGGGAGCTAAACTGCAAAAAGCATACCCAGAGAGAGACTTTCATAATCAAGAAGCAAATATAGGATCAGGCCAGGTACTTTAGTTAAATGACCTTACTAGATTTCTTGTACGATAATTTTAAGTGTGCACCCATGCATGTCCTCATAAGTTTTGGCCAGTTTCAGCCAAATCTTTAAAGTGTTTGAAGCCTCCAAGTTACAAAGATCCCCTAAATCTTACATACGCCAGTGGGTGAGTAATGAAAAACTCCATCCAGAAGTCCAGGCTCTGAAAAGGCTCATTCTGCTGCTGCTAGAAAACAGTTACAAATAACAACCCTTGGCAGCACTTTTTGTTAGGTAAAACGAACAAACAAACAAACAAAAACCCAAAACCAAGAACCAAAGCTAAGCTCTTTGTCAGGAAAACAAAACTAAGATTTACAAAAGGCCAAACTGGAGGACCTGGATTGACTACATGTGAACGGGATGACATCAGTGATTTAGTTAAGCAGCACAGAGGAGTTCAAGCTTGAGATGCTGGTGTGGAAGATTTGTGTAAACCCTAATCTTGTGCAGGTCAGATAGCCTACAGCTTCAGTTTGCAGCACAAACATATAGGGTACAAACATATGCTGTTGTTTGTTTGAGGGTTTTTTAATATATTTCTGGTTTTGTTATCTCATTTCATTTTTCTTTCCAGTCCAATACCACAATCTGACCCATTTTCTTCTCTGAGAGATCAGGCCAAAATTTATCAAATGTTAGAAAGATGAAAAGGTCAGCTGTAACATACCCACCTGTTTGCATTTCCTCTGAAAGAGTCTTGTGATACATCGGGCATCTGTGGCACACTTCAATGAAAATAAAATCATAGAATCGACCAGGCTGAAAGAGACCTCCAAGATCATCCAGTCCAACCTACTACCCAGCCCTATCCAATCAACTAGACCATGGCGCTAAGTGCCTCATCCACTCTTTTCTTCAACACCTCCAGGGACAGCAACTCCACCACCTTCCTGGGCAGCCCATTCCAGTAGCAAATCACTCTCTGTGAAGAGCTTCCTCCTAATATCAAGCCTATACCTCCCAGCACAACTTGAGACTGTGTCCCCTTGTTCTGTTGCTAACTAAAAAACTAAAAATAAAATAAACGAAAAGCCCCAAAAGCCCAAACTATTCCACCTTTAAGTATAAGGATCTCTTCTATTAGGGAAAAACACACCACTGTTGTGATGAACGTGATAAAAATTTTGTATTCTTGCAAGAATCATTTTCACTCAGTTTACAAATTTCCTGTTGCTTGCCAGTTCAATAACTGACAATGTAACCAACAGCATCTTTAACTTAGAAAAAATGAAAGAGAAACTAATAACCTCTAACAAATGACCTTATATGGGATAATATAACAAGGTCTAATCCTGCTGCAATGAGAATAAATCTAGTTTAATCCTAGGCCAGTCATTCAATTGAGTTCATCTCATACCACTGAAAGTCTTTCCAGTTACTGTCTACTTCTCCTTTACTTCTCTTGCTTATTTTGTTCATGTTTAGAATCGGCCATGTACCAAGCCGCAGTCCAGCCTGAACGCCTAGCTCCGTAAGATACCTACATGCCCATACTGAGCCACAGAGCTTCACCCTGTGTTTTATCCCTCACACCTTTGAAAAGCAATCCATAGAGTCCAGAACATAGCTGGGAGGAGAAAAAGCCTGATGTCACCATGAGAAACAGCTCATTGTTAGTGCAAACATGTGTGCACACCTTAGCCAAATGACAGCCAAAGGCATTTAACTTGCACGACGAGGTTTTCAGCTTCAAAATAGCTGGTTCTGGATTTAAAAAAGCCACATTCTTAAGCTACTCAGGCAAAGGGGAGAGCAACTGCACTGTAAATTTAAGCCTCCCATAAAAGAGATGTGGAAGATAAGCACATCAGGGGAAAAAAAAAACAATTTTCAGTAAAAGCTAAATTGTTAAGAGTTGAGAGGAAGACAACAGAAAAAAATCTGATCACCCTGCATTCGAATAGTAGGTGTGTACTCATACCAATACTTCATAGACTTCAAACCCCTAGATTCAATTACTAACCCTAGGCAAAGATAAAGAAAGCCCTTCTTACACTTTTCTACTGCTTTGGAGTCCTTAATAAAGGGGGAGTAACACTTAAATCACAGAATGTTAGGGGCTGGAAGGAACCTTTAAAAATCATCCAGTACAAACACCCTGCCAGAGCAGGATCACCTAGAGTAGGTCACACAGGAATGCATCCAGGCAGGTTCTGAATGTCTCCAGAGAAGGAGACTCCATAATCTCTCTGGGAAACCTGTTCCAGATCTCTGCCACCCTCACAGTGAAAAATTTTTTCCTTATGTTCACATGAAACTAGTACCTGTGCTCCAGCTTGCACCCGCTGCCCCTTGTCCTGTTACAGGACATCACCGAGAAGAGTCTGGCTTCATCATCCCAACACTCACCCTTCAGATATTTATAAGCATAGCCTAGTCTAGGCTTTAGATGACCCAAACTTCAGTGATTCAAGCTTTTAAACTTCAATTCATCTACCTCTCATTCAACAACTGGTTTATGGAATGACTTTAAATTATTCTGAAGAGCACCATGGCTCACTGTAGGTCCTTTTGACTCTCTAGCACACACTATCACTTATTTACAGTAGGTTTTCCATTACTCAAGTGCTGGCTAGCACACATTCAAACCAATCACAAGCACCAGGGCAAACAGGACTCCTAAGGCAAAGGAATCCAATGCAAATAGCATCCAGTAAACAACATATTTTTAAGTCCAGCAAAGTAGGTGAAGGTTGTTTTCCTTTATAATTTAGCATGTTTCAAAACAGAAGATTATCATTAGGAAGGTCTGAAAACTGCTTATACAGAAATGCCACTAAAAACTCTCTTAGTTTTCTTCAGTGGCACAAAGGCACTGACTGAAAGCACTCAGTGTTGAGGTTACTTCAAATTATTTCTAAAATTCCCAGAGAAGCAGAAGCTGGAGGGTAAAGAACCCCAAACCCTACTACAGGACCACACTCCAAAATGCACAAAGACTGCAGTGGTGCAGTAACTGGGGGAAGTGCTTACCACCCCTCCAGCAGGCAATTCAGAGTATTGTGCTGCAAGATGCATCATCCTTTCCATTGAAATAAAGAAAGGCCATGGTCTTTGTCATCCTGAGCACTTAACAAAAGCAAAAAAAGGAAAATGTTTGTTCTAAGCTCTGCCCAATTTTTAGTGAAAAATCAACATTTGATCAGTACAGAGGGGAAACTGCAATTAGTTATAGCCCACAAAACGATTCCAATCACTTGTCTTTGAGTCAGCTATATTTCCATATTTAGTGCAACTGCTTTTGGGTGACTCATACCAATTATCTATCTGGGAGACAAGTAAAGCAAATTTCTAGCATGATTTTGCTGCAGTGTTTCAAGATGAAGTTTATTTTGGCTAGTGCTCCTCATTTGAGCTTCCATTACCTGAAAATCTGATTTGAAGTCGAATTTGTCTTCCAGAATTTTCTCAGAAACAAGAAGCTCAAAGGAGACAGTGCAAGATGCACAACAATGGCATCATGGTCTAAACAGATTCTGATTTCAGTAAGAAGCAGCTTTTTAGGCTGTCTCCTTGCCTAAAGGCCTTTAGGAGAAGATGATTTCTATATTGTGATAGTGAATTTATACTTGAAATGCAATGTTTATATTATCTATTCATTATGGTTCTGTTTGCAGTGTTTCATCCTGTTTTTCTCTTGGTTCAAAGTCCCAAGTTCAAATTCTATCCTTGCAGTAATTGGTTATAGCTGCAGGCAAGTCAGTCCAGCCTTTGTTTATCGATCTGTAAAAAGGAGGAAGATAATAATACATATTTGTTTACTTTAACTAAAATATTGGAAGGATTTGTTTACCCTGACACATTTTTGTTCCCAAATATACAGCAGCTCCACAAAATTCTATGCAGAAATTACCTAGTTTAACCAAATTGACGGGAATAATTCTAGTTTTTATCAATGGATTTTCAGCTTTCATAGCCTTTCCTTCCTCAGGGACACTGTTTCCTATAATAGGTTTCTAAGCCTCCCATTTAGCAAACTATAATAGCATAAGCTGAGTTCAGACCATCTCAATTATGGAAGTTTGGGGGAAAAAAAAGGAAAAGAACCCAAACCAAAATAGCCTTGAAACATCAGAATGGTTTTATTTTAGAGTACAGATTTTTTTCCAGTTTTCTTCCTGGAGGAAAATATCCAGTAGGAATGGGAGCTCCTTATTTCATTGCTTTTACAGGAGTGAGTTGTCTCTGATAATTTGTAATATTCTGTATAATCTGATGTTTCTAAATCAAGTCTTTGCCTGACTTTGTAGCACTCTGAACATCTGCACCTCAAAAGTAAATTAACTACATCTGTTTTAGCAGTCAATTAATCGGCTTCCAATTAAAAAGAAGAATGGAAAAAAAGCCTTAACTAAAGTGTGATTCTGGAGATAAAATACAGATGAATCTCAAGCCTTGTGAAGAATCAAACTTGAACAGGAAGTCAGCTAAGGCTTCTTTTTATCTTAAAGATTAAAAAAAAAAAGAATAAATGAAGTAATCACCAACTCAAACATGAATACTGAATTCGACCAGTCTTGATGTTACTTGCTATAAAGAGATTAAGATCCAATAGGAAAATGGGAGAAAGGGGTTTAAATGATCCCTTAGAGCAGTCATTTAATGAAGCACCATTTTATCACTGCATGCTATGCCTAATTTGATAAGATTCTTCATTAAATTCTATTTCAGTCAATGCTGGAAGTGATAAGCCCTTTCAAAGCACATACTCCTCTACCTTTATGTTCATTCTAAACTCCTGCCTTTCAGCACATTGAACAAACATCACAAAGAGAGCTTTCCTCCTGTATGCCACCAGATGATGACAGTCAAAAGAATTAAGGACTAAAACAAAGCCTTTTGGCAATACAGAAAAAAAGCACAGAAAAGTAACACAGTTGATGGCATTGTGCTTCAGCACCTGGAGTCTTTTTTTTTCTCTTCAGTACTTCTGAGAAAGGACAAACAGGCTCTTAAAAGAAAAACATAATACTAGAAGTCAACATGGGGATGCTTCGGCAATAAAGAATTTGGTACACTACACACCAAGATCTTCATTAGCATAGCATTATAAATCCTGGACATCTTTCTGGGTGAAAAGTTGAGCACAGCACTGATTGAGCTGACCAAAACCTCAGCATCAGAGAATTGAGAGCCTCCATCTGACAGATACTGGCTGCAGTCATCTCATGGTAGCAATGCCACAACAGCTTTGAGGCTATGATGAGCTACTTTTGAAGTCATGGTAGTGGATTAGGAAGAGACCAAGTAGGCCTGAAGACAGTCTATTATGCCAAGACTATCATAACCAAATCAAGCTCCTCCATATTCTCTCAAAAAATTAACCAGCAAATCCCAGTGGTTTCGGACAAAAACAGGCTTTCTTCCTCTAACAACAACCAAACCTCAAACTGCATCGCAGGGTAAGCCCAGGCACCCACTCTTCCTCCAAGGGCACCAAGGAGCTGAACTACCGTGGCAACCCCAAAAAACATAGCAGAAAGGCAGGGGGATACTTGGAAAGTAATATTTACACTAATGACACTGAAGAGGGAACTCTAATAACACTGAAGAGCAGAGACATATTTCAGTTGAAACAGAAGAGCAGTGCACATATTTGAGAGGCTGCTCAGCAACTCATCCTATCAGGAAGAAGAAAATTTCCTCTGGCTCAAACTAAACTCCTTGCTCTTCAGAGGTACTAAACAGTAAAGGTTTTACTCTCTAGTTACATTAACATGCAAAGCAACTCAAGACCATCATTCTGATCCCCATTTTTAAGTGCTCTGCCCAGCAAGGGGTGCACTTCACCCATCCAACAGCATAAACTCCAGCTCCCCCGAAATGTTTTCAGCTTGTTTAGAATCATCCAGCCCAGGCACTGGCCTAGATTAAGAGTGCAGTTATACACACACGAGTGGTCTTGACCCACTTCTCACCACATTGTCTTGACTACTCTGAGCTGTGAACTCTGTTTTATTATTAGCATCAGAACAAAAGCTTGTGTATATACATGAGGTCTTATGAATGCTCATTCACTGTACAGGCAAGGAATTAAAATAATTGTTCTCTTATTTCCCATCATAATAATCCTCCTCTCACCAACCCACTGAAAGACCCACTGAATGCCATCACTATGCAAATACCTGAAATTGGCTGTGTTTGGTTCCCTTTCAGAGCAGACGCCACTGGATCTTGTGAGTTATGTGGCACCAGTGGGCACGAGCACGGTGAACTGAATGTCCTCCCAAGGCATAACAGAGGATTCTTAACATACAAGCAAGTAAAAGCATCTTAATATGGGGTTTCACTCTACACAATGGTAAGCAGTTTCAAGACAGTTTCTCCTCCATAAAACACACTGTACTACAAAGCAGAGGGACTGCTTCTACCAGAATCAGACACAAGGGCGGTTTCTCCTTCAGAAGCATGTGTGGAATTTAGCTCTCCAGCTTAAAGGAAAGGTGAATCATTTCTGGGTTCAAAGTTAAGAAATTAGACCCCTATCACCACGACAAGCAACAAGGTTGCTGCCCAGAACATTAAAGCACTCCTTATAGCAAGGGCATGTTTCATGGTTTGTCATCCTAAATACAGTTCTCTACAGGACTCTAATGCAGCTCATACAAGAGGAGCAGTAAAAGAGGCTGAGATTTGCCAAAGGAGAGAACAGTGCATCCTGTAGACACATACACTGCCTGAAACTGCAGTACAAATGTAAAACTATAGAAATCTATTTCATCTGCAAGAAAGGAATTTGTCCCACAGGTCCTCCAGAACAGTGCTGTTCTTTGAAGAAGAATGTCTATTTGCACAAAAGGCAACTTCAGGCCCTTATGGAAATTTTTTAAATGTAAGCAAATCCAGGAGCTTTGCTTCTAGGATAAAAAAAGCTAAATAAGGCAAAAGTTATTATATTTGTGCTGCCTCCTGTTATCGTGAAACCAGGATCCTTGTCCCACCTAAGCAAGCTGATGACCTCCTGAAGACTCAACTCCAAACCATATTAGGTCTATACTAGAAGGGAAATTGCACCAAACCACCACAAACACTGGCCTTTCAACTATAGTGCCAGGCTAAAAAGATCAGTGAACTATTGAATTCAACTATCATTTTAACAGTGATACAGACAGTGGACAGAGTCTTACTCTTTTATAGACAAAACTTGGAAGTGCTGCTTTCCCATCTGCAAGTTTCCTGCTCCTCACTGCACAAAACCTGCAGTGTTGGCCTAAAGACAAAATGATGTCACAGAATGGCAGGAGTTGGAAGGGACCTCCAGAAATCATCTAGCCCAACCTCCTTGAAACATGTTTCAAAATTGAAACAAAAACTACAGCAGGCTTTGCAATACAACAGTCAATCACCAAACACCATGCTGTAAGGAAATGCATTACTTTAAACTTCAGTTTTCCCAGTGTGATGAAACATAGAGGTAACAGGTACCCTGCGGTGCTTTTGAGTTACATAAAAAGGGGGAGAAAAGACCATATCCTTCCTTTTCTTGCAGATGTCAGTGTTTCCTGCTCATATAAATCCTGTATGATTTCTGGCACTAGAGAGTTGCCACACACACAGTTTCTCACTGTCATGCAACGCACACGGCCCTTCACAGCAACACTGTGAAAAGGAAGGGCAGCTGAGCAAGAGCTGCAGCTACCTGAGTGTCTTTGCATATCAAAACTAAAAGCAGCCACTCCTTCAGAAAATACCTTAAATAAAAAAAAAAAAAAAAAAATTTTAAAAAAAAAAAAAGAAAACAAACAAACAAAAAAAAAAACCAAAAAAACACAACACAAGCACAAGTCTGGTCTTTTAGAGTGCAGATCTGCACCCAGATCATCTTACCCAGCTGCTAGGGTCACAGACAGGCAGTTCTGCTCTTGCCATGACCCTCATAGCTCTGTAAAGCTTTCTCTTCCCTTTTGTGGATACCTGTTGATGTGCAACTGTACAATGAGGTAAAAAAGTATCTCTCCAAAGATCCACCCAGAGACCTATCTGTAAAAGTAGGCAGGTATAAAGGAGAAGAAAGATGTCATGTCCTTTACTGGATTTTCTTTTAACCTTCTGTGTATGATGAACGTCTTTACACACTTACAATTACAAAGCCATCCAGTTTTTCATCATCTAACAAAGACCATCATGCATGTTGTTGGTGGAAGGATAGTCAATCACTAATTGCATCACAGTCAGGTAACCAAACTAACTTTCATATTGTGCCTTTTGGGCTATGCTTCTCTTCTCCTACTTGTTCATAAAGAGGGAAGAAACAAGAGTTCCAAGTTCTTGAACAGCTCCTACATAGCCACAAATCACCCATTTACTTGTGCTTTTAACCTCCCATCTACAAAGAGAAGGTATCTTTCCCACACCTGCCCACTTCAGTGTGCTTTTGAGAGGATTAATATAACTGAAGCTCACAGAGGTAAGCCTGACAAGAACATGCAAAATATAGAAAGACAAAGTATCACTGAGAAATACTGTTCTAGCCAGATCATTTATTCTTCTCCTAAACATTTTTTCCTTACCATATTTGCAGTTCTGTGTTCAGGTGATGATCAATGCCCCTTCTACAGCTGCATTTTTCCATTTTCTTATGTTAGAATTAGACACCAAAACACAACTTACATGCTCTTCAAGTAAACACAGAAGAGTTGCAGGCTCTTTGCAACATCATGTTAAGCTGCAAACCACACTTCTGTTGATACTCAGGAACATTATCAGGTCCGGCCAAACCAGAATAAACTTTAGACTAATCACTGAATTGATGTAATAAGCACACATTTTTTCCCCTCCAAAGTTAAACAGTGCTCTCTGATGCTTGTGTTTTGCCTAAAGTGTCAGAACAGTATCAGCTGTGAGTTGTGGCTGACATGCTCTGTGTACATATGAGATGCAAACAGATCCAAAGAAGCACAGCAGAAAGATGTCAGATACAGAAAACAGCTCAGGAGAGACTCCGCAAAGCTGAGCACTGAAACTTGTTCTGCTTAAAATTACCACAGTACCAGAAAAGCCTCAGACCTGGCCACGTATATAGAATACTGTTAACTGCATACAAAGATAACATAGTTTTATTCAATAAAATCTTTATTTTTTAAACTTCTACGGAGCCAAAGTTCTCTTAAACAAATTACTGGTTAAACAGTTCCACTCTTCTCCCCAT
Organism: Tricholaema leucomelas; assembly: GCA_013400475.1. Classification (NCBI taxonomy): domain Eukaryota; kingdom Metazoa; phylum Chordata; class Aves; order Piciformes; family Lybiidae; genus Tricholaema lacrymosa; species Tricholaema leucomelas. The sequence goes on along the minus strand of WAAF01003709.1, from coordinate 97,239 downwards.
CTCTAGTAAACCAGACTATTTTCTTCAACCTTTCTCCAGTTTTCTGTCTGCTCCAATTCACAGATGATTTTCCTGTCCTTACTGATGTTATGAAGGGGTGTCCCTCAAAAGCAGTGGCTGCTGAATGTCCTAAGTACAGCATAATGTAAAAACTGAGTGACTCCCCCACCCCCATGCCAGTCTGCTGCCTGCTCTACTGTGTGACTCTGTCAAACAATCTGCCACTTCAGCAAATGCTCTGACCATAGCCACCACACAAACCAGCTTGTAAAGAAGAGGCGTGTGGTTGTGTGAGAAAGATCTCCCAACTGCAGCTGCCACATAGCTCCTAACTTACCAGTTGTGCAGGGATGGTGTAGGGTTCAATACGGTCAGTCTCAACACTTTTAAAAGCCCAGGGGTGAGCTGATGTTCAGAGAAACTTCGTAATTGTGAAGAGAGAAAAAAGATGCTAAGACTGAAAAAGAAGGAAGAAAGTAAATTAAGGGATATAAGATCAGAAACAGAAAGAAGAAAGCAAATGGGGAAGTATATTAAGGACCTGATGAGGTGACTCTCTACCTCTTACTATTGGGAAGCATCAGCATACCATGTTAATTAACAATACTTAAGTGTTGGAGGCAAAATAGCAACATTACTCTTGAGCATTTTGGACTCTGAAAAAACAGAAGTGACACTTCACCTGCTAAAGTCATCCCTAGCAAAACTCCACTGACATCAGTGGAACTACACCAAGCACGAAATTGGACCACTGTTGCTTTAATACAATAAAGGCTTTGTTTCATTAGATATGGGGCATTTGTGGTTCTTTTAAACAAAGCCCAGCAAACAACTGTTTATTGTCACTAGGCAAATATAGCTGACAATAAGCAAGCAGCTCTCACATTCACAGGACATGCTGCCTGTCCATATATTGCCAGGAAAACAAGCATTAATAAAGCAAGGGAGTCTCAATGTCCTGTTCATATCGCAGCGAGACTAAGGCCAGTTTAAATGCCCTGACAAACTGCCTACAAGACTCACAAGCAATTATTCCAGTTTTTAACAGAGTTCTTCCATGCTGCCATTTCTCTGCCAAGTCAATGAAAGTTAAATATCCTCATTGGTGCTACAGGACTTAGTGCATGCTCCTAAGTGCCACAACACAGAAAAGTACTGCTCCTAAAGAGTTATTCAACAATACACCCTCCACAAACTATATATGGAGACTACATTATGCTCACACTGAAGCACCTTTTCCTCATTTTGTTGCATTTCTGTACGACTATGCAAACTTCCAACAAAACCCAGAAAGTCCACGTTCCTGTCTCTTTCAAGTTTGCTACGAGCAGTGCCCTGAACTTGAAGAACCAGACGTTATACACCACATTCGCACAGTATCAATATATGCCAAAATTCATTAAACTATGAAAAAATCCAATCTGTGAAGAAGTAAACAAGTAGTTAAGCATCACAGAGCTCCTGCATTGCACCCTTTCCCCTTCTAAAGCCCTAAAACACACTCATCCGTACAGTTATCCTGGCCAGCTACAATACCTTTCAATCCAACGCACTGGAAAATGTGGACATTTGGACTCTCGGGGCCCTTGGAAAGTGACCGAACCGGGACGGAGGGATGGAGACACAGACACAGCACAACTCCTCCAAGCTGGCCGCGCTCCCAGCTTTTACTTCTTTAGAAAGATTTTTAAGGGAACATCCAATGTCCACACCAAAAGTTCAGCTGCTCTGATTTATGATTATACAGGGTAGGATGTATAGGACATAAGTATATGTTTTATTTGCTTTTTCACCTCTTCTTCCCATCCAACACCACGTGTCCCACCTGGTCCCAACAGGCTGCACCCCACGGACCCTATCGTGGCGTGGGGGTGCCCCAACATCAGCAAAAGTCACCAGAGAATAAAAGTTGCCCCGTGTACACGGAGAGATGCCCACGGCCCCACAGCCCCAGCAAGTCGGGGGGAAACCCGTGAAGCAGCTCCTGGCTCGGCCGCGGGGGTTGGCGGGCGCCTGGTTGGCAGGACCGGCAGCGTTCCCGCGACTCCGCGCACCCCCCGGGCACCCTCCTACTTCGCTCTCGCCTAGCTTTCTTTTTGCACAGCCACAATTAACCCACCCCAGGTTTCCCTTCATACATGAATCAGAGACGGGGGTCTCCGGCCGAAGCCCCACGAGCCAGCGGGGCCACCGCCTCTCGCCCCACACAACCTTCCCACTATCGGCACCCCGACAGCTTGGGGAGGGGGTGCGCCAACGTGACAGCCCTGCCTGACGCAGGGGACCCTCTGAGAGAGCCGCCTTTCTTCAGCCGCCCCCGACTGTCCCGTCCCACCCCTCCAGCGGCGCGCCTTTGTGTGAGGAGACACAAAACGTACCTCGCCGGGGCGGTTTTCCCCGCCTGGCAGAGCGGGAGAACGAGGGCAGGGAGACCCCGAGGCACCCAACAAGAGGAGGGACGGAGAGGCCAGCAGCCGCTTGCTCACTGCCGGACGGCCGAACTGAACTGCCCGACAGCGCGGCCCCGCCACACGCGCGGAGCCGGCCCGGCCTCGCCTCAGGGGAGCGGCGGGGCGGTCCGGGGGCGGGCCCGCCGCTGAGTCACCGCCGAGGCCGCCCGGCCGCCTCCTTTGTTGTCAGGCGGGGAAAAATCCGGGTTGAGAGCAAGGTGGCTGGGTAGAAATCCCCAGGGAAACGGGGAGAAAAAGAGGAGATGTGGAAGCGGAGATGAGTGCTGTGGAGCGGGAGGGCAGCCCGGGGCTGCAGGCCAGTCCCGACGGTCGGCCCCCTTGCGTGAAGGATAACACGCGTGGGATCCCCTCGGCCAGTTTGCAAACGCCTGCCGATGCTGTGGGTCCTTTTGAGTGGCGCCACTCACCTGCAATAGCCACCCCTGTCTTCATGGAAAAGAAATCTCCCAGCTGTGCCCTCGCTTAACTTTCACCACGTGGTTGTTTGCCCTCTCCGTGATCCAGAGCTCTGTCCTCTGTGGAATATTTCCACCCGTCAGTCAGTAGAAATTAGAGTCCCCACTCAGGCAGCGGACCCATCCAAGTAAGCAGTCGAGAAATCACGGCCAGCCAGTCGAAGTGTGTTTCAGCGTGCCCCAAAATCTGTTTCCTAGTGAGTGCTACGCGATGGAGGCACCACAGAGAGACGCTCAGCATAGCAGCAAACAGAATTTGGGAGTGAACTCCAAAATGGAAAGACCTTTGGGGATGGAATGTGTTTATATACTAAGACTGGATCGATTTCCGTCGTCTATTTTATCACTAGGATTATTTTGTGTTTCTTCAGAGCAGATGACTTGAATCACAGCAGCTTGACTCATCCCAGGGATGGAAAGCTTCAGACTGGTTTGAAGAGCTCAGTAACTTGGGGAGCTGAACACTATGATTCAGCGTCACTTGAGCTGTGGAGACAGACCCTTCACCTCCCCAAAACCCCGACCTCAAGAAGTCCCCACAGGAAGGATGTCGGGTGCTCAATAGATGATGCTATTTCTACCAAGTGTGTCCTAAATAACCCACTGCCCCAGCCTGGTAAAGGGGAGCAAGTGGAAAGGAAGAAATATCTTTTCTTGAAGCAGGACTGGAATCCTCGGTGCTGGTACATCCATGTCTTTCTTTTTGTGCAGCTCTTCTTGCACTAGGATCAAAAAAGCCAGTCTGAGTGAAACCTAGCAAGTTGATGAAATCCAGAGCATGGACGGTCTATCAGTTCTGGTTCAGTTTGAGCGTATTGCCAAGCACCAACACAGGCAGTCGGGGCTATGCTATGAACAAATTAAATGTCATAAAATATTGGCATACTTCTCAAAAAGTCACTTGTGACAATGACAAGTTTGACACGTGTTTGTGTTGTCCATGTTCACACTGTCATCCACAGAATCACAGAATCATAGAATCAACCAGGTTGGCAGAGACCTCCGAGGTCACCTAGTCCAACCTATTGCCCAGCCCTGTCCAATCAACTAGAACATGGCATTAAGTGCCTCATCCAGTCTTTTCTTGAACACCTTCCAAGGACAGCTACTCCACCACCTCCCTGGGCAGCCCATTCCAATGGCAAATCACTCTCTCTGGCAAGAACGTCCTCCTGACAACCAGCCTATACCTCCCCCAGCACAACTTGAGACTTGTTTTGTTGCTGGTTGCAAGGAAGAAGAGACCAACTCCCACTTAGCTACAGCCTCTCTTCAGGTAGTTGTGGACAGCAATGAGATCACCCCTGAGCCTCCCCTTCTCCAGACTAAACAACCCCAGCTCCCTCAGCCTCTCCTCACAGGGCTTGTGTTCCAGGCATAGTTATGGGCAGCACTGTTCCCCGACTGCCCTTTCTTTCCCAGGACTGTTCTGAGATACAGTTGTTCTGTATGTGGAACCCATCAATACTGTATGGAGAAAAAACTCATAAAAATTGATTTCCTTTTTTATTAAATGCAGTACAATGATGTGCCTAGATGAATGAGGGAGTATAAATATTGAATAGTTGCTTGTTCTGCGAGCAACCCTCCATCTGAAGCATGAAAGGGGGAAATGGTGTATGGCCAGAGAATTACAAAAAGCAAAGGGAAATAAAAAGGAACTGCAAGTGTAGCTGGAATGCTAGGTTTCCCTGTCTTCTGCATTCCTGACCTTATGGACCTCTCCATAGTTCTGTATGTACACATTAACCGTTTGTATTCCAAAACCACTTTGTAGTCCTGATCAAGTTATCTCCAGCAACCTTAGACAACCCAGGCAGTTGTCCCAGCTCTGAAATCTGACACTTTACATCAATGTTTCCCAACACTATTTCAGCTCAGACAGCTATTTTACAGTGATGTGCACCATTTTCCCCACAGATCCTGCACAGCCACACCTTTAAATGGAATGTAACACTGAAGCTGCCACAAGTTTCTGGGTATCTTACCACCGCTTGTCAAAGGAGCACAGGCATTTTTCATGGTGATAGCTACTTTGTTCAAGTGTTACATGCATTTTAAGCATGTGGGTATGCGGTATGGTTGGTCATACAAGGTGCAGAAAGACCTTCCCTACACAAACTGTCACCTTGTGCTCTGATAAATTACTGCAATGTCCTGCAATCCATAAGCTGTATCCAGACATAAGAGAGAAAGAGGAAGAGCTGGGAGAGGCAGAAAGTTGAAGTCACTTGCCAAGAACACATTTGAGGACCAGCAATGGCTGAGATCAGCCTCTTTATCCTAGTGTCTTAATTCCTCACTCATTGTCTCATATAAGAGATAGTGGTCAAATGACAGCTCTGAGTCAAACATCTGACAAGTGAGTTAAGGGATAACTTGTGTCATCAGGGTTCCTGGTTTTGCTGCAAGAGCTGCTAGGTATCCCAAACCCTTGGTTGGGAAGAAGGTGACTCAGTCTAGCACAACTCCAACCCATAAGTGAGGAACAGGAACACATGAGGAGTCAGTATTGCCTCCCATCTGTAAAACACTCAGGTCCCTGGCATTGCCCTTCCTTCTTTAAAGCACATTGTATGTGCCTCATGCCTCTCGACCACAGGAAAATTACAGCGCATGCTTCATGTGATAAAGAAATTTGGCCACAACAGCATTTTACTCATGACAAACCATCTTCTTCCAACACTGTGGGTACTAAAACTCCAGAAAGCACTTGAGAAAGCCTCAGGGATTTTCCTCAATGAAAAGAATTATATAAATGTAAGCCATTATAATTTTATTTTAAATTAAAAGCAGTGTATCGGAATAAAAAAAAATAATAAACTGACTGCACTTCAGAACAGAAGATTCACTGGACAGACAGAATAACACACTGGAAATACTTAGCAAGACAAATCCCTTTTTTAATAACATTATAGCCAAAAGTATAGAGTCTTTCTATTATATAAGGGACATACATAATATGTAGCTTGGCATTTTGGTACCTTCTGAATCAAGTATTACATGTTTTGATTGCCTGCTTGTGTTTGTATTTCTTTTTAGTCAAACTGCAGAATTAAAAGCAAACTCATCCGTTATTTACTTGAGTTGTCCTCTTTGTGAGGTAAAGAGTTGCATTTTACTTATGTCTGCACCACACCTGGCCTTTGAGTGTTGCCACAATGTAACCTTTAATAATAATAATAGTAATAATCATAATAGTAACAACAACAATTTTACTGTGTCAGAAACAAAGTGGAGTAGAGAGTCAGCTTCTGTGGGATTCCCCTTGTTTAATTTTAGCTGTCTGAAAGCAGATGTCTCATCTAAGCAGGTCAAGTAGGCTTGGGGAGAGATGAGTACTTCTAGAGGGAGATTCATACCTCCTACCTGAGGTGTCTGTGTTAGAGTTGTATTAATTGCTTCTGGAAGTCCTTCTGCTGGTTGTACAAGGCAGTAGCCTGACAAGCTTCAGCTAGACACATTCCTCAGAAGTTCTTTAGCTACACCTTTACCTAATGTGGCAAAATGCCTCCCCATTACCTGCTTCCATTTGTAGAACAAGAGACTGGTGCTGCCTGTGTACCACTTTTATTGCTTATAACATGCTGAAGCACTGACTTACATTGTAGGAAAAAGTGGGGGGGTTATTCCAGTGTAGCCACTTGAAATGTTTGGATTTGGGGTTTGGGTTTTTGTTGTTGTTGTTGAGGGCGGGGGGGTGTTGGTTGGTTGGTTTGTTGTTTTTTTTTTTCCTAGGTTTTTTACTTAATCAAAGTAAGTCAACTGAAATGCTGCTACAAAGGCTATTCCATACCATAATTCTACAGAAACAGCAATTAAGTATCTGAAGAAACATCTGCTATGGACATAGATGTATAAATATATATATATATAGGATCTGAACAATATGACTTTTGAATTTGCAGAGTTTTCTTTACACAAAGCCAGGGACATAAAAGGGATTTCCTCCAAGTTTTCCTGTGTATTAATAATGAAGATCAGGATGCCACCTTTGTTTCCTCCCCTTCTGAGCATACAGTGAAAGGAAATGGCTCTGGATCAAGTCACAAAGAGCAGTGGAAAAAAAAACAGACTACACTCTATGCTGGCATTCAGAAGTTTAATTAGCCAACGTGCTGCATCTTTATGGAAGAAGCAGACAGATAAATCCCATATGTTAATAGTTGGCCCCCTGTGGCTGACCTCTTGCTCAAATCTTCCATATTGTGATTAATGTTGCACAGTTAGATCCAAAATATGCTCATTCCCTATGATCCAAAAAAAAAAAGGTGTGTGTGTGGGAGATTTAATTTACCTTCCCATAGCAGAATTTCATTTGATCACTATTTTGGAGACTACAGATTGGCCTCTGAGGAGCTGTTTTGCATTTCTTCAGCTAAAGATCCAGCTTCTTGTACAGCCTCCACTACTGGCTTGCTGAACAACCTGAAATGAGCCATCTTGCCTCAGTTTCTGGTCTAGCAGAATAGTGAAAATAATAGTGATTTCCTTGCTGACACAGTCTGAGATTTGAAGTCACGAAGCAAGGTTCATCATCAGACAAAATTAGATTCTGACATCTACGTCTCACAAAATTAGGTCAAAAAATCATAGCTGTGCTAAAAATCATATTTTTCTGGCCATCTTCTCCCTTTATCTTGCATTTCTTATATGGCATAGATTGTGTTTGCCTTCTTATGTCATCGTAGCAGTCTTACACTGTTCTCTTAACATAAAGTGTACCACTGGCCCCAGCATAGAGAAGCAGGCACCAAGATTTCTATGTCTATTTGGCTAGTTTGGTCTTGAAGGGCACAGAATCTGTAGATATAGTGCACATCCCATATATTACAAGTTACAATGCAAAGCTCTCCATGGCACTTTTCTGGAGAAATCAGATCGTCAAACATTCAGTAATAGGTGGAGTCAGAGTTGTCAGGCAGAACATTTTAACAGACTCAAACAATGTGTCACTGGCATCTGCTATACCTTGAGGTGCTGCAGTTAATAATATTAGAATTCCTCTTCATTTGACTTCTCTAGAGTCAAGTCTGACACAATATCTAATTAGAGCCACTGCCAAAATTGCCAAAGCCCTCAAGTGAGTTTAGACTAAGCCCTCATTTCTGCCTTCCTCCTAGATGAGATGAAGCAGCAAAGCCTGATGAAGTCTTGGAAACTACTTCTGCTCCTGTGGAGATCACAAGGAATTTTGCTGGGCCTACAAAGGCATGCCCAGATGTCTTCCCAGAGATGACACAAAAAAGTCTATAAAAATACAGCTGTCATAGCTGGAGACACAGAAAAACGTGAGACAAGGCCTCTGAGGACATCTGTCCCTACCTCCAGCCAAGACACATCTGGACTGTTATGCAGGCTGGGCAAATTTTTCCACTTCCAAGCTGGTTTATTTACCAAAGATGACAGGCTGTTAGCAGGATGGATGTCCTCACAGCAACTGAAACAGACAATCTTGTATCATTTCCCACTAAAGCAAATAACAAAGTGCCCTTTTCCCCCATGAAAGGAAAGACAGGCAAATATTCTCTGTGCCCTGAGACAGAGAGTACATGAAATTGCAAGTGGCAAGTAGTTTTTTTCATGTATTAAGATTACACTTCAAAGACTTTCCATGGGCCACATACAGGCTTGCAGAGGAACATGCACATGGATCAAGTCTACAGCATCTTCCATTACAGGATCTCAAAGCGCTGGTTAAACCTTAGAAGAACCATGCCATTTCCACCATGCCTATCACCAGAATGTCTAATTTAGAATAGAGCAGAATCAACCAGGTTGGAAGAGATCTCCAAGATTATCCAGTCCAACCTATCACCCAGCCCTATCCAGTCAACTAGACCATGGCACTAAGTGCTTTATCCAGTCTTTTCCTGAACACCCCCAGGGACAGTGACTCCACCACCTCCCTGGGCAGCCCATTCCAATGGCAAATCACTCTTTCTGTGAAGAACTTCCTCCTAACATCCAGCCTATACTTCTCCTGGCACAACTTGAGACTACTGCAGATTTTCATTTTCCAACAACTGCCAGCCCTAGCTGAAGTTAATGGGAATTTTAGAGATCACTACAACTGAAAACCAAGTGGAAAAAAAAACCTGACCATATCATATCAGATGCCATTTGACATCTAAAAGTTTAACCTGAAGGTGTTGAGTTCCTGGTATTTCTATGCAGGATTTCCTATGCAGAAATTCATGAACATGGGCCAATGCTGTGCAGAGTCTTGTGTAAGCTCAAAATCTCAGAACTTTTGAGTAGATTCCGCAGAACCAGTGGGCACATGCACAGGACATCGGAATAGTTTTGAGTGTGTCCAAGTCCCCTTGCATGAACAGATTATCCTTGCTTCTCGTACTACAACTGAGATTATCCTTGCAACTCATACTACAACTAGGCTGAGCCCCTCTAAATCATAGAATCATAGAATCATAGAAAGGTTTAGGTTGGAAAGGACCTCAAGGAACATCCAGCTCCAACACCCTGCCATAGGCAGGGACACCTCCCACTAGAGCAGGCTGCTCAAGGCCTCATCCAGCCTGGCCTTAAACACCTCCAGGGAGGAAGCATCCACAACCTCCCTGGGCAACCCATTCCAGTGCCTTACCACCCTCACTGTAAAGAACTTCCTCCTAATATCCAGTCTAAATCTCCCTTCTTCCAGCTTAAACCCATTTCCCCTCGTCCTGACATTACTAGGCCATGTAAATAGTCCCTCCCCAGCCTTCCTGTAGGCTCCCTTCAGATACTGGAAAGCCACTAGAAGGTCTCCTTGAAGCCTTCTCTTCTCCAGGCTGAAGAGCCCCAACTCTCTCAGCCTGTCCTCATAGCAGAGCTGCTCCAGCCCTCTGATCATCTTCGTGGCTCTCCTCTGGACCCGCTCCAGCAGTTCCATGTCCTTCTTGTGTTGGGGGCTCCAGAACTGCACACAGTACTCCAGGTGGGGTCTGA
>WAAF01003709.1:0-87194 GCA_013400475.1 Tricholaema leucomelas | reverse complement strand
TGATCACCACTCTCTGCATGTGACCATCCAGCCAATTCCTTATCCAGTGAGTGCTCCACCCATCCAGTCTGTGCTTTTCCAGTTTGGTGACCAGGATGTCATGTGGGACAGAGTCGAATGCCTTACTCAGGTCCAGGTAGACGACGTCAGTTGCCCTTCCCCTGTCCATTGCAGCTGTGACTACATCATAAAAAGCCACCAGATTTGTCAGGCATGGTTTGCCCTTAGTGAAGCCATGCTGGTTGCCACCAGTCACCTCTGCCTGGTTTTCCATTTGCTTTTGCAGAGCCTTCAGGAGGATCTGCTCCATGGTCTTTCCAGGCACGGAAGTGAGACTGACTGGTCTGTAGTTTCCAGGGTCATCCTTTTTCCCCTTCTTCATCCTTTTCCCCCTTCTGCATCCTTATTAGCCAAATTACTCTGATTCTTCATAAATTCCTAAACCCCAGAAAAAGCCACAGGACCACAGATGAATTAGAGAAGTGGTAGATTCCACAGAGACAGCAGTTCTGGGAATGGAGTCAGAGCTTCTGACTCTGACTATGACTATCCCAGTAACAGGTAGGATACACGCTTGAATGTGCCTCCACCCCAGAGCTGGTTCAGGTCTGTGGTCTGCTTATGACATCTCTGACTCACTCAGGCACATCTTTGGTAGTGACACCATGAAGTTCTGCCTGCACTACCACTGACCCTGCATGCTACCAGAACTTCTGGGGTCATTCTTCTTGGGGAAGTTGTGCTAAAGTAAGTTCAAAGTCTCTCTGATTCTCAGTGAGTCATTCATCATGGGAGTGCTTGTCTTGGTGTTCTAGACACATGGGGAAAACGCTGGGAAGAAACTGAAGAGATAAAGTGAGCGAGTTAGCATCCCAGGGGAAAGAAGCATGGCCTGTGCTTCCAACTATTGCTTCAAAGCTGGGTAAGAGCATACTGTAAATGATCAGGAAAGAATATATGGGGAACACTATATCTGAGCCTTCAACAGTGGGTAGTGAAGGCACAGTGTGAACACAATAGATCTATTTCAGTTTAATCAGTTTGGGATCTCAGCTGAGTCACTAGTCACCAATTCTAATACAAATAATAACAAAGAGTAATGACAGCCACATAAGCAATTAACAGCAAAAGGGGATCAACTTTTTACCTGATTTCCCACTTGAAATAAATAATTATTCTGTCCACCCCCCGTGGTTTAGTAACCAGCTGGCATTCCTTATAAAGAAATCAGCAGCTTGATTGAGGCTGTGGCTACCCTGAAGTCCTCAGAGGCTTTCTTATTGACTGGCCATATCTTAGATAAGGTTGCTGGTAAATTATAGCTCTGCTTAAAAGCATTTGCCTCAGGGCTGCTCTCCCCTCTTTATGAAACCTGATCTAATCCTGCATGTCTCTTCAATTATTGGAGAGCACAATTCAAGAAGTGGCTTTCCCAGTGAACATGAAATGACATAAACTGTTCCTAAGTAAGGTAAACATGAATGCTGAAGAGAGAAACTAAGCATTTTCAGACCAGCCTCCTGCTGATTGCCATGTGGTTCCCAACTGAATGACATCTCACCACTCCTGTTAATACTGACTGCTATTTCACCACAAAAATTAGTTAAAATTTGGATGTCCATACACCTGCCAGGAGAACTGCTTGTGTTTGTCTACAAGAACAAAGCGTGTGACAATTCAGGTGACAACTCTAGGAAAGGTACTGATTGAGTCACTTGCTTCAGAATCTGCCAAAAAAAAGCCTTCATGGATGCTTCCTTTCCATGCCAAGATATAGAGAGACATTTCATTTATGAGATCAGTGAATGCCAGAGAGGAAGTGGAAAAAGAACAAGCTTATGATAACATTTTTATGTGTTAGGGAGATAAAGTATGTCCTGGATTGCAACGTGAGTTCAACACAGCAATGCTGATGGAGACGAGTTGGTCCAGCTTATAGGTCCATGAATAAAAATATCTCACATTGTGAAAGATATTGTACCAAATAAGATGTGAATAAAGGAGCCAGTTAGTGCTCCTATTTGGTCAATGCCTCTTCCAAATTTCAGTAACCGAGACAAATGTCATCACCACCTGAGGCCTTCTCTGTACACTGTAACATCAATGTCCAGCTTTGAAGGTCCTGCCTGAGCCCTGGCCTTTCTTGAAGCTCACCTTTTGTAAGTACTTTTTCACTGGAGACAGCATTAAGTTGTCTTTATTCACATCTAAAAAAGTGTGTTTGACCACTAATAGGTAAATTATTTACATCTTTGTATTTTCATCTGGATAAATAGGAAGAAGAAAAATGATTGATCTCATACAGGGGCAAATGTCTATCTAGCAACTAAATTAATCTGTGAACCCACACCAAGGTTCTGTGGCAGTAACTCAACATAACATTAATTACTTTTTTTCTAATTGGGCATTAAATCCCCAGATTATGTTAATTCCACAGCATTTCTTTCTGTCTAAAGTAAGTTCAGTTCTCAATACAAAGTAAACTTTGCCATTTCTGGTGGAAATGAACTATCTGTCTCATTGCTGGTACCATCTATGCATACTGTTCATTGGATTGTTAATTTCTGCTAAGGAAGGCAAACTAGACTGAGTTGTCAGATGATAGAAGGAGGGGCACTGACCTGAGGACATGGTGGGACTACATGCTGATCATCCATTTTCAGCCTCAACATACATCCCCAGCCCAAGGAAACACTGTCTGTCCAGTGGACAGACCTCAGGATCCTCTGGATCCTGTGCACTTCCTTCTGATCATTCATGGTATAGAGACATAAAAAGACTGTGAGGGCTCAGCCTGCAGTATTCACATTTCAGATCTGCCTAGATTCGTCTCCAGCAGCAAACAAATGTAAATAACCAGGGGACACTACAAGAAAAGGACAAACATACATGATGCCCCAATCACAGCCTTCAGTCACCCACAGCTTCCTGAGTTGGGTGTAGGTTTCTACTGATTTCTACAAATAATTGTAGATTTCTATAAATAATTCTCAATAGGTCTTTTTGCCTTGGGCATTCCCAACTTCCCCTTAAATTCATGTAGGATTTTGGAACTATCTTTTGTGACCTGCTCTGGGTGACACAGCTCTGGCAAGGGGGTTGGAATAGATGATCTTCAGGGGGCCCTTCCAACCCCTAATATTCTGTGTGTGATTCTGTGCTTCTGTGAAATTACAAACATCAGTAGTCTTCTCATGGGAGGGCATGAGAAGACTTCTCATGAGATGGCATGTAAATATTGATCACTGTCACCTAGTACAGTTTTTCTTGTAGGAAATACCTTCCTACAATCCACGTAGGGAAAAATCTATAGGCTTCTCCAGTGATGGATCTCAGAGGTATTGTCTAAACCAGGCCCCCTCAAAATCAGCAAGAGATTCTTAATTTTAATTAGGTCCAAAATTCCTGGCTACCAAAAAATATTTTTTTTTCTAAGTATAACTTGGTCAAAGTGAGGTTTAACCTCTCCTAAGTAGCCAGTATCCTTTAATGCAGTTCTGGCTTTGTAATACTGCTTGGGTTTCTAGCAGGATTCTTCAAAACACTGATTTCACTTCAAAAAAAGCTACAGACTATTTCTTAAGGAAAGATGAAAGGATGCATGGTGAGTGGGGCTGCCTCACTACCAATTAGAGAAACAAATAGGTCCAATAAAAAGCTTTGCTCTCATTTACATAGCTACAGCACTCACACAGCCAAATTGTGTCCCCTTTTATCAAAGGATTTAAATCCAGATGATCTCTTTGTAATTCCCTCAAATTTATACTCTTTGTATTCTGGGTTTGATCAGCTAATTTTCTACTCTGCTATTAACTAAAGCAGAGGTACCCTGTAAATACAGTATGCTTCAGTGGAGTCCCTTATTTATGTAGTTACAGACAGCTTCAATATTTCCCCAAACTAGATGTGCCACCATGACCCATATAGTCCATATGTATTGCATTTGCATTCTTGTATAATGCAAGTCAGTTGTAGAGCTACATACAAATAGACCTCAGGGGGCCCTGGCATCCCAGCTGTATTAAATAAATCCCCTTAGCACAAAAGAAGAAGAAAAGGAAACAAAAAGCTTCCTGCTAGCTTTTCCTGGAAGCACAGAAGTGAAATAATTCACTTTAGTGTCCTGTGGAAATAAAGGGTAGTTTGAAAACATCAGAAATGAAGCTTTTAAAAACTGCAGTCCTAAAAGACTGCAGAACTAATAAATGTGCCTGTAGAGAGGAGTGGAGTTTTCCTAGCACGTTCACTCACCATCTCAGCCCTGCAGAAAGCACTTAAATCTTTCCTCGGACTAAATGTCCTTGTACTGTGGAAATCACAAGGGGAAAGTCTATGCCTTGGATGGACATAGTTATGGGATGGGTTTTTGGCAGTAGTTTGTATAAACTGCTTTGCTGTGCTTTACTGAGTTGAAAATTTGTGTCTTCATTGGTACGCACACATAAGCTGGCTGATCTGATGAAAGGAGCTCTTTAGACATAATTCCTGTTTGTCTTGCAAAGCATTTGCATGAAAACTTGAAAATAATTTCAGTTTAAAAGAAAACTTTTCCTTTTTTTTTTTTTTTTGTCATTAATTATTTATTTATGTATTATCCAAAACCCTTTCTAAAGCTTTTGACAAGTATTTCCATTTAGCCTAAAAGCCTGTTTCTGGGGGGAAAAATATCTTCTTTTGGAGATACCAGTCCTAAAATATCTGATTTTAGACTTATTGTCATCCTAGGCAGCCCCTGTAATATGGGCAATTCTCAGTTTATTCTTCCTTGTGGGCATCTCTGCTATGTATTAAGCTCTGGACAAATGGCATATCCATTGCCTTTAACACCAAGTCCTCTCTTGTGTGTATTTCATTGTGTTCCTGCATTTAATAGCAGTGGAGGAATATTTCATTCATCTCCTATGATGAGTGGTGTTTTTCCATATGTTCCTTCCCAGAAAGACACAAAATGGAAAATCAGTGGGGGGTTTTGTTTGTCTATGTGTTGCAGAATGGATTTTGGAGAGGGAAGTTCAGTGGTGTTTAGTCATGGCTCTTTGGTTTTTACCACTGATTTCATTGTCCTGGTCTTACAGCATCCAGAGTTGAGACACTCATTTTGTTAGTAATTAAGTGAATGGGAAAAGGCTGGCAGAAGTTTGGTCCATGACACATTTAATTTACAGACCATTGGGATCAAGGGATCACAGACAGCAAGCTGAAGCTTACCATGTGTCACCAGCTCTCCTAGGACCTGTCATGTCTTGCATGCAAACATGATTTTGCCAGTCTGAGACCCGAATCTGAAGCCCTGTTTGTGTATGACAACGTATGTCCGATAAGTATTGTTTTGCAAAATCCAAAGTGGGAATGACTAAGATGTAATAAAAAAATCCCTGACTAGGAAGTGTTAGATAAATGGTTCTGGTTGCAGTCCACCTCCTCTGTTAATCTTATTAATCACTGACTGCTTAGAGCTAACCCGTGCTCATTTAAACTAAACACATAACCCAATTAAAATAATCCTAAGCTATTTATAGCTACAGAAGCAGGCAAAATTTCAGTGCTGCTGCCATTGTAGATAGTTCAGATCTCCACAGCAAGAATAACTATATCATCAGTTTATCTTCTCTCATCTCAACTATGATTAATAAATTGCACATATGGGTCAGGAGGGTCTCATATTTCATGTATGATGCAATAGTTCCAGCCAATTTCCTTGATAAACCAGCACCTAAAGAAATGACTGGATACCAGAATCCCCTGGCACGACTCTGGCTCCAACTACAGGATACAGAACTTGGGTCTGCAAGTCCACTTGGATGCCTGGGATCATGGCAATGTACCAAAGTGATGGCAAGAAAGGATGGAGGAAAAGGGTGGAGTTGGAAAGGCCTGGTCCATCAGCATGACTTTGCTAGCAGAGCTGGAGCATAATCAAAGGCCTGATGACTCTCTTCTACTGTAGGAAATATTGGCTAACTAAAGAGGTCACTATGGAAGGAAACAAGAAGAAGCTGGTTAGACTGAAACAATGAAATTATTTTCTTTTGTACTTAATTGTACTTAAATCCAACTGCAAGTTGATCTGTTCGCTAGGAACAGGCAAGAAAGGTGCTTTGAGGGAATTCTTACAAGGTTGCAGTTAAAAGCGAGGAATGCACAAGCTATTAAAGTGAGAACTTAAGCAAGGGCAAGAAATTCATGGCAAACACAGAGCTCAGCAAATAACTCCAAGCATAGAATTTCTTCCATGGTTTTTGTGCCATTTCAGTTCACAAACTGTTTGTGAACAGACTGTAAATTTAAAACAAGCAAACAAATGAGAAAACATTTATCCATTATTGAAATAATTGCTGTGCAATGTGTTATGAGTTAGAGGGAACTCTTGATCTACCAGTTGTGTCAGCCAGGGTTGTGTGACTGTCTTAATCTGAACAGTGTAACTTTGTTGCTCAAGTCAGGTGTCTCTGCAGGATTTAAAACCAGCACAGTTCATCTCAGAGGTGGACAGAAAGGTCTGACGTGTCAAAGACAGTGGAGGACCTCGTGGAGCTAGGCAGAGAAAAGCAACTGAAGTCAAGGGCATGGAGCAACTGCCTTACAAGGAGAGAAGGGAAGGATTGGGAAAAGACTGGAGAGAGATTGGGAAAAGTCTGGAGAAAAGGCTGATGAGAAAGGATATGATTGAGGTCTATCAGCTCACAAAGCTGGTGGGTAAAGGTGGGCTTCTTGGGGGGGGATCCACTGATCTGATGCACTGCTACTAAGGGTACTCTGCCCAGAGACGTGACAGGATCAGGGAAGGCAAGCGGTAGCTGTGGACAGAAGATGGTGGAGAAAGACTTGCAACTAGACCACTGGTGTGAGCATTTAGGCACTTCTTGTGTCCTTACTCCATTTAGTGTGGGGTGCCCTTCACACTGGATAACTGACTTGCAAAAAAAAATTAGTCCAAGTTGTATAAGCTTGCACAGGTGTGGAACAATGTGTGAATGACACCATCATAGATTTGCCCACCTCGATTTTTGGTTTGAACAGTTCAGGTCAGGCCACACATCTCTGTTCATGTGCATGGATTCCTTGCACCTTCCTTGCACAGCAGGACCTGAGCTTCCCAACATCAGAAGTACTATGAAATAAAAGTGGATGAATGAGTAGAATTCCACTACTTTCTTAAGATGAATGAAAGACAGTCAAAAAGACAGTAAATATGATTTAAAGGCTAAGCTCTCAGATATTCTTGTGCCCATCTCTTTGGTTAGTAGCAGACATCAAGAATGAGATGTTCATTAACCAGCATGCAGCTGCCCACACTTTTATCTTCTCAGTTTGCTTTCCTGCTTTCCCAACATGGCTCTAAACTACTCATCATATGGATGAAGGTACTTCTCTTTCTCACCCACGCCGTCTACCACTCCCTGTGCTATTTCATGCTCCTTGAATCTGTGCTAGTTTGAGCCTAGCTGGGATATTTTAGTGAGAGGAATTAGATTATAGGCTGTGGAAAGGAAACAGTGGTGATGTCTACTTCACTCATAGGCTTGCTGAGATGTATGAAAACAAGAACACAAACATAGATAACAGAGTTGCTCTCTGGCTCTGGCTGCCTCCATCTGCCTCCCTTTTCTCCTTAACCTGCTGTCTGTGTAACTAATCTGTCTGCTTCCTAACCCCCCTGGCCAATTCTTTACTGAGAGAGTCATTGGACACTGGAATGGGCTGCCCAGGGAGGTGGTGGAGTCGCCGTCCCTGGGGCTGTTCAAGACAAGGTTGGACGTGGCACTTGGTGCCATGGTCTAGCCTTGAGCTCTGTGGTAAAGGGTTGGACTTGATGATGTGTGAGGTCTCTTCCAACCTTGGTGATACTGTGAGACTGTGATACTGTAATTCTCCAAACTCACCTTGAACATAAGGCAAAGTCTGTGATAATGTAGAGGGGTGGAAGGGTGGTTGGGAGCCCCTCCTGGGGACTCTGGTTTCTGGGAGGTCTGTTGTGTTTCTGTATTACTTTTTTAACTGTATATTTCTGTATCTATTCTGCGCAATACCTGCTTGTATATTGTGCCAAGCTGTAAATATAAAGCTTCATTCTAATTTCCAGCTCAGCTGAGTCTAGTCTGGGTGATTTTCTTAAGTGAGGGGGTGGGGTAACACTCAAACCATCACAGAACCTGACAGGCACAGGTCTTTGCTTTGCAATGGGACCTTGATTTTTTTTTTTTTTTCATTTTCTTATTTTACTTTTTCTACTTTTGTACGTGCAGATGACTCTGTGTGTGTGTTTTTCTGTCATGAGTTGTACAAGGAGTGTAATTTGTGCCTCTCAGAGAGCTTAGGAAAACCACAGGCACTGCTTCATTTGTGCCCAGTTCTGGAAAACAAAATGCACCTGCACTTAGATACCCATGGGTGCAAATTGTAAGGGTAATGCTTAGACAAGAATGGAAGTTTTCCAGTGAGGTGGCTGCTGGAAAACAAAGCAAACAAAACTGACCTACCCCAGCTGAGGGAGTTCTGTGGGAATGTTCACAGCAGGTTCAGTGATGGCATTTCTGGGAACAAGCACACAAAGCCCAGACAGCCAACCGTGTGCTGGGCTGCATCAAGAGAAGTGTGGCCAGCAGGGCAAGGGAGGTGATTCTCCCCCTTTACTCTGCTCTCCTCAGACCCCACCTGGAGTACTGTGTGCAGTTCTGGAGCCCCCAACACAAGAAGGACATGGAACTGCTGGAGCGGGTCCAGAGGAGAGCCATGAAGANGTTTAAGGCCAGGCTGGATGAGGCCTTGAGCAGCCTGCTCTAGTGGGAGGTGTCCCTGCCTATGGCAGGGGGTTGGAGCTGGATGTTCCTTGAGGTCCCTTCCAACCTAAACCAGTCTATGATTCTATAAAAAAAAAAAATGGTAAGCAGTTTTTCCCACCTCAGAGCAGCAAGAACGCAGAATTTCAAGCGTTCACTTAAAATGTGAGCCCTAATGTCAAATCTTACTTTGCTTAATTGATTCTGAGGTCATACATCTCCACTGCATGTGCTGCTTGCAAGCCTATCAAAGATTCCATCCCAGTGTCTTTAATATTGTCTCATCTAAAACACTGAGTCTGCTCTAGGAAGTCTGGATGACTGTCTCACTGCTCACAGGAGTTTCACTGCTCACAGGAGTTAGTAAGACTGAGGGTCACAGCTGGTTCTTCATTTAGACAGAGTAAAGTCCCAGATGGTGCACACCCAAACCTTTCTGACAAGTAAAGGACAGAGTTGAGATTTTGGGCGATTGCCTCCTTCCAAGTGCTAACTTTGAGCTCTGAAGGTGCTTATGTTGAGCAAAGAAGTTCCCAGTAGTCTTCACACCTTGCACAGTTACCTAAAGATATATTGCCTTCAAGCAAAGCCGAGAGATCTGACTTCAGAAGAAACTTTTCAGTTCAAAAGTGGTATAAAATGACCAAAACGCTAAATACATTATGCATCACCCCATCTTCTTGAGGCAGAACAAAAGAAAGCTTTGCTGGGGTTGGTTTCCTAAACTATCTGTTACAACCCACTTCCTTCTTCTGACAAGACTGTAATCACCTAAAAAAAAACCAAAAAACAGCTGGTCTAGCCTCCAACAAATAACTCTGGCCAGCTGTAGTTGAAGGAAGTGAAGCCATATGAAGAGGTGTTTGTGGGTGTACACCTGGCTGCTGCTTCATTTTCCATTCTGCAGCACAGCTGAGGTGTGGAGATGAGGCCAAGCCAAGGAGAGAGACATCTCTCACAAGTTTTTACTGATGTGAGTCCTTCATCGTGGGTGTCCTCTCAGATTTAGCCATGCTGCTCTACAACCAGGACCACATACAAGCACTTTCCCCAATTGAGGCTGCAGACTAGTCCTGCCCTATTTGTAAATATGGTCTTGAAAAGCTTAAGTACAAAGAATGATGAGTTTGGAAAGACCTTTTTTTTATGGTAAAAGCCTCTTACTTCCTTTAGAAGAACAGGATGAATCTTAACTTGGCCACTTCTAAGTCCTCTGAGGTTTATAACTCAGTGATAGTTGACATTTCTCCCCCAGCCCTGTCACAAAAAAAGGAACAGCACTAAATTGAAGCTCTGTCTCATCCTGCTTCATTAGAACATAATGAGGCAAAACTACAGAGTTCTCTGGCACTGCTCAGCAATTCAACACTATGATCCTCCTCAAAATCAGCAAAGTGAGAGAGCTACCGGCAGCTTCTGGCTCAGGGTCAGGGCAGAAGATCCAGTAAGGCTTTTCTAGGGGATCTGCCATCATGCCAACATCTGACCTACTAACCAAATGATAAATAGCCCTAGAGGGACCCAGGCCCAACAGTATAGATGTAGCAGCCGAAAGACACTGGAGTGGAGCTGCTCCAGCGCTGCCATTTCTACAGGCTGCGAAGGGTGTTAATGGGCCCCATGTGTTACAGGAATTTAAAGCTCTGCGTGGGCTGGGAGATTTATGCTCTTAACATTGGAGAAACTTCCTGACTAAGAGCCAATTGCTTTGGACTGTAAGTGTCTCTGCTCCAAATTACTGTAACTTTACTGAATAGCAAACCCAGGAGAACAGCAAAGCCAAAGACATACTCTCCTCCTGTGTAAGATGTCACTCCACGAGTTTCACTTCCCATTTCTGAGGATGTGGAGGATGCAAGTTTTGGTTTGGTTTTTTTTTTTTAAGAACTTCATATTTTGTTGTCATGTAACTTGTTATAAAAGGATGAGACTAGTCTCATTATGGTTGTTTTCACAGAATTACAGAATAATACAGGTTGGAAAAGAACTTTGAGATCATTGAGTCCAACCTATCACCTAACATCTTCTAATTAACTAAACCTTGGCACTAAGTGTCTCATCCAGCCTGCTTTTAAACACCTCCAGGGATAGTGACTGTATCACCTCCTCGGGCAGCCCATTCCAATGGGCAATCACTCTTTCCCTGAAGAATTTCTTCCTAAAGTCCAGCCTAAGCCTGCCCTGGGCCAGTTTGTGTCCTCTAGTTCTGTCACTGATTGCCTGGGAGAAGAGACCCACCTGCACCTGGCTACAACCTCCTTTTGGGTAGTTGTGGGGAGCAATGAGGTCTCCCCTGAGCCTTCTCTTCTGCAGGCTGAACAACCCCAGCTCCTCATAGTGCTTATGCTCCAGCCCAATCACCAGCCTTTTCTAAGTTTATGTCTTCAACAGGGGCCAACATTGAAGGTATGTGGAAGAGCATAGGAGCAGAGCAAACCTGTGCTGTTTCCTAGTCCTCAACAAGCTATGGCTTTGTATGTTAATAACCTTCAGTTATATCATTGATTTATATGAATTTTTCCATTCCTGAACTTCTGTAAACTGCTGGCAGCCCAAACATCCCACAGCTCAACCAAATGTTATATAAAGAACCATCTCCTTTTGTTTGTTTTGTACCTGCTGTTTGCCAATCTCTACACTTTCTACTTGGCATTTTGGTGGTTGCACTGGTTGTAATATAGTTTAATTGACAGAATCATGTGCTTGAGACCAACAGGATAGTATACTTGAGACCAGACTCAGAGATGTAGCTCATTTTTTTGTTCATCTCTGGCTGCTGACCAACAAACCTGAAGTTGAGTTCCTTCTGAGGAAAGAAACAATGTGAAGGATCTGCTTGAGGTGAGCCCACCTGAAAACACAGTCATAAGCTCAATGGTCTAAGATATTTGCTTTTATATAAGTAAGCCTAAGAGGCATTCAACAAATGTTTGGATGCTCAAGCATTGAGGAGAAACATGAAAGCAGGTAGAGACACATACTGCAGAAGGAGAAGGAAACAGCTCTGTGAGAGGCAAAAGAAATGACTGAAAAGATCTGGAGAAGGCACATGCGCAGAGTATAGATGGAGATATCGGTGGAATGCGGGGAGAAGAAAGAAATGTGATGTTCAGTGGTTTAGGCTGGTCTGTGCTCAGTTTGCACTATTGTGGTTTGAATGTGTACACAGAAATACGGAAGCCATGGACCACAAAAATGACAAAAACTGAGGAAAACAATGTTCTTTTTGGAAGGATTCACCCCCTTACCACCGCATGGTTAAGAGAACTTTTATTCCCCGGCCACATACTAGCTCAGAGTTGTCCAGCTCTACTCTGAACACTGAATGCTTCTAATTCATCCCTGTAGTTCCCTGAACATGCAAACAGGACAGAAATTTAGTGAGGTAACTTATTTAGGAAGGCCTTCTCTTTCCTGTACTGCTCACATTGCAGCGTATTGCTGGCATTGTTGAAAGTATTACTGGCAAATAATATTGCTTTGTGCATTATAAATAGAAGTCAGGCAGCAAATGAAATTAAACATGGACTGAAAGGCACAAATTCCTGAGCAGAACAGTCTGTGTGTCTGACAGGAAATAGTCAAACTTTGTTAAGTTTAGCCATGAACAACCTAATTGGATCCTGGAATTTTATATTGGGATTTTTTGGTTGTTAATTTTTTTGTTTGGTTGGGGTTTATTTAGTATAGTTTTACATGCCTACAAAATGCAACAGCTTCTTAAAACTGAAAATGAAACCACCAATATAAGGTCTATCCAGGTCATTCCAAAGTATTTTAAACTGAACTTTTTTGACTTCTGCTTTTCCAATGTTCTTTTGCGACAGATAACATCAAACAGCAGGTTTAAAATATAGAACATTAGTATTACAAGGGAAAAAACAATAGTAGACATCTGTGAAGGACAGGTGAGCAAGAAATCCCTGCTTTGGTTAGAAATGCCTTTCACCCACAGGAAAGATTGTGATGACTGTAGCCTGAGATCCACCTGTCTAGAAGGCATCTTTGGCAGCAGGCTGGCCAACTTAGTTAGGTTGGCTTGAAACAGGAGGACTTAGCTGATAAGGTCCCAAGTGGCAATGACCACACCATTGCAACCAAGTGCAGACTCAGTCCAATCAGAGCAGTGACAAATATCCCTTAGTTGTCTGAGGAGATGAGAAGCAGACAATCAGCTGCCTCAAGTGCATGTACTCCAATGAACTTTAGGAGAGATATGTCTCACTCCTTACCTTGGCCTCATCTCCACAACTCAGCTGTGCTGCAGCATAGAAAATGAAGCAGCAGCCAGGTGTACAGCCACAGCCACTTCACATGCCTTCACTACCTTCAACTACAGCTGGCCAGAGGTATTTGTTGGAAGCTATACCAGGAGGTTTCTTCTCATGTGATCACAGCCCTCTAAGAAGAGGGCAAATGGCTGTAAAAACATGCCCTATTTTCTCACATTGAGGAAAATGTATGTGTGTACCCTCTTGCTAGGAGAAAGATGCGGAAAAGGCCCACAGCGTACTCATGGAGTATTTAAACCCATCTGGGCTAACCCTGCCTGCATTTCAAAGTTATTTATTAACAGACTAATCTTTTTTTTTCAAGAAACTAACACCAGCAAAGCCTTCCTTTGCTCCTCCTCAAGGAGGTGTGATGCATAACATGTTTAGTGCATTGGTAGTTTTATACCATTTTCAGATGGAAGAGTTTCTTCTGAAGGCAGGTCTCTGGGCTTTGCCTGAAGGTAATATGTTTTTAGGTAACTGTACAAGGTGTGAAGAGCATTGAGAGCTGCTGTGCTCCTAAAGAAGATAGAGATTCCTTTTGTACAAGGAGTCACATGAAAAAGACAAGGTGTAATGAGTACAAGTTACTCCTGAGGAGACTCTGACTGGGTGCAAGAGGAAAATGTTCATGGTGCAAACAACCAGCCACTGAAGTAATCTCCCTAGGAAGCAGTGGAGTCCCCAGTACTGGACACTTTCAAGATTCAACTGGACAGGGTGCTGGGCCATCTTATCTACACTATGCTTTTCCCAAGAAAGGTTGGACTAGATGATCCTTGAGGTCCCTTCCAACCCAATATTCTATGATTCTATAACATTCCAATTCCTTAAACTATGTAACACATTAACTATGGTACAATCCAAGATGCCCTGCAGTGAGCTGGTAGAGAATCACACTCATCTTTCAAAATGTTCACTTGCCACCAGGTTCTGTACTACTCAGGCATCTTCCACATAAAATATGAACCAGATGTGAAAGTCTTCACTGAACTTCTCAAAGTCCTCAGTTTATGTTTCTATCTGCTGATTCGTTATGGATTAGTTTTAGTTTTGCTTCCAGCTCTAACTTTCTAAAAAGAATACTGTAGACATTTTTGGTGGCAATTAGAGCAAAGAATGTCAAGTTTCTGACAGTATCTGTCCTCTTCTGCTGGGAAAGTGAGGCCTTTTGGAAGATTAATCTTTTGTGCTTCCTGGCTGCTAAAGATAGCATCCAGGCTCCCTCATAACTGCACTACAAGTTCATTCCATATCTAAAAGCTCTCTGTTATCAGTGATTCATTCTTCCCCCTCCCTTGCCTCATCCTCAGCTTGCTTCCTCTTTGGCATTTTAGAGAAAGATTTACCCATCTCAACAGTTTCCATACTCAAGATGAGTTGCATGAATCCAATCTGGTAGCTGCTGACTGGATGTTCCCTCTGTAAGCATCTTTGGAGCTTTTTCTAAGCCCAAAGAATCAAAAAATGTTGGGTTAGAACCACATAATTTTCAGTTTTGTATTGCAAAACATAAAACACTTTTATTTTTTCAGTGAGATTCACATCAGAAGTTTCTTGGAAAGTGTATTTCCTCCAGAAACATTTGGGGTTTGAAGAAGTTTAGATCTGCTCTCCAGTTCTGCCATAATAGCAGCAGGAACTGATATCAGCTTTGCTGGGAAAAGCTATTGCAAACTCTGCTAGAGGATGAAGGGCTGCATGTATCCCCAAGACACAAGAGGTACATAGATATCTGAGCTCTTTTTAACTTGAGTGGACATGAACATTTCCTGACCTGAAAGCCAAGCGATTAAGCACTCCCAGACTCTTTGTCTTCACAAGCCAAGTGCTCCTTTTTTTCTCCTTTGTGTAGTATGGGTGGAGCACCGAGGCACAGAAATCACAAAACAGTTATGGCTGTGCTGAAGTCAAAGAGATTCCTGTGCAGACCTAAAGATCTGGAGCTTATTTCATGATTGAAGTCCAGATCAGTGTAGGTGATCCTACATGTATGGCAATGCTCTCATTGATATTCATTATACAGGGTGAGGACAGGAAAGAGCTGGGACTGAGTACACGAGAGCTTTATACTTGAAGGGAGGCTGTAGCCAGGTGAGATTGTCTCTGGTCCCAGGCTACCAGCAATAGAACAAGAGGACACAGTCTCAAGTTGTGCCGGGGAAGGTATAGGCTGGATGCTAGGGGGAAGTTCTTCCCAGAGAGAGTGACTAGCATTGGAATGGGCTGCCCAGGGAGGTGGTGGAGTTGCCATCCCTGGAAGTGTTCAAGAAAAGACTGGATGGGATACTTAGTGCCATGGTCTAGTTGAATGGAAAGGGCTGGGTGATAGGTTGCACCGGATTATCTTGGAGGTCTTTTCCAACCTGGTTGATTCTATGATTCTATGATAAATATTTTAATTACAACTCTTTGCTTTTAAAATGTACCCAAGATCTTCCAACCTAAACCATTCTATGATTCTGTGATTCTGTCTATGGCATTAATGTATACTGCAGATGTGTAGTAAAAATATTGCCCAGTCAGTGTGATACTGCAAATGGGACTTTAATAGTTGTTGATTACTTATGAAATGTTGTCTTGTTAAAAAGACATAGAAATAAGAGATAATTGAGGGTGAAGGGATTATTGTTGTTGACTTAAAAGCTTGCTGAGGCAGATTTGAAATCCCAAGGCTAGAGCATTTGTTTGAGCAAATAAAAACACAAAGAACAGACTGATTCAAGCAACTGGCAGGCAAGTAGCAATAAATCATGACAAAAGAAATTCCTCCACTTTCCCTTTTAATAAACTGGGTGTTGTTTGTAAAATAACTCGGGAGAACATGTTAATACAGAACTGCTAGCTAGATGATGAGTCAAATCATCTCTGCATCTTGACTGAATTGCACCAGGGATGATTTTGGCTCTGTCTCTCTATAAGCATGAATCAAGCTGTTTGCATTTTGTCATTTCACTATCCCTGACCCAAGAGGATACATGTCCTTGGCAACGACATTTAAGAGCCTGACAAGACCACTGCACATTATCTGCAAGATTTTTTTCCCTCCTTAGCAAAAGTTGTGTTTTCCCACCCCTGCCCCTCCCTAAGTAAGGAAGATTAAGGGGCCCGTCTAGTTTCCTTCGAAACTGAAGAGAAACTTTCCACTGTTTTTCATAGCTACAGCAGAGCTTTCTGCATTTTGCAGTTGTGTATTGGATTGATAGGCTGAGCCAGGCAGCAGTCCCAGCTCTGTTGGCTCTGGTACTTGCACATACAAAACTTGTCCATGGCACAAGGAAGATAGCTGGGAGCCGTCTGGGCTTCCAGGTGTTTGGGGGATATGACAACAGCTAACAGGGATTTCTTTGGGAAATTCACCAAAAGAGCTACACAGGTACTTTGATCGTATCATATTTAACCAAGAGACTATATGCTTCAAGGCTTTGTTACAATGAAAATTTTGGAGAAATTGATCCTGTCTATGTAAAAGTGACTTTGCTGGCTCTGCAAAACAGCTGGCCCAGGTTTTGGATTCCGCTTCCATAATTACACTCTTAAATATGGAATGTTTGTATATCTCATAGGCATTACATGAAAGAATGCTACACTTCAGCTAGCAGTAGTGGTGGGATTGCAAACTCAAGGTGAGCAGTTAGACTTGACAATCTCAAAAGTCTCTTCCAGCTTCAACAATTCTATGATTCCTGTGATTTATGGATATCTCTGCCTGACTGAAACTGTCATCGGGAAAATGAGGTGACTGCTCTTTCCTTTTAATAGGCAGCGAGATCTTTAGGATTATCTCCCACTTTGTATCTGTACCTCAGGGTCTGGATCCTGCCTAGCTCTTTAGGAGCAGATGTAATCTTCACCACCACCCTTCTAAAATGACAAACACAGAAGAAAAGCAATCCATATTCTCAGTAATATCAGTAATATTTTTTAAATTCTCTATATTTTTTTTTTATTAATGTAAACCTGCTCCCAAGTCTTTAGGAGACTTCTCCTTCTGATCCAATACAAACCATGACTGTAAGTGTATGGCTAATAATTGCAGGTATTTCCATCATGGCTTTTCCCAGCAAGGTATTACACGTTGGGATGAGAGGAGCAGCATGTGCATCGGTTACAAGACACTGCCTGTTCAGCATCTGCAAACCTCTGCTTAGAGCTGTGCAGAAGGCAGTCTCTGTGGAATTTTATATGCAAAACAGCTTGCAGTGAGCTGAGATGTTGACAGTGCAAACTGACTGTAATGAATGCTCGCCTCTGCTTCTGCTCACTTCAGACAGCTGAACCTAACTCGTAGTCTCTTATCTGTCATTGCAAGGAAGCAGGTAACAGTCATCATATCCAGCCACTGCAGTCGGTGGTACAAGAAAACAAAATTTCCAGTGACTGCATCTGAGAAACCCACTGAGGCACCCTGTGAAGTTTTTACCTGATTGATGCTAAGCCAGAAAACCAGCAAGAGAACAAAACAAAATCTGTTTTCTTCCCCTCTTGCTTATTTGTGTGGCGACATGGTAACCTCGCTATCAAGATCAGCAGCCTTTTTTCCATTAGCAAAACTAAACAGTCATTAGCACCACACCGTAAAAGAGCTCGAATCTGCTATTTGCTGCTTTTGAGCAATGGGTTCGGAGAGACTTTCCACATCTGTTTCCTCCATTCACCTCTCCTTCACTGCCGCAGGGCAGGAAACGCAGCGTTCCATGCACCAGCCGCTGACCCCGCCGGGAGTCAGCTTGCAAGCAGATCTGGAAGTCCTTCACACTTCATCTCATGGAGCTTTGAAAACATGGATTGCTATTAAACCCAGCCCAACTTGCTGTGTCAGAGCAGGAGTCTGAAAGGAGAGTGTGTTTACTTTGGGTGTAGTAAAGAAAAGAGGAGGAAAAAAACTAAGTCAGTGAAATGAAGTGTATGTGTGGAGGGCGGGGGAATGAAACGGCCTCAGCAGGAATAACTCAATAGCTGTGCATCTCAGTGTGAACTGGCTCTCTTGTGGCTATGCCCTGGTTGTCCTGTCATACTACACTACTAATCACTGCTACCAAGAGTACTCTGTCTGCTTCATAAATCTGCTACAGACAGGTCCATAAAGACCTGTCACCTGGATGGAATATCTCTAATGCCTTCCCTGTCACACTGCAAAATGCCCAGCTCAGAGACAAGGTCAGCCTCTCTCTGCCCTCTCACCCTGACTTCCATGAAGGTCCCCTTCAACGTTTACTTTGGTGACTTTGGGGTACCACCAGACAAGTGTTCTCCTCCAGCATGATCTGTCAAGAAACACTCCCACTTGCTCCAGTGCTTCCTTGTCGTGTGTGTCTTGTATCTTGAGAGCATGTTTGCCATAAGGAGGAAGTCTCTTTTTTCCAAGGCTGCTAAGCAAAGAATCTGCTGAATCTGCTTCTAGTTCTTCCCTACCATCCTCTCATGACACAGAATGCTATGGGCAATGAAAGATAAACACTTGTCATTCAAAATCTCCTTTCCCAGTAACCTCTAGGCATCTGGTCTTTGTTTCATACTGCAGGGCCAGATAAGTTTTTTTTCTGATTTCATCCAGCTCGTTTTTACCCTTTCCAAAACTTGAAACTTGCATGACGATGAGCCATTGAAACTGATTAAAAATAGTCTCTGTTAAGGAAAAGCACCATCCAGGTCTTCACTGTGCAAGAGCCTGTCCCAGAATCTCACCCAGCATCTTGCCAGCATGACATATGAAGGTCCCTACTGAATGTTTACCCTCCTCATCAGCAATCCATAGGAGACAAAAGGGGGGAAAGGTTGTAATTGTAAGAGATTTCTAGCTGCTTCTCTAGAAAATGAGAAGACAACACTCCAAGGTAGGCAGAGTGTACAGAGGCATCACTGAGGTCTTCCTAGCAATGCTGTGCCCTTCTGCAGACTACACAGTGTGCACAGATGCTTGCTTTTGGGTAGTAGAAGAGAGTCTGCAAGGCTAGCAGGAGAGCAAGAGATGCAAACTGTAGTAGCAGAGCAAGGCCACAAGGTACTCAGAGATAATATTGTGACACTCTTCATCATTTGTCACTTCATAAGCAAAAAATCAGTGTTGCTTATCACACACTGGGAAGGATGTGCATTCATCCTCACCTCAGCCTGGCCATTTCACCCCCAACGTTCTCCCTAACAACATGTGCTCTGAATGCTCAGCAAACCTGGTCTGCACAGAACTGCAGTGTTCACTTTAGCTCTAGGATTATACAATTAGTCTGTGTAGACCACGTTTAGAGGGGATGTGGACTGAGTGAGGATTACTAGCTGGGAAATCAGATACTCAGTGACAGGGTGGGGAGCTAGGACGAAACAGGAGAGAAGGCCAAGTGGAGATGTAAGAAAGCACCAGATAAATTGCCACTGGGATGGATTTTATACTATATGCTCTCAGCTTCCTTGCATTAGCTGTGTCCTGGGAACCTACAGAAAGAAACATCTGAGCTCATTGCAGTCTTACATGGCTTTTTTCCTACACATCCATGTTAGCAAGAAAAATAGCACTGTCTCCCATTAACACTGAGCCAGCCACTAAGACACAAATTGGGTGGTGATAGTCAGGTACGCTGAGCTTCACCTCCCATCTGCCTTCACTATGTGTTCTGCTGCTTTGGACACATCGGGTTTGGATGTCTCTTTGACATAAAAGCATATGGTCCTCTAAACATATCCATTTTGTCCTCTTGGTTCATACGTTTGGTCTGTGGCAGATCAAAACCTGAACCATGGCTCCCAGACCATTCTTCTAATCTATGCTCCCACCCTTTTTTTTTTCCAGTGCCCTGGGATTGACAATTTATTGCCACGTGTGGGAGTATTCCTGAAGAAATCAGTACCTATTTGACACACCACAGCGAGTACTTCTTACATGAGAACAGAAAAATGTCCTATTTTTTTCCTCTTGACATTCCCTGCAGGCAACTGAGCCCAAATGTAAACCTGCACCAGTGCTGAGTATCAGACACATGCACTAGGAAGATGATTTGTGCTTCCTCAGCCTGAGAGTCATGGCATAAAGACTGTTTTTCCTGAGGCAAATCACAACAGTATTTAGTTTATAGCATCCCAAGCTTTAATATCCCAGGGTCACCTGGGATGACATTACCTCTTCTTTTCTGCCTCCCTGGGGTATTCTCCAGGAAAGTGGATGGAAACATTCTTTGTGAACACTTTCCATGGGCTCTGCTAGAATGTGGTGGCCATGGACAAGCCTTGGTGGATCACTCCTCATCTTGCTCCATTGTGTTGAACCTTGCTTTGCCTGGCACCAGTGTCTTGGAGCCAGATGGTCCTGTAGTTTGTTGCTTCTTGCAGTTGGGCTCTGCCAGCCTGAGCAGACAGATTGGAAGGGCCTCAGCAAGAGCAGGAAACATTTTTGCTGAAGCAGAGGAGCTATTTTAAACACATCAGCAAAGTCTAGCATGGAAAAGACCCTGCTGCCTAAGAAGCATATTTAGCCAATCTGATACTGAAACCTGACCATATTTTACATAGTATATCATTTACCCTGCTGCAGACAAGGCCCAGAGTTGGGAAGATTCATGCAGTTCCAGCCCTTAGCAAGCAAGCCTGTGAGGAAAAACATGGTTTTCCCTGCATGAACTGGAAAACTAAAACACCTAAGAATCAAATAGAATAGAATAGAATCAACCAGGTTGGAAGAGACCTCCAAGATCATCCAGTCCAACCTAGCACCCAGCCTTATCCACTCAACTAGACCATGGCACTAAGTGCCTCATCCAGGCTTTTCTTGAACACCTCCAGGGACGGTGACTCCACCACCTCCCTGGGCAGCCCATTCCAATGCCAATCACTCTCTCTGGGAAGAACTTCCTCCTAACATCCAGCCTATACTTCCCCTGGCACAACTTGAGACTGTGTCCCCTTGTTCTGTTGCTGGTTGTCTGGGAGAAGAGACCAACCCCCACCTGGCTACAACCTCCCTTCAGGTAGTTGTAGACAGCTACATGAGGTCTGTCCTGAGCCTCCTCTTCTCCAGGCTAAACACCCCCAGCTCCCTCAGCCTCTCCTCATAGGGTTTGTGTTCTAGGCCCTTTACCAGCCTTGTTCTCCTTCTCTGGACACGTTCCAGCACCTCAACATCTCTCTTGAATTGAGGAGCCCAGAACTGGACACAGTACTCAAGGTGTGGCCTGGCCAGTGTTGAGTACAAGGGAAGAATAACCTCCCTCGCACCTGTTTCCTTATTTACTCCTCCACCAGTGTTGCTGGCTGATCTGCAGGCATCTCTTGGCATTGCTCTTGTCCTTTCCTACTTTCCTCAATTAAATGGGACAGGAGTTTGGGGAGGAAATAAAAAAAATTGCAAACCTCTTTACCTTGTCCATGCTAACTCTTGTGGGCAGCAGCCCTGCATCAGGTGTCCTGCCTTCTCTAACCCCAGGGCACTGGGAGCCTTCACCTCTGCCTGAGCTAGCTAACTGGTCCTATGCTTGGGGCATGCCTTAGTGCTGGGGAATGTGAGTGCTTTTATACTGTCTGTAACAGAAAGCATAGAAACCCATTTCTTTCTGCTCTCCTCAGTCCTTTCACGTTGCTCATATTACACAGTCTTCAGCTTCTGTGGTTTCCAACATGACTTCTTGACTCTGCGTAACATCTCCGTGATTGTCTCTTTTGTCCTTAAGAAGAGACGTGCTGCCCCAATCTGACCTCCTGCTTTCTGAAGGGTGGGTGCAGGAAATTCTTGAGTAATCTTTTTTTGGCACTAAGGAGGCACTTTCCAGTCCTAACAAACCCAGAGGGACTTGGGGGTTTATTCTTACTGCATGAGAAGCAGCAGGCGCCATAGGTGTGGGGTGTTTGAGATGTGTCCCACTACACCACAGCTGGCAAAACAAAGCCCTCCACAAAGTTTTCACCACCTGCCCAGCTTCCTGCCTGAAGGAAATGCATCCTCCTCCACTTCTGGAGATGATAGCCACAGCTTTGTTTGCAGCTGCCCTTTCACAAATCCAGCACTGACCAGTAAACACAGTGGCACCAAATATGCAAAGCAATGCTCAAAGCTTGGGGAAAAAATATTTTCTAGATTTAAGTAAGTCTGCCACATCCTTGAACTGCTTTCAAATAGCTTCTCATTACTGCAATTGGCTTTCCAACGGCACCCTAAAGCTCCAGCTGGGACTGAAGCTTTGCTATAGGAGCAATGGCTTTCACCTAGCCTCGCCTGTCATGAAGAGTTTAGCTGCAGACAGTGTGGTATGCAGGTGGAAAAAGAGAACGTGAGGATCACTGCACTTGATCTGATATAAAGCCCAGTTATCTCAGTATCCAGTCTCCAAGTAAGGCTGAAACCAGTGGCCTCAAGGGCATATAAGCATGTCCCTTCGTCCATGAGGATTGTATTTCTCTTCCAAAAGTGCTGATAACTTTAAAAATCCTTAGACTTTTCTCTTTTTATAGGTCTACTGCCTTAACTGGCCTCATACAACCCCTGTATCTCTCAACAACAACAAAAAAGAGACTCAAAACTCAAGAAATTGAAGAATTTTAACACAACATGAACCTCAATTTATCAACTCAATATATAGTATTTATTGTCCTGAGTTAAACGAATGAAGACTATAAGTCTCCTTCTCTGGAGTCTCCTTCTCTGTAGCCTTTCCAGGCCTGTCTGGATGTGTTCATCTGTGATCTGTGTTAGATAGTATTGTCCAGCTCTGGCAGGGGGGTTGGACTCGATGGTCTCTTTGGGTCCCTTCCAACCCCTAACATCCTATGATAAATAGAAGACTGATGTCCGATGTTGGTAGGGCTGTAAGGGAACGAGCAAAGAGTGTTCACTGAGATGTGGCCATCGCAGACAGACACAGACAACTAGAGAAGAGTAGATTTAGATTGGACGCCTGGACACAGTTCTTTACCATGACAGCAGTGGAATACTGGAACAGGTTCCCCAGGCAGGTAGTTGTGGCCTCATCCCCCTGGAGATATTCAAAGTGAAGCTCAGCAGAGCTCTGGGCAGCCTGATCTAGTTGAAAATGTCCCTGCTTACTGCAGAGGGGATTGGACTAGATGACCTTTGGAGGTGCCTTCAAACCCAGCCCATTCTATGATTCTATGAATATGCTGACAGTCCCATTCTCCAAAAGGACAGAAGCAGGAACATCCCTCCCTGGGGACACAAGCAGTCTCAGAGAAGAAAAGTTCATCTGAATCCTTTCAGAAAGATGTTCCTGAAGGATATCATGGTATGTAGTATTTTAATATTAAAACACAGTTGTTGGGCTTTTTTTTTTTTCTTGGAAATTCTTTGTTCTAAGAACTCTGTTAGCTTGGAGCTGCTATGGAATCCGAAGTGAAAGGTTGATACCTGAACCAAGTCTGTAGTGACAAAGTGTCTGATCTTCTCTCTGAGTGCAAGGGGAGATGGAAAACTCCTTGGGGGAGCTTCCTGAAGAGGATTTCTATTTAGCAGGTCTGCCAGAGGTTCTATTCTACTTAAAGGCCAACAGATTGTTCCCCTGGAATTTGCCTTGAGAAACAACTTTTATGAGTGAAAGCAAAAGCTTTAGATGGTCAGAAGTTTTACTGACTCTTTTTCAGGGACAATAGTGTTTTAACTGAGAGCATTAGATTCTCCAGTAAGACTTTTTTGATGGCTAGGGACCTGTGGCCTTCCAAAAGGAATTTAAAAAGAAGTGCTTGACATTTTCAATTAAAAAAAAAAAACACAAACCAAAAGCAGGAGGTGAGGAAAGCTTCACTGTGCACAATGAAGGAGCTGTGGATTTATATGGAATAAAATAATAACTAGGCTGAACTGCCAAACCCCTTAATGACCACGTTCCATTTCCAGAGATGGAAAAAAAGAAAAGGAGCAACACACAGCACCTTTTTTTTTTTCTTTTAACCTCACATTTCCAGGAATCTCTGTGCTTTTTTTTTTTTTTTTCCACATAAGGATTAGAAGAGGTAGGGTTAAGATACTGAGATAAAGGTCATCCTCAAGTGTACTTAGCCTGTGTGGAAGAAGGAAATCCCTCCAGATACCCAGCTCCATTTGACCATTTCAGGAAACACAGATAAATCCCCCAACATATGAATGCTTACCAGCTCCACCAAAAGGAAACAACAAACCATCTGCTTGTTGAAAAGCAACACCCAATACAGTTTGGTCTTGCATCACCTGGTGCTCCACACCAACCATCAAGGGTAGGGAAAGAGACCCTGCAAAGGGACATTTCCAACTCCTTGGCATGGCTTGCATCTGGTAGAGCTGCCAAGGAAACCCCTGCCTCTGTCTGTTCACCTTCATAGGAGCTATAATCGAGATGCTTGAGCATATCCAGAGAAGGGCAACGAGGCTGGTGAGAGGCCTCGAGCACAAGCCCTACGAGGAAAGGCTGAGGGAGTTGGGATTGTTTAGCCTGGAGAAGAGGAGGCTCAGGGGTGACCTCATTGCTGTCTACAACTACCTGAGGGGTGGTTGTGGCCAGGGGGAGGTTGCTCTCTTCTCTCAGGTGGCCAGCGCCAGAACAAGAGGACACAGCCTCAGGCTGCGCCGGGGGAAGTTTAGGCTCGAGGTGAGGAGAAAGTTCTTCACTGAGAGAGTCATTGGCCACTGGAATGGGCTGCCCAGGGAGGTAGTGGAGTCGCCGTCCCTGGGGCTATTCAAGACAAGGTTGGACATGGCACTTGGTGCCATGGTCTAGCCTTGAGCTCTGTGGTGAAGGGTTGGACTTGATGATGTGTGAGGTCTCTTCCAACCTTGGTGATACTGTGATACTGTGATACTGTAATAAAGGCTTCTGTTCTCAGGATGGCCAGTCAGGGGACAGCTCACTTGAAAATAACACGAAAGGATCTGATTTCTGAACCCTGAGGTGTTATGTGGCATTTGAGTTTTGGATCATGTCACATGTGCCATGAGTTGTTATTTTAAAGTGTGTGATGTAGATTTGCATCCTGCATTTCAGGCAGGGATTTTTTTATAAAGTCCTTGTTTTTATCTCCACATAACCAAATGGCCCTAGTCTGGAAGGGTGTCTGTGATGCTAATGATGCTTCAAGGGAAAAATATAACATTTTTGATCCTGGAGATTATACTACATTGAGGGAGCTCCTTATAATAGCACTCACAACCCCCCTGCTTCCTCTCTCCCTTGAATTCTGGCATTCCCTGGGATTTTTCTTTTCATCTTTCCACTGGCACTGCAGAGAGAAATACACATACCCTAAGATGTAGCTGCTGTGTGAAAAGGATGGAAACAGAATCCAGATCGTCCTGCCCACAGCCTCATGTTCTTGTTTCAAGGTCAGGACTGGCTCTAGCATGAATCACAGGCATAAGAACTGGACACATGCTTGAGGAAAGTGGAAGGCAGGTAAATCTCAAATGTGGGATTTTGTCTAGTTTGCAAAACCCAAATCCATCTCTAGTTGAGTTCCATTTGGCCATGGAGTTTCATTTCCTGTTCCTTTAGCCTGCTGCTCCACTTTTGCTCAAGCATCCTTTTTGCCAAGGACATAAACATCCTGGCCAATTTAGGCTTCTCTCCTGTTAGCTGCTATCTTAACAAAGGACAAAGTTCCAGATGACAAAATGCTTCATTCTCTAGTAGCTGAACAAGGAAGTTGTGGCTTAATGGAGAAGTTCTGCAAGCTGCAGAAAGCTGTGAGCGGAGAACAGACCTGCTGAACCAGGCAAACCGTGACCTTTTTGCAGCTGAGCAACAATGCAGTTGCTTCAGCATTGGTTAAAAATACCTGTGGCCTGACCCTACTGCAATCAAAGGAAGTCTGGCCTGGATTAAGAAAGGCATGTTAAAAAAATGATTTTGCAACCATGCAGATGTTTGCTGTAGTGCCACCAGCAGCACAGGCTGGCCTGAAAAGCCAGCAGAAATGAACACTCTTATGTCTTACTGGGCAGCTCACCATGTTGCACTGGCATTTCCCCCCTGCTTTATCACTAGAAGTTGCTTTAGGCACCTTCTTTCTTAGCTCCTGGTGCAAAAGCTGGTGAGCAGTATGTCCAGTTGGAATCCTTCATATTTTAAAATACTGCAGTTATATCCACCTGCCAGTTACCTGCAAACTCTCTGATTTCTGCTCGGAAAAGTGCTTTCTGCTTTGTTTGGATCATAGCCAGTTCACTTA
Source organism: Tricholaema leucomelas (assembly GCA_013400475.1). Lineage (NCBI taxonomy): Eukaryota > Metazoa > Chordata > Aves > Piciformes > Lybiidae > Tricholaema lacrymosa > Tricholaema leucomelas. The sequence continues at coordinate 61,006 of WAAF01003709.1, read as the reverse complement.
TGGTGGAGTACAGAACCACACCATGGCAGCAAGGAGAGAGGGACCACCCTGTGGGTTTTCTTTAGCAAGAAGCCAGAACATTGTTGTTTTTTTTTTTTTTCTTTGTTCCACTCAGTTTCCTACTTTGGCTTTGCTTTCAAGGTTTGTGGAGGAGGGACATGTGGTTTTCAGCTGGGCTGTGGACTTTACCTTCCCCATGCGCTGCACCCCTGTGGCATTGACAGCCAGAGCCAGCACTGCTCCTGAGTGCCAGGAGAAGCACCAAAAGATGAGCCTGTGAAGATGCAGTTGCAAAGCAGTGGTGAGAAGGCTGCCAAAACTTGTTCTTTGTGTTGCACAGGACTTAGGCTAAAGCTGTTTGCACAGATCTCTATGCCCCAGATGTTTAAGCTATGGCCCAGAGCTAAGGAGGGACCTGTCACTGGAGATCAAGAGGAAGAACAGTGTGACAGCCTGCTGCAGCCCAGCAATCAAAGATGGAGCAGGGTTCCTGTAGCAATTTTTAAGACACTAAGATAAGGAGGTTGTAGAGGTTGCACTCCCCTTTCACTCTTTCCTCTTCCTCCTGGATCTTCCCAGGAGTGCAGCTGATTCTTCTTTCAGTCCTCCCTTTTTTGCAGCTTGTTGAGACCCATATATCCACCAGTGAGTTCCACAGCAATATGTGAGTACTCCTTGGAGGCAGAGGTAGCCCTTTTTTGTCAGTAATAGGTCATGGGCAATCACAGTAATGAAGATATTAATGTAGTCCTTACCTAGAAGTGATTCTAAGGAAGTGCCAAGGGGAAAATTCCCTCTGCCTCAGCATTGAGGACCCAGAAAGCAGCTTCACAGCCATTCAGCATACCACCATCTTCACACTAGCATCCTATCCCATCTCACAGAGGCCTGGATGGGGAAAGGCTGCTTTATTCTGCAGAGTTCAATTTCTCCCCCCAGTTCCTCTTGGCATCTTGCTGGAGAACCGAGTTTCATTCAGGTATTCGTGAAAAACAACCTTTTGGTGTTTTGTTTTGTTTTGGTTTTGGTTTTTTTTGGTGTGAGTTTTTCGGTTGGTTGGGGTTTTTAAATAATATTTTCTTCCCAAAATTCAATTTGTTCTTCTTAAGCTAGGAAAATAGGCAGGTTTTCATTATTTAAAATGACAGATTCCTGTGAGCCATGCTAAAACCCAGATACAAAATGATAGCTGAACTTTTCAGACTGTAGGCGGAAAATATTTGCTATTCTTCTGCTCAAAACATTAATTAAGTCTTGCTCACATGCTTTTCTTTAGTGGAACTTAGATAGATCACAAATCAGAGAGCAACTCTTCAGCTCAGTATTGATCTCTATTTGACTCCTCACACAATTCCCAGAGCTGCATGCTGCTCAGGCCATCTCTGCTCCCTCATTTGTCTGTTGGATTACGAATACCAGAGCTGGGAAGTTCACTTTCATTTCTCTGCCACAAAAAAATCAAAGCAGCCTTGCAACTGAATCTAACTGACAAAGGGTAAAAGCTACATTAATAAAAACATTTTGGTTTTCTGCTCTTTTCTAACATCACTGCCTTCCGGTCATGCCACAGATGTTTCACGTGAACCACCTGTGTTGATGTCAGACAGATTCAGCACAGGCAGGAGTGAGGAAAACAAGAGAAAGGTTTTCTATCCTTTTTTTCCCCCTCACTACTATTTGCATTAGCTCAAATGCAGAATCCCTCAGAAGCTATATCTTGCCACATTGCCCCAACCAGCCCAGGCAGTCCCACTGCAGCAGCAGCTCATTTGATGCTGTGGCATTTTCCCCTCTCCAATCACCACATCCTAAGTCTCAGCATCTGTGGCTGAAAACAATGGTATAATAAGATGGCAGTTCAGGTTAAGTGTTCATGTATGTTCCAGCACTGAGTATTACTGAGTAATTCATTCATTTTCCCAGACATTTTTAAACACTCTAAATAGATATGCAGGCAGCTTTTTCTGAGGTCCTTTTCCAGCTCTGATCCCTCACTTGCCATCTGGGTGGGCCCATATTAAATGCTGGCCCCACTTCAATCTATAACCACAGATTTGCTGAGAAGATTTTGCTTTATTGCTCTGCTCATAGCAGATCAGGCAGAGAGGGAAAGGCAGAGGAGACCTTACACAAATGAAACCTGTGCTGGCCTCTTGTTTGTTTTGCCTTATCTAGAAAGGTAAGATGTAATACCCCTAGGTCCAACCTCACACAAGGAGCTCTCATGGCATCAATTTGTGCTCAACACTTCTAAAGAAAGATAATGAGCATATGTGTAAGGAAATGGTTGTTCACAGCTGTATCCATTTGGGATCTATCAACTGTGATGGTTTGGGTGTCCCCCGCCCAATCCTTCCGTCCCATCCTTCTCACTGCTGGAAAGTGGAGTTCATGTTTCAGAAGATGAGGGCATTTCACTGAGACCACCTTCCACCCAGCCAGCTCCTACATCGTGTGACTAACAGAGTTTGTATGGTTTTATCAAATCACTCCAAATTTAAAGATGATCTGTTCACAGGATCATATTAACTATCCCTAAGAGTTTTGAGTCTACAAAGCAGATAACAGCAGCTAGACCTGCTAAGTGACAGCAGTGGGTCTCTCCTAGTAGTCCAGAAGACTTCTCTTAGGAAACACATCTTGTCCACTACCTCCAATATATAGCCAGGAGCAAGAGGTTATGCAAGACTCCCCAGAACAAGTCTGGAAAAGGGAAGGAGAAGCAGAAGCTTAAGCAGATTTTGAGTGTCAGGGAGCAGACACTGCTGGAAACCTTGTTAACAGATGTTTTGGGAATCACCAATGATTTTTAACAGCTAGATCTATCAAAATGGAGTTAACAACCATCAGCCTGGCTGTGATTCATATAAAAAACTTCAGAGATATACTTCTTGCCCCACTGTTTCTTGTTAGTGAAAAGAGAATGGAATTTAAAGGGAGAGATGGACAAACTCTTCTTCATTCACGCTGCAAGAACATGTCTATGCAGTATATGGACTGAAGGGCAAATCAAATACTGCATAGTCACTACCTTTTGCAAGGGATAAGATCAAAACATCAGCTCCAAATGTCTGTCCTAGAGAATCACTGTGTTAGCAAATCCCAAGACAATAGCCAGGCTACAACAGATACACAACAAGTCCCAGATCTATTATCACAGATATCTCACAATTCCATCTGCCAGTACCTGAATGTCATCACATTATCATCCCAGCTCAGGACAATTTAGAAGACACAGGCTTTAACTTGCACCACAGAGTGGATGCAAGCTCCACATATCACTTATACCTGGTAGAGATTCAGTCTCCAGGGCTGGTGAATCCTGCTCCTTCTTTGACAACTCTTCTTCTTCATCTTCTTCCTTTTATATTTCATTTCCAAAGAGAAGGCGGGGGNCTACCCACCTCCAGTTTTGCTCCATTCCCCCTAGTCCTGTAACTCCCTGAGAGCCTAAAAAGTCCCTCTCCAGCTCTTTTGTAGGCCTCCTTCAGATACTGGAAGGCCACAATAAGGTCACTTTGGAGCCTCCTCTTCTCCAGACTGAACAGCCCCAACTCTTTCAGTCTGTCCTCATAGGAGAGCTGCTCCAGCCCTCTGATCAACCTCGTGCCCTTCTCTGAACATGCTCCAGCATGTCCACATCCCTCTTGTAATAGAGGCTCCAGAGCTGGATGCAGTACTCCAGGTGGGATCTCACCACAGCAGAAAAGGGGAGAATCACCTCCCTCGCCCTGCTGGCTACACTTCTCCTGATGCAGCGCAGGATCTGGTTGGCCCTCTGGGCTGCAATTAAACACTGCTGGCTCATGTTGAGCTTCTCACTCACCAAATCCTATCAAATTCCTATCAAATAGAAATATGAATTACATGTAACACAACTTTTGTCAGTTGTCATTGTAATTCATGCCTAGCATGAAAGAAAGTCCCCTAACAGCTTTGTGTCAGACATCATCACTTGTCCATAATGCTACTAATAGAGATAGAGAATGTGAAGCTCAGAAATCATGTGGACCCTCACAAAACTCACCCAGAGTTTGAGCAGTAGAGCTGGTTGGGAATAAAAATTTAGTTTAGGATAAACACCAGAGACTCTTCTAAGACAGATATGCACCCATCAGATATCTTGAACAAGACCAGATGGGCCCTGTCATCTTCTGTATCAGGAACAGCGTGGCCAGCAGGATGAGGGAAGTGATTGTGCTCCTGCACTTCTCATTGGCAGGGCCACATCCTGAGTACTGTATTCAGTTTTGGGCCCCTAACTACGAGAAGGACACTGAGGTGCCGGAGCATGTCCAGAGAAGGGCAACAAGCTGGTGAAGGGTCAAGAGAGCAAGTCTTATGAGGAGTGGCTGAGGGAACTGGGGTTGTTTAGCCTGGAGGAAAGGAGAGTCTCTATTAACTATTTGAGAGGAGGTTGTACAACGGTGGAGGCTGGTCTCTTCTTTCAAGTAACAAGCAATAGAACAAGAGGAAGCAGCCTCAGGTTGTGCCAGGTGAGGTTTAGGTTGGACACTGGGAAAAAAATTCTTCACTGAAAGAGTTGTCAGGCATTGGAACAGGCTGCACAGGGAAGTGATTGAGTCACCACCTTTGGAGGCATTTGAAAGACATGTACATACAGTGTTGAAGGACGTGGTTTAGGGGTGATATGGCAGTGCAGGTTAACAGTTGGACCCAATGATCTTAAGGGTCTCTTCCAGTCAGTGGTTCTATGGTTCTATAATATACTGTAACATAAATCAATGCTGGACATCAGACAGAGGCTACATGGATGGAGCTTTGCAACTCTTCAAGACTCTGTCCAAATAGGGTAAAAACAGAGCTGCAGTTACCATAGTGAGGTGTAACTGAAGAAGAGTGGAAATTAAGTTTTTTTCTTTCAGTATTTTCAAGGCTTTTGGGGTAATGCCCTGTCAGAAGTGTCCATGTGATTGAAAAGGGGGAAAGGCAAACCACGTTTAAGAGATCTGGATGGAGGTCTGAGTATATGATGAAAGCACAGTGCCTGGAAGATGAGTGTTGTTCCAGGGAGTTCAGAGCAGCTTTAGCAACACCCAAAACCCTTCCTTGGTGCACAAAGCTTTCTTATATTGAAAATACCAAATGCATTTTTTGCTTTACTTTGCTTCATTACAGTCAATGGCACAGACAATTTGACTTTGGGCAGCAGAAACAGCCAAGCAGATATTCATCAAGTAAACCAAAAAGGTGTGATTTCATCCAACCTATCAAGACAGACAAAGATACCATCAGCAGAGTTTCCTCAGCAACAGGAGCAAAAGGACACAGCATGGATTACATCTGATGTCAATGTGTTTGCTCACTGGGGAACAGCCTAGCAGTCAGCCTGCAGGCCGGGTTTCATTCCCTCCTGCACACATGCTTCCATCTCTCCATGCCTCAGTTTTCCACTCACAAAGAAAAAGCCAACAGGCTCTGCATCATGCATACACCTCTGCTAGGATAGTCTGTGGTAAGCTGGCCATGGCTGCGTGTGCGAGCAATGAAGCCTGCAGGAGTTGATGCCACGCAGCTGCTGGCAAGGGAGGGAGGAACTGCTGGTGCATAAAGCAGGCAGGAGATCATTTTCATCTTTCAGAGTAGTATTTCCAGATTAAATATAAGAGGGAAGCTCAGAGAGGTCAGAGACTGAGATTGACTTTCAGAACATTGCCTTTGACATCCAAAGAGGGAGGACAGGCTTATTAAAAATGCAGTGTGATTGCAAATCTGTCACATGCCCAAGCCACCATGTGGAGCAGAAGGATGGATGAGGCGCTGATGGAGAACCTGCTGACAACAACAGCCTCTCAAGTGATGGGTCAGTGAAGACTTGCTGCTATTCAGCATTGTTTTGACAGAAACTACACAAAGCAACTGTGTAGGGGTCGAGGAGTGAATGTTCACATCCGCTCAGAGGTTTGTTTATAATCTTGCAGTGAGGAAATGTGACCATGAACGAGAATTAAGCTCTGCATTGTCACAGGAAAACCAGTTTAGTGAGGCAGAACAGAAACATGGGAATGGAGGGGAGGAAATGACAACAGCAATGATGGAGAAGAGCAGGCAATGCTGTTGGGACGCGCTGCGTGAAGGCTCCACCAGCTGCTGCTGTGTCTGGCATTCCACTGCTGTGCCTGTTGTGTACCACACTGGATTTCATCTGCTGTGCCATTTCTTGACCACAATGACTTTAATAGGTAAAAGTTGACTGTCCAGCACAAGGCAGCCACCCTATCTGCAGGCACAGGTCTTGCATGTTCCTCACAGTTTCATTCCCTCTCATATTTCAGCCCCAGGACACTGCCTGACAGATGCCTCACCACCTTGTTGACAACACAATTAACTTGTTTCTTGAACTTTACCCATAGAAGGATTCTCAGTGGAAAATTTTTCATGTTTGATGAAAAAATAAACAGTTCTCCTCAGATGTTGAAAGCAGCTGCTCTGGAAATGTTGTCAAGATGCCTCTTGGCTATTTAGTTTGGGTTTGAGTTTGAGTTTATAGATGAGTGGGTTATGCTAATTCTGAGCACACTGCTCTCCTAAGCAACGCTGTCTCCAAAACCATCTCGGTTTTTTAGGAAGTGGAAATTTCTGTCAGTGAAGCACCCAGAGACATAGGAGCCAGGATCAGGATGCAGTGGGGACCTGATGTGAAGGAATTATATTTCATGAGTCCTTTGTGCAGCATACCCAAGATTTTGGTAAGGGAGGCATTTGTTGTAGTTGCAAGATGTATCATCAAAGTTGCTGGTAGCTGTAACATCAAGGCATCCAGACAACTGTGACTAAACAAGGCCACAGCCTTCTCCTGGTGAACTTTAATCAGACTTAAGTATCTCAGACTGATGGAGTGATTTGGTTTTATGAGGGAACTGAAGAACATTTCCATTTATTATACTTGTAACAGGAATAGAAACAGCTCAGAGAAGGGCAGTAGGAATGATACAAAGGATGGGTGGCTTCGTGCAGGTCAGCTGCACAGGACAGAATCCAGGGAGGGGTTCCTGAATACACTGGATCTGCTGTCAGCTCACTGCTCTTGAGCTGACTGCAGCATGTCAGGGATGCACCATATACATCTGCCTTCTCTCATGCACCTGCCATGCACTAGCACTGATGCTGCAGCAGACACCAGCCTCTGTAAACACCCAACTGGGTGGGTCAGGCTATCTCAGGGAAAGAAAATCCTCTCTCTAGATTGTGTCCAGGATCATTAAGAGCATGCCATCATGGTAGCAAAAACATTACTGTGAGAAATACCTTGTGCATCCCACTTCTGCTGATATATAAATATATCTCTATACAAAGGTAGTTAGAGGTGCAGCTTTAACAACACCTAAGAGAATGAGTCAGTCCTGGTAAAACTGCTCCTGTGCAAGCACACATTTGTGCATTTGAAATCAAAAAGCTACTGTGATGTCTTTTTAGGACTCAGCAGCCTCATCTTACATGACTTTATCCATGCACCTCCTGGGATAACAAGAAAAAGTCACCCAGTTCCAGTATGTTGTTCACCCTTGGAGGTGTTCAAGAAAAGACTAGATGAGGCACTTAGTGCCATGATCTAGTTGATTGGATAGGGCTGGGTAATAGGTTGGACTGGATCATCTTAGAGGTCTCTTCCAACCTGTCTGATTCTATGATTTGTATACCAGGACATACACATACAGTGGGTTCCTAAGTGAAGGGACACCCAGGTCACACACTCTAAAATCAGAAATCCAAGGATGCAGCAAGTTGTAGATGAGTCACCATTCATGAAGCTTGAACAAAGAGTCACTAAATCTTCCAAACTCACCTCTTCAAGTTCACATCAGAAGGAAGCAAGCAGATGATAAAAGGACTGTGGCTCCGTTTGCCCTTCCAGCTTCGATCACTATGTCTTTCTAAGGTGCTACTGCTACTCACAGACAAGCCACAGCATTCTTCCCATGGCAGGAAATTTCTGACACAGGCTGTGTCTCTTAGTTCCCTGACACATAAAGAACCACCAAGTCTCCAGGGATAAAAGTAAAGCTTGGATAAAGCTGTAGTATCCTGAAAAAGCTGTTGAGAATAGGATGCACAGGAAGGTTGGAGGATGGGTGTTCACATATGTACTGCCTGCCATATCTTTTAACTGCCCACCAGGCCAGCAATGAGTGCTTGTTCTGACAGATGGTTTTCTTCAGCCTGAACAAGCCACGAGGGATATCACACCCACCCACACTTCCCAGCTTCCGCTCCCAGGATCTCCTAAGTCTCAGCAAAGGATCCCCCTGCCCTTTCACACAAATGCCTAGAGACTACTAGCTGCCCTGAAAACATCCACATCCTCCTCTGAGAACTGCACGAATTACTCCTCCTGAAGAAAAAGGACTCATGGGGTTGTCCTGGCCAAAGCCCTGACACCTGACATAGACATAAGCTCCAAATGTCCCTTTCCTGGACACTCCTTGAAGTGGCAGGAAGTGTCACTGTGAAGGTCACTTTGGATCCTCTATTTACAACATGACTATCACCATATTGAGCTCCAAATACTTTAGAGTAGCCTGTGACTTGCTTATGCAAATTTGAAATTGCCCACAAGGACCACATGACAGATGACAAAATCCAAACCATTCTCCCTAGTTCAGGGCCCAGTAGTCGAGGCACAGCATCAGCCATTTACATTGGCTCCGCAGCCTCTGAAGAGTTCTCCACAAAGAATGGGAAGAATGATGATAAAGTGGGCAGGAAACCTACCTAACCAGATCTGTCTGTCTGGGTTTTCTGAAGTAAAGCCTGGAAAACACCACGGTGCTCAGTGGTGTCTCTGGAGATGGGTTTGTGACAGACAACTGAACTGCTGGAATCAAAATGCAGATGTACCATTGCAGTTCACTGTTAGTTGGTGTCACTGTAGCTGAGCTTCAGGCCCTTAATGGCCAGCACGAAAAAAAGGCTTTATCTACCAATTTAATGGGGAATACCTAAAAACCTGTGACAAAGTGCTGTTCAGGGTGCCACAGACTAACAAAAAGTGTAGAAACAGTCTTGTTCTGGGTGCCAAATGTAATCTCTACCATCAAAGTGGTGAAGAACAGACTACCTCTAACCTGCCACAACTGGCACTGCTTGTATGATATATATGTAAGAAATTCATTTGGTCAGGGCTGTGGCTGGATTTAGTGGGATCCAAAAGAAACATCTATTTCTATGTCTTTTATTCCCTCAATAAAAAGATCTTGAAAAGTTGTAGGAAATACTCTCCACTTTGGCCTCATATCAGGAAAACTAAAGAACCTTGACAAATAGTTTGACAAAACCCTAAGCATGCAGCAGTCAAGGGGGCAAACAAATGCTAAGAAGAGGAAAGACACCATGACAATTGGGTGTTTTTAGTCGCTTACAAGAAGCTAGCAGCAACAGTACAGTTATATGTTAGCCACCCCTACAGCATTTTGTACCCCTTCAAAGTAGCTGGGGACTCACCAAAAATGGCCTTCACAATACAGAAGCTGGCTCCTAAATGAACCTGGCTTTAGGAGGGCTGAGCCATTGACTTTGTCCCCTAGCTATGTCAGTTTGCTCCTCACCTTTTTCTGTTAAGGACTACATGCAGACTTGTTACAATACCCATCAGAGACCACCAATACCACCAGCTGTCTCAAACAAGAATAAGAATTGGTCTACTTGGTCACCTAACTCGAGGTCTTTTTGAAGTCCCAGAGTATTGCTTGACCTTGCCTTTTCTGCAGGAGTAGTTTGTGCCAATAGTGACATCTCTTTACATCTGCTTTTAAGGGACACTTTGTCCTATTATCTGGGACCAATGTGGCTGTCTTCATCCTTACATTCAGCCTTTGTGTATGGCAACCCATGCAGTCTTGCTATGTATGCCACCAACATGTGTTGTCCTCTCCAAAGGCTCCAGCCCCACCACAAGGTCAGAAAACAGGTAATGGGCCACAGAGCCTTCCATCCCTCGCCCAGGTCTAAGGTCCTGGGGGAACAGAGATTCCCCTCATCTTTCATTTAGGGCACAGGCCTAAGGCAAGAATATGTCTCTTTAAACAATGCAAGTGACACAGCCCAGAAGCATGTGGGAGACAGAGGTTGTTCTTGGCTTGGGTTTTTCAGCTCTAGAAGAAGCTTCCAGATGTGTTACAAGTTGCATGTGTGATGCTCTTTGCTGTAGGATCTGAGTTCTTTCTGCTTAAAATCCATAACAAGCTCCCCGGGGAATTTCCTGGACTCCTGTTGGCTTCTCCCCTTTTTTTCAATGTACATATATGTGCATATAAATAAATTGTATTTCTCAAAATTAGATCTGGAGAAAGTTTATTGATTTTGAGAGGATTCATTCCTCAGTTCTTTTAATTTCTGACTGGTAGATTTATGAGGTTGGTGGCAAAATCATCTTTATGGTAGAAAGACCTTATGGTAGAAAGAGAGGAGGTATTTTAGTGGGATTTAAAGCTGGCCAGACTGGTCTGGCCTGATCTCCTCTTGTAGCTTACCCCTCTTGCTGGTTTTCCATAAGCAAGAATGCTTTGTCACTAGCTCTCTCCAGCCTTGCCCTGGGCTCTGTGATCAAAAGCTGAAGCACACATAAACAGCTTTTGTACCTTCTGACTGGAAAACCTCTTTGTCTTCTTACAGAAACATTTTCTCACAATTTCTTTGGGCAGAAACCACTTTCCAGTTGAAATAAAAGCCTCATTTTGGCTGCCTCAAAGCCTGCTGATTGTATTAAATTGCAGATCAACAAACTCTAATTCCACCTCAAGATAAAAAAAGGCCTCTCAAACACTTAGTGTCTCAGCTTGGGCTCATATTCCAGTCTCCATCCTTTTCATCAAAAATAGAAAGCCATCACCATGGTTTTAATAATGACAGGGTGGCTAAAGTAATGAAGAGAGTAGAAGGAGCTGGAGAGATTAGAGCTATGTGTCCCTACTGTGGGACGTTAAGGAGACAGGAGGCTACAATGGAAATTATTGCTTAATATTTGTGCAAAAGAGAAATCCTTTTATATCCCTTCTCTAAGACATTTACAGCACAGTGATGAATTCTCCCCAAATCAGAAAGGAAGGATAAAACTCACAAAAATCAATAGCGGGTCAGCCCAGTGCCAAAGAGAAGATGGCAACCCACTGTGTTACACAAGGCAAACAGTTGTAGCAAAACAGGGCCAGGAGATATGGCCAGATACTTGTCACTGAGGAGCCAGGTAGAAGCTTTCTCTGCATAAAGGAGTGGGGTCGGAGACAGAGCAGTAGCGACCCATCCAAAAGCTGTCAGCAAGATGTCCATGCAGCAGTTAGACAGGAGTTTCTGGGCAGTGGGAAATTAAAATGAGGGCTGGACATAGGCAAAGTGTGATGGTTTGGGTGTCCCCCACCCTCCCACACTTTTAGAAATTACCCAGACTAGACTCAGCCAGCTCTGGAAATTTGAATGAAGCTTATATTTACAGCTGGCACAATTCACAAGCAGATATTTACAGTATATACAGTTATATACAGAAATATACAAGGTAAAAGGTAATCAGACACAACTCCCCTCCCAGAAACCTGAGTCCCCAGGAGGGGCTCTCAACCCCCCTCACCTTCCCCTACCCCTCTCAACCTTACCCCAGTCCCAAGGAAGAATGGAGGCTCAGCCAAAAGGGTTAAAAAGCAAGGTGAAGCAGCCAAGCAAAGGGAGGATGAGGTTAGAAAGCAAGATGGAGTCCAGCCAGCAGCCTCAGCTTCTCCCCAGCAGGCAAAGCTCCCCAGCGAAGAGAAGAAGCAAATGACTTAATCTTTGTTTTGCCTTTCTTCTTTACACATCCCAGCAAGACTGTGAGGGAAGTAGACCTCACCATTGTTTTCATTTTACAGCCTATCATCTAGTTCTTCTCACCACAACATGCTAGCTAGGCTCAAACTAGCACACAAAGGCATGAGATAGGTTTCCCTGCATGTACATAGTAGACACACAACACTTTTCTATAGAGAGGACACAAAAATGGATCACATTTATCAGAATCATAAGATCATCAAGTCCAACCTTCAACCTAAGACCACTATGGCCATTAAGCCACATCCCAAAGTGCCATATCCCCACAAATAGTATTTGCACAAACTTTTTACGAAGAACAAGTGATGCAGGCTTCTCTCTGCATCCCCAGGCACCAATTCCCACTTCACATTCAGTAAGTCTACAGATAGCCATTTTTAGTTGATTGATCTTCTTAAAACCATGGTTTTTCTATCTCCAAATGGTTATACTTCTCTGCTTGAGAAAAAAATCAATCTTTTTAGAGAAGACACTGGAGGTCATTGGGAAGCATTTGAACTTAAACTGCCAACTCAAACACATTCTCTGTTCCCACCTGTGCTAAAGAATGACCCCAGGGTTGGCTGGTTCTTGAGTTTCTGATAGATAGACCTTTACTTGGCTTGGTGAGGCTTCACAGCCTACATCAGCCATTTCACAGAATCACAGGATGTTAGGGGTTGGAAGAGACCTTGAAAGATCACCCAGTCCAATGCCCCTGCCAGAGCAGGATCACTTAGAGCAGATCACACAGGAATGCATCCAGGTGGGTTTTGAATCTTGCCAGAGAAGGAGACTCCACAACCTCTCTTAGTAGCCTGCTCCAGTGTTCTTTCACCCTCAAAGATGCTACTGGAGGCTACCCAGCTCTGCTTGACACAGCATTCCACCAGCTGAGACTACTCTGTGCTGTCTCAGCATGTTTATTATATCCTTCATATATTTCCACCTTAGGTAATCTCATCTGAGTTAATCTCAACTAGAAGGGTCAAGACACAAAAATTGTTCCCATGCTGGCATCCTGCATGTGCCAAGATTTTATCACCTGTGGAACTGGATTGGCCGCATGTACTTGGACACTATGTTGGAAGAGCTCACAGACAGTATGGGTGAGGCAGCTTACAAAACCCGTTTAATTAGGCACCAACATAAGATAAAATTCAGCCTCATTCACAGCAAATGTTCATGCTATCCTAAGGAGGAAAGGTTGTCATTTTATCTGCTACAGCTGAAGGACACCGCTGTGTCCCATAGCTGGCAAAGACAGACAAAGAAGTTTACCCAAAGTAAGCAATAGAGTTGAAAGCCAAGAAGGAAGAGGAAGAAGAAAAGAAAGGAAATCCTTATCAAATCTTCATTTCATCCAACAATGCTGCCAGATGACTGAGATGTGACACCAAGTTGTGCAATCCTGCAAACTGCTTGGCAATAAAAATTGAGAAAGCAGAAGTGCTAGTTTCTGTGGTCAAAGCCAGCTGCCAAACAGCCAGGACTGGAAAAGGTCTCATATCAGGGCTATATCTGCCTAATCTCAGGCCTCTGAGATCCCAGCCTGTGCTGCAGGTGACTCTCCAAACTCACAGGAGAGATATACAGAGAAGTGCCTTCAGGAAGCTTCACTGGGAGTGGATTGAGCATCCACAGACCCACTTACACCTCTTGTTCCTCTCCCTTCTCTAAAAGCTTCCTTTGCCCACACTGCTCCACTTGGGCTACTGCTGAGGCCAGAGTCCCCACATCAATTACAAACCAGAGATCTCAGCACCTTAAGCACACCAGAGAAGCAGAGGAACATGAAAGATGCAGAATCAGACGGATACAGGTTCTGTGTCACACCATGATGCTTCTATGCTTGAGAGGGGAAGCACCAGGGATATGTAGCAGATCTTCCAAGTAGAGACAACAACATCACAGTCCACTAACTAACCAACAGGCAGCAAACTGCCTTCATCCCAGTTGTGCAAGTGCATTTCTTGGGTTAGCAGAGCTCAGAGATTTGAGTGGGGCAGGGGGAGGTGCAGGTGGCAAAGCCACAGAACTCTCTTGTTTTTTAATTGGAGCTTATTTAGAAGCAAACAAATGTTTGCTCACTCATTTTCCATTCTTCCAGCCTTTCATGCCTCTACTCAATACAAGAAGTTCAGCTGGAAGGGAGACAAATGTTTCAGTGCTTGGTTTGATCAAGAACTCAGAGGCTTCAGAGAATTACAAGGGACTGTGGAGAAAACACTTTCAAAAAACGGAGGTGTGGGTGTGGGTGGTTTAGAAAAGTCAAACTAGTCACTTTCCCATTATGAGGAATTAAGACAGTTCCCTGACCTGCAGGGACAAGTGCTCATCCAAAGGCCATGTGCGTGTGGGTGGCTGACGCAGCATAGGCACTGTGCTTGTGTTGCCTTTGTTAGAGAAATCCTGCGGATAATCAGATTATAAAGGCAAAGCTTGAAGTCTGCAGCACTGTGCTGCCCCATCACTGCCTCACGGCAGCTTTCAAAGCACTGGGGAATGTTTATCATTGCCCAGTAAATCCTTTTCCAGAAGGTAGGAGCTAAACCTACTCACAGCTGTTCCTATGCTCCTGCACAGCAGGGGAACAGCTGAGAGACTTTGTCCTCTCATTTTTCCCTTTGTAATCCCCAGCTGATCTCCCCTGGGCTACTGCAGTGGAAGGAAATCATTCCCCTCCAGGATGGCAGAGGATGTCACGTGCAAATGGTGCCTTTGGGTCCCCACATGCTGTCATCCCACCTCCTGTGTTCCTTTGCCTGGGAAGGCTCCATGCCAGGATAGCCCAAATGGGATGTGGGATGAGCATGTAATCTATCTGTCCCAGCCCTAAGCATCCAGCATCCAGCAAAAAAACCCCAAACCCCCCAAAAAAACCAAAAAGCCCCAAACCAATAACAAAAAAAAACCTCAGAGCAAAAGCTTTACCCACCAGAATCAACCTTAAAAAGTCTCTGGTTACTTTTGTTTTTGGAGTTCAATGATTGACATTCTCCTGCACCTCACAAAACTATCTATGAGCTAAAAATACATGACCTCTACAAGGGGAAATACATAAATCTGTATGGCCTGCACAACTCACCAAACTTTTAGGGTAAAGCAAGTTCTGCAGTCTCTGATTTATTTTTCAGCTTCACATCTGCAATCATATATGTCCACTAGTGCTGAAAAAGTGAAACTGAACTGTGCTTTGGAAAAAGCAGTAGAGCCTTTTGAACAGCACAAGGGAAAACCTATGGGGAGTAGACATCTGAACCTATGAGGAATAGACATCTGAGTAAGTTCTGAGCCGAATTCAGAACAATAATAAAAAGTGCAAGGAAGGGGTCTAACCCTGTTCACTGGGAACTTGGTGCTACATAGTTTTACCCCAGAAAACTGGAGACTTCTAAGCAGTGTTCAACATAAAAGCATTGAAATTGGCTGCTGTGGGGAGCCTTAATGTTTAGACTATTAGTTGTCCTCTCCACATGAGCAAGCGGAGCTGCATAGTAAATGTGGCCAGGCCACTCAGCAGGAGAGGTGTGGACAGCCAAGAGCAGTGCCAGAGCCTGCAACACAGCACAGTGCGAGACAAGGACAACATCTGCATCATGCATGGTGTCATGGGCTACAAACCAGTGATCCTTACAATCTGGGGGAAGAGGGAGAACTCCAGAGAGGGACAGCTTAAGTGCAAGGTGGAAGCTGTTTTTCCCTCTAGCACCAGCACTGAAAGCCATGGGTGAGCTTCAGATGAGCAAACTGGAGTGGAGCAAGGTTCTTTTCTGCTGCACTGTGCATTGCAATCCTGTAGCAGTTTCCCATCCCTGGTGGCTACATAAATGCACCAGTCTTAATGTCAGCACAAGTGCAGGAGGGGAAAAAGGGGGGATGGTTCTTTAAGGTGTCATGCTAGTCTGTAACAATAAATTTGATTTTGAAGGATCCCTGTGGAATTCTTTGAAGATGGTTTCTTAGCCTCAACTATTCTGCCTTTCCCCTTTGCCTTGCTGTAGCCCTGTCCCTACAACTATGACTGGCCCAGGATTAGGGTGACATGAGCAGATTGGCTTCTCATATTTCTAGCTGAGATTTGCCAAGTGGAAAATTCCTTGTTGTGGTTTGGAAACAACCTGATGGCACACATACAGTCCAAGCAGCATGGGCAGCTGCAGCAGTGGTGGACATCCAGCACCCAGATGAGGGAGGCTGCACTTCTCTGCTGGCATTAGGAAAATGAGGCAGACAGCTTTGAGAAAACTCTTTGATCTTTAATTATTGTCAATGCTGGAAGAAATATGATCTAAAATTATTCTACTTTCACAAAACACAAGCATGCACAACCCTACAGCATCACAGCACAGGGGTTTGTCACGTCCCTCCATAATGGACAGGTTTCTTACTGATTTATCCCCAACTTGACTGAACCCCTTCTGTGCAGGTGGCATGTGAAAGGGCTGAGCTATAGTCAGCTGCAGAGCTGGAGGCAGACTACAGCTTGCATCACAGTGAGAAGCATGAAAAAATGCAGACCACAAAACCAGTAACTTGAGAAAAACATCCCCATACTGAATTTATATTAAAGCCTGTGAGCCAGGAGCAGTCCACATAACGTGCATGCTGCAGGAGGCCCCAGCTGTAGTGGGAACAGCATTGTTAACATTGTGTGACTCATCAAATGCATCTAACACTGGGTAATAGCAATGAGGAGAGGCTTACCCCCTCGTTGTTGCCCCAGGAATCCCATCTTTTCACCCACGTGCAGGAATATGTGGAGCTCATAAGAAAAAAGACTGGAGACTCCCTGTGTCCCTTCCTGCAAATCCCTACCTGCCCATTGGAGAGAGCTACCACCACCACCTCTCCCTTGGTCTATCAGGTGCATTTACTTTCTAGAAGCATGAGTGCAAAGGGTTAGGGTTTCATAAACCATTTCCTGGCCACGACAAGTCTTGGCAGCGATGCCGGCCAAGCTGCTGAGGTTTGGGTCCCATCACACTCAGCCCTCATTCTCCATGCTCTCCTTGCAGTCAACACTAGCCTTTCTCTTGACCTTGATCGAGAAATTTTCTGATCTTTGCTAATAAAATCCTTTGAAGGAAGTGGGCCCTCACCATCCTGCACCATGACCAACACTGGTATGTCCTTTCAGCTATGCTCATGGTTCACAACTAATTTAAGCCAATCTAAGTCCACATTTCACCCAAAGGTGTGCTCCTGCCTACTCACTGCCCTGAGCACACATTCCTGCTTGCTTGTTTGGGTCAGCACAACTGTTTGTGCAGCTATCAGCAAGTCGTATCAGTTTGATGGGTCCTTTTTCAGCCAGATTAACAGGATGACCTGCCTCACCGTGTGGTTTCACAACTGCAAGCCTGGCACAGTGGCAGTGACAGGAACGCATTGCTGGGAGTGGGGCGGGATGAGATGAGGAAGCAGGACTGTCCCTTTTGGCAGTGAGGCAGAGCTGGGTTGGCTTGAACTCTTCATGAAAGCCTGCTTTTAATTTTAAACCCCTTGGTAAATACGAATAATTCTCTTTTAATGGGGAAGTTGTGAGGCTCTGTTGTGTTCCAGAGGTTCTCTAACCACAGCATCTTTCCGCAGATCACAACACAGTTAAGTGCCTTGAGCAAATAATATTTCAGCTGCTAACAGTTGAGTCAACAGCAGGGTGATCACGATTTAATCTTCTGCCTCACAGGGGGAGACCACGTTGCTATTTCACAAAGCTTTCTTAATCACAATAGGACTCCCTGAATCAAAGGCTCATAGGTGTGGCCTTTGGCTGGGAACAAACAGTTGCATTCCTATCAAAAGTACTCTTCTTTCCAAGCACAAATAGCGTTCAACACCAGTAGCCTTCAACTCCTAGCCCAAGAGGGTTGCTTTCCAGAAAAAGAAGGTGTTGTCTTCCTGTGAGTTCAAAGGCACATCAGGAACATGATGGTTAGGATGCTGGTAACAAAGCATCCTCCCTTACCAAAGAACAATTCCTAGTAGTTTCCAAGAAAAAAAGGCCTACAGAAGGCCAAATCAAGTAGAATTTGGAGAAGGAAGATAAATGAATTTAGCCATTAGCTATGAGAAGAAGGCTGCCTCTCCTTTTCTTTACTTGCAGTAGGTGAATCAATAAAATATGCTTCTGGCTCTAAGCAACACCCCTTTCAAAAGTAATGGAGTAAAACAAACATCTCTTTCAAAGACAAGCTGAAACGCTGCTGAATTTTCTTGTTGATCTTTGTGGGGATATTAATATATAATAATCAATGACTGTGCTCTTTGGGAGGTTAGGTTAGATGTACGCAAGGATTCCTTCTGCCATTTCACGCTATTAATTTTGTATGGATTTCTTTCCAAGTGTCTTCTTTTTACTACATCAAAATTCTGGAGAGAGGCAGAGACTTCTAATTCTCTAGAGGACTTTACATGGTGATTCCAGCAGAAATGAGCAATTCTATCCTGCAGGGATGCAGAAGCACTATAAACAAGAGGTGCTCAGTCTGAAGGATGAAAAGGAAAGTAGTTCCTTTCCCAGGAATGTGAAATGGGCAAACCTTTAACAATCAACCATGGTCTGATTTCAAACATAGAATCATAGAATGGTTTAGGTAGGAAGGGACCTCAAAGATCATCCGGTTCCAACCACCTGCCATAGGCAGGGACACCTCCCACTAGAACAGGTCACTCAAGGCCTCATCCAGCCTGGCCTTAAACACCTCCAGAGAGGGAGCAGCCACAATCTCCCTGGGCAACCTGTTCCAGTGTCTCACCGCCCTCACTGTAAAGAACATCTAGTTTAAATTTCCCCTCTGCCAGTTTAAACCCATTACCCCTCACCCTGTCATTACAAGACCTTGCCAACAGTCCCTCCCCAGCCTTCCTGTAGGTCCCCTTCAGATACTGGAAGGCCACTATAAGGTCTCCTTGTAGCCTTCTCTTCTCCAGGCTGAAGAGCCCCCAACTCTCATAGCTTGTCCTCATAGCAGAGGTGCTCCAGCCCTCTGGGCATCTTTGTGGCCCTCCTCTGGACTTGCTCCAACAGTTATATGTCCTTCTTGTGTTGGGTGCTCCAGAACTGTACACAGTACTCCAACTGTGGTCTCACAAGAGCACATCTCATGAGACATCAAAGGAATTTGCTACAAATTCACTTCTTGGGAGTTTTAGTATTGATAGGCTTCCTTGTAGAATTTATGCAAGCAGTGGACTGAGGCCAACAGATCATCTGAGCCTGCAGACCATCTGCCAAAGCATATCCTGGATTAAGGCAGGAAGGCTGAAATAAAATGACAGAGCAGTCCTCCCATGTGGGTGGGATTTGTCCATATCTCACTGGTGATGTAATGTCGCTCTGTAGGGAAGTCAATCACCTCAATTTTTTTAGGACAGCTTCTTAGGATTTGCTTGGCACAGTCTTAGGAGACACAAAGTCAGAGAGTGGGAGACTCAGTGAGGCATGGAGCCTCATATCTCATCGGCTACTGTTGACTATGGTGAACCTCAGTTTTTGCAGCACAAGGTGTAGCAGAGCCCTGTTGCAACACCAGCTTTAGCTGTAGGGTTCTTGCGGTGAGACTGTTCCCTGCCTCATCAAAACCTGTTCCAAACCACCTCAGTCCAGGAAAACTAAGGTAGCAGAAGCAGAGTGGACAAAAGAAGAGGGCAGGAGTTCAGACAGGGGCAAGGCTGAGCCATGTGTCATCCTACAGGCCAAACTGGTCCTACCTGTGCAGCAGAGGGCTCTGGAGGGGAGGAAGGCTCTGCTGGGGAGGAAAGGAGGGGTGGAACCACTGCACAAATATGAAGTGTGTGCTGTTCTACAAAATGTGGGTTAA
Source organism: Tricholaema leucomelas (assembly GCA_013400475.1). Taxonomy (NCBI): domain Eukaryota; kingdom Metazoa; phylum Chordata; class Aves; order Piciformes; family Lybiidae; genus Tricholaema lacrymosa; species Tricholaema leucomelas. The sequence continues at coordinate 41,387 of WAAF01003709.1, read as the reverse complement.
AAATAAAAAAGAACATGTCAAAACCAGGAAGAAAGTATCTCCTTGTAATTCAGATTTAATATCCCAGAAAGAATGATCATTTTCATCTCGGGCAGTACATGGCAAGCTTGAGGTGTTGAAGTTGCAGGCTTCTCTGTAGAAGAATTTTTTTGCAAGTACAAGGCAGGAGGTTTTGTTTGTAGGGATCACATGTAAATAAGAAGAAGGAGAATGTGATTAAGAGGTGTTCAGTCAGTTGAAAACACATTGTTCTGTCCTACATGTTTTTTGCTTAGAGAGCAGAAGAAACCACTAGCAGAGTTATAGCAATTTGAGGGTGAAGCTAGCAGAGTCACTATACAAAGTGCCTTGATGTAGCAGGAAGGGGGACAAAAGAGGGGAACGGGAAAAAAAATGTGCTGCTGGAAGGAGTAAGCTGCCACAATTTGCTTCTCTCAGCAAAGCCAGGCTTAATGCCTTCAGCAGGCAAAGAAATAGCCTTTATCCACTGCCCCTTCCCAGCCCAGGCTCACAGCAGATAGAAGGGTAATAAATCTGTGAGTCACTCAATGGTGGGATGCCTCCCTCCACATTCCTATGTGAACCTGCAAAGCATTAGTAGCTGAATATCTCTTAGAAATCACAGTTAAACTTCCAGAGCTCCTAATCTGACCCTGGCAATCACAGAGCTGCATAAGTCTCCTGATAATAATAGATATGATATGATATGATATGATATCATTTGCAGTAAAGAAAGACCTGAAACACATAGCGTCCCAGTCATCCCCACCCTTGTTTCAAGCCAGTCGAAGAATAAGGATACAAAAGTGTTTAAAAACTGGAGTAACTAATCTTTAATTTATTATGGGAAAAAAACCCAACTTTACTTTGGCATATTAGGTTACATGTCTCCCCTGAAAGACTCAGGACACTGGACTATTGTGTGCAGTTTTGGGCTCCCCAATTCAAGAGAGACAAGGACCTGCTGGAGACAGTTCAACAAAGAGTTATGAGAATAATTGATGGATTTAAACATTTCTCCTATGAAAAAAGACTGAGAGACCTGTGGCTGTTTAGTTTTGAGAAGTGAAGGCTGAGAGGAGATCTTACCAAAGTCTGTAAACATCTGAGGGTGGGTGTCAAGATGAAGGTGCCAGGCTCTTTTTGGTGGCGCCCAGTGATAGAACTAGGAATAAGGGGTGCAAGCAGGACACAGGAGGTTCCAACCCAACACAAGGAGGCACTTCTTTATAGCGAGGGTGACAGAGCACTGGAACAGGCTGCCCAGAGAGGCTGCAGTCTCCTTCTCTGGAGACTTTAAAAATTCACCTGAATGTGTTTCTGAGCAGCCTGCCCTAGGTAAATCTGCTTTGGCAGTAGGGTTGGACTTGATCTCTGGAGGTCCCTTCCAACCCCTAACATTCTGTGATTCTGTGATTTGTACCCCATAGGTAAGAAGAAAGGCAAGGCAATGCTAAACTGCTGTATCAGTTCAGTAAGTCTGCTAAGCTGCTTCTTATTATACTTACAGAACTCATGAGCAAAGTAACTGATTGGGGTTCCTGTCCTCTAGCTCCACCTGCACGGAGCAGGCTGGCAAGATGAGTGAAGCACGGCACTGGAAAACATATACCCATTATCTTATTACCCTTTGCCATTGCCAGAAATCCACAATGACTGTGGTCCAAAATACATTAAAAGCCTTTGAACTGATCACTTACAGAAAATCATTGGCAGCAGCTTAGTTGGGTATTTCTAGAGGTTAGCAGGTGTCACGCTGCTGTGATGCATTTGATGAGACAACCAGGAAAGGCAGAACTGCAGAGCCAAAATATCCATGCTGGCATCAAACATCAATACTTTAAGAAGCCTCATTATGAAACTAGAGTTTGCTGATGCACAGCCATGGTGAATATTGATAAACTTATTAGAGTCAATCCAAGTTTTCCATCTTGGCTTTTTGCTTTGTTTTGTTTGCCAAACAGCAACAACAAAAACGTCTCTAGCAGAAACAGAAATAATTCCAGGCATGATGAATGCTTCTGCTTAGCTCTTCCTCTCCTACAACAGTCCACCACCCCTGCAGCTGAGTTTGAGCCAACTGTGTTTGGCCTAAAGCTATGAGTGAAAGCAGCTCAGGGACTTAGATTATTTGGCTAGTTTTGGAGGTGGTGAGAGGGAAGCAGCACCAGATTCCATGTTTAGCATTTCTTATTATATGTAACACAGGTTTGCCAAGGCACTTTGAAGGTCAGTTTAGGATTTACAACAGCAAATGTGCTGCAGAGAGAAACATTAAGCAATAAAAGATAAAAAGCAGGCTCAGAGGAGAGCAGGGAAGGGTATGGGAGGGGATTAGCAATGAGCTGTTGTTAGTACTGCAACAGGTATCAGAACAGAGGTTCAAGTTACAGTGACACTATTTTAGGGAAGAAATCCACCATGAAAACCCCATAATATTAGATTGTATAAACTTACTGCCTCTAACAGCTTGGTGCATCCAGAGAGCATCACGGAGTCTTTAAATACCCCCCATGATTTACATGCCCCTGCAAGTTAGGGTGTCCATCCAGGATATGGAAAAACTCAGCCTGGGTTCCAATATTCCCCCTCTTGCGCTGGAGCATGGATGTGCACACACCAAAGGCAGGTACAATCAGTGCTGGCTCTTGTGGCAGCCACCTCCAGGGCCAGGAGACAATGAGGGAGCCTGGCAAGAACCCCCCCATCATTTCTGCCTCTAAAAGAACGGAGTGGCAGCACATCTTCTCTGGTAACACGCCCATATGGGCTGATGAGGCACCACCTCGGCATGTCAATGTAAACTACCAAAGTGATCATAGCTTTGTCTAGCACCCAAAGTAAATCTCCTAGAAACAGCATTAAAGCAAGATGGGCACCAGATGCTTCCTTATGGTTAAATATATTCATTCCTCCCTATTGGGCTTTAAGGCCTAGCTAAGCTTTGCTGCACAAAAGCTACTTCTTCTTGCTGTCCTTGCAACAAAGGATGAACCTCTGAAATTGTACGGCACAGCAACTTGGAGGGCAATACAGTAACCAACACACACAACCCATACTTTCTTATTTATCTGCCTGTTGTCCAGGCTGAAAAGAGTAAACTCATAACCCACCAGGTCAGAGCTGCTAATCCTGGGGCATTCCACTTGTGGTGATGTTGATTTTATTAGAATCATAGAATCAACCAGGTTGGAAGAGACCTCCAAGATCATCCATTCCAACCTAGCACCCAGCCCTATCCACTCAACTAGACCATGGCACTAAGTGCCTCATCCAGTCTTTTCTTGAACACCTCCAGAGACGGCGACTCCACCACCTTCCTGGGCAGCCCATTCCAATGGCAAATCACTCTCTCTGTCAAGAACTTCCTCCTAACATCCAGCCTATACCTCCCCTGGCACAGCTTGAGACTGTGTCCCCTTGTTCTGTTGCTGGTTGCCTGGGAGAAGAGACCAACCCCTACCTGGCTACAGCCTCCCTTTAGGCAGTTGTAGGCAGCAATGAGGTCCCCCATGAGCCTCCTCTTCTCCAGGCTAAACAACCCCAGCTCCCTCAGCCTCTCCTCATAGGGTTTGTGTTCCAGATTATTACTTCAGATGGCAATCTGGGCTGCTAATGAACTGACAAGTGGGTAAGAAGAGAGGGAGAGCTGCTGACTTCAGAGCAGAGGAGGGTTCTCCCCAGCTCCCTGCTCTCCCTTTATCTAGACCTCTGCCATTAGGATGCCACTGACTTCCAAGTCTCCTGTTTCACTGCCTTTCAGACAGTACCCGCTTTGAGTTTGTGTTTTTTTCCCATTTCATTGACAAATGATGCCTCTATCCAGGCAGCTCTTACTGAAATATTCTGCCTTCTGTCTGCATGCGCAATTTTGCTGATTTTGTTGGAAAATCAAGCTCCTTCCTGTTACTGGTAACATTTGTTCTTAGGCTGGGAAATGATGGCTGAAGGGAACTGAAACAATAGGATTCAGTGATCATTTTGCATCCGGAGGGGGATTTCTCTCCAATGCAATTCCACGAGTGAAAGTAATGATGATAAAAAGTGACGTAAGTGTTAGCATTATCTCTGAGAAGAAGTTAAATAACACCAGCCCAAGGAGCTAAAAGAATGGTTTAATTAAAGTTTGCCTGTGTCAGCTTTCTTGCCTGGGCATACAAGCAAAGCCTACTAGGAAAATCCTCCTACAGAAAAGACAAATACATCTGAAAACTCAAGGATAAAAAAACAATGGAAGCTGCCTGATAAATAAGAGCAATCAAGCTTTAAGCTCTTTGTAACGCCACTGGCTTCAGCCAGGGCCCCCATAACTTGGTACTGCTGTTCCCAAGGCAGCACTGGGGCTTCACAACCCTCTTTGCAGTCTCCCCCCTCCCCTTCTTGAGGGGCTCAGGATGGCAAGACGCAAGCTTCTTTCCTTCCCAGGAAGCCTTTAAGCACCTCTGTGAGTGTGCATGCATGCGTGTGTGCATGTGTGCGTGGCTCCAGGGATGTTCAGATCAAAAGCCAGGCGTGAGCTGAATAATGATTTTTGTTTTGCTAAAAGCTGTTAATTTTATTTGCTTCCTGTGCCTCCAGGGTCTTCTTGCTCTTCTCAGTGTCTGTGAAGACTTGGAACATGCTCCAGCCTCTTGAAAAACAGCAGGGACTATCATCTATCATTGAGCGAATCTCAGGCATGACCATCAGCTGCAAACCATCTTGGATGAGGTGAAGAGAGAAGAGAAGGGCATGTGTCCAGAAAAAACCCTGCAGAGATGGCAATGAAGGATGTCCAAGCTGACTGCCAGATCTTGCACAAAAAGACTAGCAGCTTTTATTGGATGACCTGCAATGTCTGGCAGGAGAGCAGATAAGCTCTAAGATGCACAAGCTCTGAGGTGCACAAGCCTCCTCCTGTGCCTATGCTATCACAGCTGCAGCTCCAGTTTCAGCCTGTTGAGGACAGCAAGTAATGGCCTGGAACCAGAGAAGAACACCTGAAACCTTTGGGCCAAAAAATGCTAAAATTATATTTAAAACAAAACCAAACAAACAAAAAACCAAGCAGTGCCAACATAAAGGTGAGGAGCACCAATGGGATTAGTTAGTTTCAGTCTGTCTCTGAGAAGCCACCAGCAAGAGGGACCCTGGGCTGGGAGGAGCACAGACCCTAAGGATATGAAAACCCAAAGCAGTAAAGATCCATGAAGTAACTGCTTGAACCTCTGTAGGCTTCTGAGCAGTAGCAGTTTCATTTGTCTGAGGAGACCAGAAAGGCCACAGTTATATGTGAAAAGAGTCTGAGAAATGTCCTAGCATGTCGTGATGGTGGATGACTTCAGCTGTCAAGTTTGGACCAACTTGAGGTGAGAACTAAGGGAAGAAGACTTCTGAGATGACACTGCTTTGTTGTTAGCCCTTTGCTAAGCTAGAGCAAGATGTCTGGAAATGTCCATATCCAGTCATTTCAGGAGGTCTGTTGGCAGTTAGTGTGATTTTTTGAGAGGATCTTGTAGACAAATAAATTGTCCTCTCCTCCTGCTCTCCTACCTTAACTATACATCTACCTTTACATATCATAAAGGGTGACAGTTGTGTATAATGGGAATTGTATAGCAACATCATAATTAATATTAGATGCTTCTGTCAAAGGATCATACCTGATTGAATTATAGTAGAGGAACTGGAACAAAAAATCTTATGTACAGCCTCCAGAGGCTGGAGAAAAACACATGAAAGACTGAAGTTCACTCAGGTTTTGAAGCTCAGTAGAAAGAAACAGAACTAGAATGATTTTTTTTTCATTAGAAGACATACTTGCTTTTAAGATCTAGAAGGCCACATATCTTCCAGCAGGGAGACATCTAGCACTGAGAAATCTGGCATATAAAAGGAGTGGTCTATGAAGGTCTATCAGGTCTGCAGAAGGTAATGATAGCAGACAAGAGCTTTAAGACCGATTTGTGGAAGCAAATGAGGAGTTTGGCTTAATATTAGAAAAGGATCTGCCCACAGAGCCATCCAGAGAGGCTAAAGAGGCATTACTGTGGTACTCATAGGGAATAGAGTAAAGCTTTGCTCACACAAATAAATTTAAGTCTGAAAAATATCCTACTCCAGTGGGAGATGTGCATTATTCCTTGCAGGTACTGATGCTTCTCTGGATCGCTTGAGCACTTGATCTTACCAGTGAAGACATCAGTCAGTCAGCAAGAAAATGTATCAGGCACTTGAAATCTCACTGAGCTGAAATTTGGATAGCAAAGACATTATTTTGTTTTCTTTTCTTTTTATTTTCTTTTCTTTTTATTTTCTTCTCTTCCAGCCTGGATCTTGCATCTGGACTGTGGAAGATTTAGGTCTACGACTGAAACAAAGTTCTCTACTATTCAATGCCCAATTTGTATTAGCTGGAGTTCATCCTTACAGATGCCAAGTGAAGGACTAATACTCCTTGGCAGCAAGAACTGTCTGTCCAAGTTTCACTTTAGGTGCCTAAAAGTGGACTTAATCTTTTGGCACCCAGCTGCTGTCTCTTCCTAATATGCCAAAGGATAGACACAAATTTTTAAATAGATCAGTTGAGATTTTTTCCTGCATCTCTACCACAACAATCAGAATATGAAAAGCAAGGAACACATGGTTTATGGCATTTGGATTTAAACATTATTCAACAGCTTTTATCTACTGAACTATTTGTTATCTGTGTTATATGCCTTTACTTCTCAAAGCCAGTATAACAGCAGGGCTGGAGGCAGCTATGCATGTGTATAGGTGAAAAGACCATCCTGTCCCCAGAGAAGGCATCATCTTCTTAGACACAGCATATGCCTGCTTTGTAACAGGGCAGGAAAGCTAAGGGTCCCTTCTGCTATTGCTGTGGCATTCTCCTGTTTAATTGTTAAGTGTTACCGAGAAACCACTAATTTAAACAGAGCAGCTGGAGAGCTGTGACCACAGGTATATGGAAAAAATGCATAGCTAGTCCTAAATTGCAGGAACCTGCCATTATTCTTGGAGGGGTTTTAGTCACCAAGTAGAGTCCTTACAGAAAATAATGTGAAGACTGACAAGCTCAAACAACAGCAGTTTGCATCTGATGCTCAGGCACTGAAATCAATAACAATCTCTCTTGGGATGATGCTGCCACATCAAACACTTAGGTCTGACTGTGCCCAGTTGTTTCATTAGGGGAACTAATGGCCCAGATGATTTGGTTTTTTTTGCGACTGTTGGCACATTTAATTGTGGTCTAAATGCTTCCATTAAAAAAAAGAAAAAAAAGAAGAAAGAAATAGCACCTTTCTTCTTATGATTTAGGTACGACTTCTCTAAAAGTCAGCATTTAGGCATGGTGGTAGGGGAGAGGCTGAATGCTTGCATCCTTGCAGAGTTGCACTACTGTCATGCCACTGCCTTTTAGATACATATTTTGTGGTACCATCTAGCCCAATGTATTAGGTATTATAACATCTCTAGGTACAGTAGTCCTCTACCCGTGGCTATGGGACAAATAAGAAAAGCAGAAGCAAAGAAACACTGCCAGACCAGGAGCATGCAATGCCACAGGGAATGCCACCACTCACTGTTAGTTTCCACTTGGACATTGAGATGTTGACTGTGGCTATACAGCCAGTTACTTACACATATAATAGACAAAAAAATCCATCAAACCTGTATCTCTCCAATTTATAAGCAAGAATGTTGGAGGGAACTACATCAAAGGCCTTCCAGAAGTCCAGGCAGATGACTTCTGATCAGTAGGTTTTGTCTCATCCGCTAATGCAGCTATTGCAGTATAGAAGGTCGCTCCTGTGGCCCCTTAGGCACAATTTACCCCTGGTGAAACTGCATCAAACTTTCTCTCCTGTTTTTGCAGCTGAAGAGGAAATGTCCATGAGATAGAAATAGCATTCAGCAGCCATGCCTGGCCCAGTAAGGATGCACAATATTGACAGAGTTTGCTTTATCAGTGACATGAATGCTGCTGAGCCACAAAACAGCAGAGCTGTGATGTGTCAAGTTATAAATAAGTCATTGTGAGGAAAGTGTGCACCGTCTGGGCATGGAGCCACAGCATTCATCCTTAGATACGCATTCAAATCAGCTCCATTAGTATCATATTCTTCTGTAATTACTCCATTGATTCAAACTTCATCTTATCTCACCCCGAGAGTTGTGGAGACCCTTTAATTTACTGGAAGACAAAAGGAAGGAGAATGCTAACTTCACATCCACACTGTGTTCAGAGCCAGGCTATGGAGAAGATGAAAATAGGGCATGGGCATGAAAGTCCACAAATGCTGAACAGCACCAGTTCCACTGGTGCTAGAGTCAGTCAAAGCAAAAAGATGAATGCTAATAGGATGCCAGTGTTTACTTACAGCATCCCAGGACCCTCATACTTACCCTAGCTGTAGAAAGGCTATGAACTATTCAGTGACCCTGAGCTGTTCCGTGTTAGTGATGAAACCCAAAACCTGTCAAGTTTCATGCAGGCTCCAATTTCCCAGTGGAGGTTTCAAAGTGCTCTTGTTACAATATCTTGTTTTCAGAAGAACCTTTCATGAAACTTTATAAAATCTCCTCTTTAATCCCCTTTAAGTAAGGGTCTCATGACTTCCAAGAACTGCCTCAAAGCTTTACTATTCCTATTGTTGTTCTTGGCACACAGCAGGTTCATTACAAGCAAGAGCTGTTGGAATAGGTTTCAGGGTGAGAGAAGGCTAGCCCTCATCACTCTGCTATGCAGGGGTTGTTGCAGAAGAGCAGATGAAAGCTGCGTGCCCCACCCTGGAAAAAAATAATCCAGCTGATGCAAGCTGAGAAATGAATGAGTAGAAGCTAGATTCACAAAAGGAGAAGAGTTTCTTGTCAAATAGAGGAAAAGGCACTGTTTTGGTCAGAGTCAAATCTGGAGCATTCATATATCAGCTAAAGCAATGTCACGTGAAGGATGAAAGAGAAGGTTGCTGGCTGGGGAATCCTGCAAGCAGGTGAGGTGTGGTGGCGCTTGTCGAGATGTACCACCCTAGTGCTGGCAATGCTGCTGTGCACTGTCTTGGGATAGGGCACAGGGTCTCTTTGACCAGAGCTTGCTACTTTGACTATTAGGATGGATTTTACGTTGCATATATGTAGGTCATGGAAGTAAATGAGTTGTGTGTTGGCCAGGATGAAAGACTCTGCACTGCGCAGTGCCATTACCTCTGTGGTTATGTGGGAGTGGAAAGCACAGAAAAAAAGGTAATAAGAAAGTCTGGTTTCACTTAGGTGCTGTTTATACTGAGAGTTGAGAACTGGCCCACACAGACTCTCCCCAGACAGCTGACAGCTAGAGTTAAGGGGAAGAGGTGAAGGGAAAACATTACAGTAGCATACACTACTAAGAGTGGGTTTGGTGCTGAAGTACAAGGAAACAGTAAAAAAATATAAGTCTTGTCCTAGGACTCTCTCAAGCTTCTTGGAGGGCTCTGGTCAAGTCATGAAGGCCATAATCTCCCAGCTGAGTTTGCCAGTGTTGAAATGTAAATGTGATTTAAATAAATGACATTTCATTTGAGGTGCTAAAGCTGGTGGAGCCAAGGGTGTTAATGTTTCTCTGGCAACCACATCTGAATGCACCTTGAAGGAATGGGCTTTTCCCTCTGGATTGAATTTGCTTAAATTAAAGCAAATTTGCACCAGAGTAGGTTTGGAGAAAAATAAAGGTATCTTTTGCACGTTCTGCTAGACAGAAGACTCTTCCCATGCAATTTCCATAGTCACACTGTGGAACGTGACTATAATCTTTTGTGTAGGGGTAGAGTAAAACCTTTAGAAAGGTAAGCAAACAGTTCAGCATCAACTAGCTACCATTCATCAAGTAATGCTGTTCACATCCTGCTAATTTTTACCAGCTAACTAGTCATCAAAATATATACCAATATATACCTGAAGTTCTTTCTTCATCATCTGGACAACATGGGGTCATCCAGCACCAGGGGAAACTTGAACACCATCACTCTTGGCTATTTCCTAGAAGAGCATGAGCAGGACCTGGAATCCTCCTGAGGACTGCCTGTACAAGCTGGTACTACAAAGCTAGGGGTATATCTGAGTCTGTCTGTAAGAAGTCTCCTTATTTTTAATTGACTATTCATATTTTCCTTGTATTTCTTAAGTTTACCTATGGGGTGGAAGTTCAGTGTAGAGCTTCATCTGGGCAGCTACAGGCATGTTTCCTCCATATCAACTGTCCTCATCTCTTGAGGTCTTGTATCTCCACGCAACGAGTGCCCTCCACTTCTCTAAACGTGCGACAGTGATCAGGCTGGTGTACATTTGAGCTGCATGGGTATAAACAACTGTTCAAAGTGTCAAGCAAGGAGGAATCAAGCTCTCAAGTCCTTGATGCAATGCATGACTCGAACCCTTTATGTATGAACCATACCTACAGGCTGTCCAGAGAAAGATCCAAAGAACAAAATGAGTTTATCTTCTGTGTTGGGAGGGGTATTCATAAAGCTTCCTTTCCATTTCCCAGAAAGCTGCAATTACACTTGGAATTTAGGATTCTATCATCATTATCTTGCCACTCAGATCAGTTCTGGTTCAAAGTCTGGTAAAGCCTGACAGACTGCTTGTTGACATCCAGAGACTCAAAAACTTCAAGCTTCATCGGGTCAGAAGGATTCTCAAGCTTCTCTAGAGAACTAACTTAGGTATCAAGAAGATGCAGGTGAAAAAGAGACAAAGTTACACATTCAAGGTTTGACAGTAGATGTGAGGTCCTCTAAAGAGGCATACATACCCTAAAGGTATGACTGACACTTCATATAGAACACAAGTGAGTCTGACTACAGTGAGGCTCCCCAGGTGCAATGGGAAACACTTCAGCAGATGCACCATTTCCAAGATCTCTCATTTAAGGTTTAAGCTACAATTTTCTGGTGTCTCAAATAGCCTGGAAGGGAAGAAATTATTTGCAGAATCACAGAACTTTAGAGGTTGGAAGGGACATCCAGAGATCATGGAGTCCAACCTCTCTGCCAAGGCAGGATTCCCCTGGAGTAGTTGGCACAGGAATGCATCCAGGCAGGTTTTGAAAGTCTCCAGAGAAGGAGACTCCACAACCTCTCTGGGCAGCCTGTTCCAGTGCTCTGTCACTCTCAGTGTAAATAATTTTCTCCTCATATATTCCAATTTGTAGCTATTGCTCTTTGTCTTATTGCTGCTGACCAGCAAAGAGATTTGCCCCATCCACTTGATACCCACCCCTCAGATATTTGTATACATTGATAAGATCTCCTTTCAGTCTTGTCTTCTCCAATGCTGGTGTTTGGGTGGCTTTTGTTTCAGAAGAAAACGTAAAATGAACTCTGAAGGTAAGAAGAGTTGAAGTCAGATGAATGATATTGCTAGTAGAAAGGGTCACTATTATGTTTTTATCAACATGAAACATTTATTAAAGTAAACAGCACAGTTGTTGGCTCAAAGCAACAAGGCTTTCTTCTAAGTTTCCAGCCTAAAGTTTATCAATAGCTAAAACTGGACGTGGAAACAAAAGATGAGAAATATTTTGATGCTATAGCTGAGGCTGAAAGACTAATGAAGCAAGTTTCAGTGTATAGTTCTGGCAGCTTTGATTTATGGCCTTGTAAAATCTGATAAGGAGCCTCTGGGCAAAATCCAAAAGACAAATGATTTAATTCTTTACTTTCCAGAATCAGGACAAATATGCTAGATGTGAAGAACTTCATCGACATTTAATCATGCTTTGTTACCGAGGCAATGTCTAAATGTTAAAACCACAGTCAGTTATTTACAAGCACATTTCTGCCGCAGTAATTTGTGACCAAACAAGTCTAACTCAATCTCCTTGGTAATTATATTAGATCTATTTTTTTTTTTTTTGCTGGGATCATGTTTATATAGGATTTAAGGCTGACTCCATCTGGAGCAGATGCAGTCTTCTCATAAAAGGAATAACTGATCAAATTCTGGATTTGCTTACATTCATACAACTCCATTGTAATCCAAAAGAAGTGACTACATGTCCCAGAGGAGACAATCAGCTGGAACATCTTGTTAATTAGAATATTATGTGCTCAAATTAGAATTTTATGCTGCTACTACTGAAAAATGGACTGATCCTCTGCTCAAAAAGGATTATGCTGACAGGTAGACAGCAGGTCTCCTGCTGCTGGAAGTTCTCAGTGTATTTGTCATTAGCCCCTTGCTGTTTTGAAAATGAAATTGCTAAAAGAGTATGGGCAATTTTCCTGACATTACCTCAGCTTTTGTGGAAGAACTTGATGCAGTAACATGAGTGAAAAGTCTCCTGAATAGGACTGTGATTTTCTGTGTTGATACAGCTTGTTGCTTCTTGCACCTTAAGAAGTATATGTTATTTTAATTTCTAGATTTCAGCATAAGAAAGAGGAGAAATTTTGTCTGGTTTATAGCTGGACAAACTGAGATACAAAGGAAAGTTCAGATATGTCAAGGAAGATGGAAATTTGTGTCTGTTCTACTAGCTCCTTTAGTGATGTCTGGATATTATTAGTTTAGAACAGGCATGAGCTCTGCTTCAGGGACTGAAATGCCTCCAGACCTTGTTCTCAAGCAGCTCTGTACTTTCTCCTCTCTTTTTCTCCTACTAAGGCCACCCACACCCTGCTCACGGAGACCCTGTATTCCTCTTTCTGTCCTCGTGGCCCATGTTTTCCCTCACCCTTGTGTTCCAGTCCCTTGCCATAGATGTATACCAGATGTCTGGTGTGTCTCCCACCCACTACCTTCTCCCTCCATCTTCTTCCTCTCTTCCATGCCAGCAGCTGAGTGTGTGGTCCTAAGCATCACACACCATGACCATAGCCTCTCTCTTTTCATTACAGGGCTCTTCCCCATGCTCTGCTGCAGTCCTACTGCTGAGACCCTCTTCTTCCTCTCCATGCTTGTTGTGTTTCCTTCCCCACTGTGGCAGAGTCCAAATCCTCCAGTACCTCCACGTGCCACCCTTCCATTCTCACCCCATCAGAGTTGGTACACATTCTGTATGTTGTCTTCTACATACCACACTTCTACTTCAAACCAGTGCACCACAAAGCCTCTGACTAGCCTCACATTCTTATTTTGCTTCACTAATTAATTTTCTTCTTTGCTTGGGAAGGCAAATGTTTAGAGTACTAACATTTTACAACCAGGGTTGCTGATAGGCAGAGCTGAGTTGGAGGACACTGGTGTGATTAAGCCGCCACTTAGCAAGTCTCTGATGTGTGCACCCTCACAGGAAAGCTGAACGTGGATACTTCAACATCAAGACCTCTGTGTGTCTCCTGTTTATCTCTTGCATGTCACCAAAGTGCCCTGAGAGCCTGAGACTAATCAGATGCAACATCTGGGCTTGCACGTCATGCACAGATAGGTGCTTCTCATGTATGTGGAACTTCACAAGTGTCACCAAGAACACCCCACAAGACTGGCAGGACAGTCTCAATGCTGAGGGGCAACAGAAAGCCAAATCCCTAGCAAGTTTCCTCACAGGTCTCCCCAGTGACAGAAGAACATCAAGGAACTTACAAAAAGGACCAGGCATAAACCTCAGGAATGTTTTTGTAGCCTTTTCTTTAAAAAAAACCAAGCAAACAGTGATGGACAATTTGATGTGGTGACTTGGGTGACCAAATAATTTGAATGACCAGGGTTGTGCAGAGTGGCGGGCCTTATTCTTTCTAACTAAACCTCTGATTTGAGGTTGCTATAAATGTGTACTGACCATGTGTACTCCTAGAGAAATCCCTGGTGCAGGTCAGTCAGTACAATCAGTGCTCCAGCACTGCAAAGGCATGGCAGAATCTTTGGAACAGTACAGTGGCAGCCCTTCAGCACTGTCTGCTCCAGCACCACTGACCTGCGGTTAGAGATGTCTGGGTCCAGCAGAGGAATACAGCTACAACAGACACTCACAGATACTGCAGGCGTGAGGGCTGGCTTTGATAGCATAGAGAAGAGCAGCAAAGGTGAGAAAAGGCAGAATGAAGTGGTTAGAAGGTAGGAGTAGAAGGAGAGAAGAAATTCTCACATCAATTGTGAAATCAAGAGCACCATTGTCTGCACTGCTGTCTCAGTAACACCAAAGAGATGCCTCAGTCTGATCCTCTTTCCTCATGCTTGTAAGAAGAATATAGGTGTCAAAATCCAAACACCACACAACCACAGAACCGTTGCCTGGGAAGAGCCTCTTGAGGTCTCTTGTCCAACCTTCTGCTCAAAGCAGGACTGATGTCAACACTGTATGAAGTCAGCCATAGCTTTGTTCAGCCAGGTCTTGAAGAACAGTATCTCAATCAATTCTGGGTGATCTCTTCCCATGGTGCATTACCCTCCAGATCAGAAAGCCTTTCCTAACATTCAACCTCAACCTCCTAGCAAGAAAAAAAATGCAAGTGAAACAACAGAAACATGTTGGTGATAAGAGATCTTTCTGGCATCGAGTTTGGCTCCTTGAATGACAGTCACACTAAATGCACTTACTCCATCCCTGATAATTATCATTTAGCTCACCTTCAAAACCTGCTGTGAAAGACAGATACCAATGTCTCCGTAGCCACCCCAAAGCAAATTACCTCTCTCATGCGGTTCCAGTTGTTCCTTACATTCTATGCAAAAGCTGTAGATGATGGCAGCAGGGATGAAACACTGTTCTACAGGGCCCTCAGGTCTGGCAGTAGCAGTATAGCCCACCCGGAAATCCTGATTCTGATTTTTAAATTCCATCAGCTATATCCCATAATAAACCTTTTACAAGGACAGAAATCTTTGCCAAACACAGTATTACGTGACTGTGACAGGGAAGTGAGGAGAGGCGCTCTGAATATATGTGATTTGGCAGGGAAATTGGTAGAGGAACGGACTATTAAAATAAAAGCTGTGGTATGAAAAGGTTGAGCTCCACATGTGGCTTCTATTCCTCATTGTTTATCACAGGGGGGAGAAAAGCATGTGATCTTGTTACCTAACCAAAAGAAAATGAGAACAGTGCTATTTGGCCATTACTATTCAGTATTTTAGTAGCAACAATGGTAAAATGTCTAACTTTGTATCTTCTAATCCAGGAAAGAACAAGCTGAATTCATCAAAACTGTACTCTAAACCTTACTGTTGCCTTCAAGCACAGACAAGCTCAAATAAGATGGAAAAAGGATTCTGCAGTCACTGGGGCACCTGGGGGGGCAAAAAGGCAGCACTCACTCAAGTCAGTGGGAAAATAAATGTCTGTTTATTTCAAGGGATTTTGGATCAGGTTCAAAATAGGTGAGGGTCACTGAAAGATGGGAATATGACTGAACAACACCTTCTGTAAAAGGGCCCAGGATTATTATAAGCATCCCCTAAGGTTTCTGATAAGAGTGTGGGAAAGCTATAGCTGTCAAATTGTATTAATTTAGGAAGGACAGCCATTAGTCCTTTATTGACTGCAAGACAATCAATACAAAATACAGACTCCTTTGGATTTTCTTCCCCCCCTTTCATACTTTGTTGAAGTGAGCCAATTCCCTTACCTTGTTGTGTAGCAACTTCTAGAGCACTCACCTTTGGCACGTGGATGATAGATGGTCTGGGGATGTGAGTGCAGAGTGCAATAACCTCATGGCTTAGCTCCTTAGCAGCAAACACCGACGACTCCGTGCTAGCAGACACTGACCGAGCAGCAGTGTGATTGCTAGAATTGCTGCTTTTGTGGCTGTGTTTTTCAGAGCTTCTGCTGGCTTTGAACATCTCACTGCCGCTCTCTGCCCCGTGCTTGATGCTACTGTCAGCTCTTGCAGATGGCTGCAAGCACACCGCTGAGGTTGCCTCCGTCCTCTCCTTCTCCATGGCCAGAGGGCTTGCGTTGGGCTGCTCAAGTGGAGTGTTTTCGTGAGTGTTTCCAAAGCAGGTGAGCAGGGCTGAGCAAGGGAAAGGATGCATCTTGGATGACAGGTTATTGGATCCGCTTAGCCTGCTTTCCACATCCGCATAATCAACAGGCTGCATTCGCATCCAGAAGAGCACCTACAGTGAAAGCCCAGGAATAATGTCATTCCAGCCTTCCTAAAAGAGAGCACCCCTTTTATTGATGTCAGGAGCATTCAGAAAAGAGGTACTTGAACCTGCTCTGTCCTCCACAGAAATCAGCCCAGTATCTCCTCGCCACTGCTCAGTCCTATTGTCTGCCAGGCAAAGAAATGCGGGCACAATAAAAAGGTTTGCAGCCCTTGCATGCTCCTCCTGAGAGCTGTCAGCAGCTAAACAAAGCCCTTGCAATAGCCCCATAACCCTGGCGGGCTACGGTTACAGGAGCGGACGCTACAGCACCAGGCGGTCCTCAATCAATAGTGCCACAGCCTCAAGTTACCTGGTGAAAGAAGCAAAAAGATAATGTAGCCTGAGCTCTCCAGCCATAACATCATCAACACGTGTATCAGTGTCATCATAACAATAGTAGGGCTGGCTCCAATTACGCAGTGCAGATATTTATTAATGATAAACTTCCAAATTGCTCATCCATCACTGACTTGGATCATAAGTGTACTTTCAGGTTCTGGCTGGCCTGTTCATTGTCAAGAAGGGAAAATGAGTGGTTGCTTTGGTCAAAGAGGAGATGGTAGGATGCTGTGTGGGCATTCCACATCCTGTTTGGCACACACTGCTATGGTACAGGTAGGGTCTGTCCCCGCAGCTCCTCTGGTCACACAGCACTCCTGGCCGCTCAGCCTCATTTGTCCCAGCTCCTCTTAAAGGCACCTGCTGCTCCTCCTGGCTCACTCCATTCCGCAGGGAAAACCAGGAAGCATCCTACTCAAACTCATCTGCCATCAGGCAGGTGTAAGCAGAGACGTTTCCTTTTTCAGTGTGCAGTGGCTCAGTGCTGGCTCCTAAAACAAAAAGAAGTGAGAAGTAAGGGAAGGACAGAGAGTTTATGGTTAGAGCATCTGTCTCCAGAAAATCCCAGCTCCTTTTTCGCACTGCTACAGGCTTCCTATGTGATAGCAGAGATGTTATTTGATCTCCATCTGTAAAAAGGAGGAGACTAATCACTTCTTTTTTTCCACGCACCGTCCATATCCTGTCTCTTTAGAAAAGGTTACAGTCCTGAGAGCAGCATTTTGCTTTTACTTGATTTTGAGCTGCTCTTTCTTTGCATCCATCAGGGTGAACATGGATCACTCTCAAAGTGAATCCATTTGCAGATGGACCTGTTCTGCAACCACCTGGATGCTCTGCTCTTCTGCACAGCACTGTGGGTGCCTATTGGAAAGTTTTGTGCTTTGCTTTAGGCAGCAGGTAAATAAAAGTAGGTTTGAAGTGTTTTTTTCCTCTTTTAAATCACTGCAGTTCTTTACTGGATCTGACCTTGGATACTGCTTTCCCTTGGTTTCTAATTTATCAAAGGCAGGATGATTCATAAAGCTAGAAGGATGCATGCATGCACTCCCTACTGTTAAAAACACTCTTTGTTTCCTATTTTTGGTCATGCAATTAAGATTCATACCAAACCAAAATCTTGGGCCTGGGAACCAGGAGCTTTGGTAAACCAGATGTTCTACTGTTGAAATGGGTACAGCACAGATCATTGACTTAGCTGTCTCCCAGCCAGGCAGGTTGCTTCCACCAGTGAAAGCTGGGAAAATCTGAAAGCTGCTTAATAAATTAGTTCTTTTATAATAACTGCTACTAGTTTCTGAAGTGGATTTGGCCTCTTGTGGCCAAGAAGGCCAATGCCATTCTAGGCTGTATTAGAAGGGCTGCGGTTAGCAAGCTGAGAGAGTTTCTTCCTCCTCCCTCTTTACTCTGCCCTGGTGAGGCTGCATCTGGAATACTGGGTTCAATTCTGGGCCTCTCAGTTCAAGAAGAACCTCAGGTCACTTTCAAGAGGATTATCTTGTTTGGGGTTGGAAGGGACCTTTAAAGGCCATCTAGTCTAACACCCCTGCAATAAACAGGTACGTTATTTAACTAGATCAGGTTGGTCAGAACAACTTGACTTGGAATGTTTCCAGGGATGGGGCATCTACCACCACTCTGGACAACCTGTTGCAATGTTTCACCAACCTCATTGTGAAAAATGTATTCCCTATTATGTAGTCTGAATCATAGAATCATAGAATGATAGAATCATAGAATGGTTTAGGTTGGAAGGGACCTCAAAGATCATCCAGCTCCAACCCCTGCCATAGGCAGGGACACCTCCCACTAGAGCATGTTGCTCAAGGCCTCATCCAGCCTGGCCTTAAACACCTCCAGGGAGTAAGCATCCACAACCTCCCTGGGCAACCCGTGCCAGTGTCTCACCACCTTCACTGCAAAGAACTTCCTCCTCTCTTCCCTCTCTCTTCATCCCTCTTTCAGTTCAAAACCATCACCCCCACAACAGGTCTGGCTAAAACTTTTGTCCCCATCTTGCTAGTAGGTCCCCTTCATGCACTAAAAGGCTGCAATAGAAGAGCTTTCTCTTCTCCAGGGTGAACACCACCAATTCACTCTCCCTTTCCTCATAGGAGAGGTGTTCCAGCCTTCTGATCATTTTTGTGACTCTCCTCTGGACCTGCTTCAACAGGTCCATGTCTGTCTTGTACTGGAGTCCATCAAACAGGATGCAGTATTCCAGGTGGGGTCTCATGAGAGCAGTAAAGAAGGGAACAGTCCTCTCCTTCGACCTGCTGCCCATGTTTCTTCGCACTGGAAACATATCTTAGACACAGCAGATGCCTCTCTGGATCCTCATGGCCTGGTCCCGTGCCCCAGGGCCATCCTCCATCCTCCCAGCCAGTTGTGGAATGACTGCTCTGCTTGTACAGGTCAACATATGGAGGCAGCATATTGCCAGATGCCCTTTCAGAAATGGATGAGCTGAAGGCCACTTTCCCAGTGGGGATTTTCCAGACAGCTTTGATTTTTCTGGCTTCTGCATGACTGGCTTGGGAAAGGGGATGGGGGTGTCCTGGATAGCCCAAATTCCTCTCACGCCGCGGTTCGAATGGGAGAGGAAAGGCGCCATAAACCTGTTTCCCGCCCCCTGCCCTGCAGGCTTGAAGGGGGGAGCGGGGCGGGGAAGCAAAGGGCCCTTCAGGCACGAGGGGTGCCCGAGCAGATGCCTGCGCTGGAATCGGGCTGGGGTTGGGCTGTGTGCTTGGCGCCTAGGAAATAGTAACTCGGCTGTTTGCCTAGGAAGGGTGTAAATATTGGGGTTCTTCCCGCCTTGGGGTGCCCGCCTTAGAGTTTTCCCCCGCCTGGATAGCTCCTGCAGAGAGTCTCCTGGCGCTGCCCAGGACAAGCTCCTGAGGGGCAGGCCCTTCCCTGCTTTGGGCGGCTGCCCGCCATAAGCACCCTCTTTTGTGCAGGCTTGGTAGGCCTAACGATCCTCGGCCGTCTTTTGAGAGAGAGAGAGCTGACAAGCATCTGGCCCGCCCTTTCAGCCAGCCTGGCTCACCTGCGAGCGAATTTTCTGCTCAGCCTGATTAATAGTGGGGAAAAGCTGTGTTTATAGCTTCGCCTTTTCCATCTCCTGACTTCTAAAATATCCAAATTTATCTATAGTATCCTTTGTAAGTTATTCTCCATGAAACTGAGTCCGCTAATTAAACTAAATTAATTTCTGCATATAGTTCTGGGGACAGAGTTTCAGGAAAATAAAATCATTCTATTTTTATATGTATTCCCGACTCGGCCACGTTAATTCCCTGCCTCCACAACAGGGGGGCTCAGCCTTCCATTTGCTGGTCTGCAACTGTGTTACTGTTGCCTGCAGCAACAGGCAGGCTGCACTGTGGTGTAAACGGAAATGCCGCCCGAGCCCCGGTTGTGGGAATTGTTCTCTGGCTGCCCCTTTCCTGCTCCACTGGCTGAGACAACCTCCCTTCCAGTTGCACACCACAGATGGCTAATTAGGATCATGAAGAGAGGAAATCTGCTCTGTGGCCTTCTGTGCTGGGAACGGGCTCTTCGTTATGCAGATGAGCTCCATCGCTGTGCAATTCTGCCTTTACTATATGCAAATACAGGCAAACAGAAGGAGCCCAGCCCACAGTGTGGCCCAGGCTGTGGCACAGTCCTGCCTTCAGGGACCAGGAGTTTGATTTTGGGCGCGGACAAAGGGGAGAAATGGGGCATGCAAAAGAGGAAAGCAAAGTCTGGGAGCAGGAAAGACAGGCTTCTAGGTTCTTTTCATTCCTACTGATGTCTTCTGTGAACTGGCCTCATACCTACCTAAAAAATATTTAGTGCTATTTAACTTCAAGGCACCGACATTATCTCTCACCTTTAAAATTGCCTTTTGCTGCTTGACTGTGCTAATTACAATGTGCCAATTACCTCTCAGTAAAAAAAATCACCCAATTCCTTTGACTCTCCAAGTCCTTAATGGACCAAGTTTCTCTAACTAACAGATGGATTCACTGATCTGAGAGCCATGAGGAACTGTGCCAGGTACCCTATGTCACATATGGGCCACAAAATCTCACTTGGCAATTTCTGATGCAGGGAGAAATACTTGTATTTCCTTCTTCCCTCACAAAGAGAGGCCTGAAAATACAGCATCAGACAGGATTTCAGCCATATGCATTGTTCTTTGCATTTTGCATGCCTGCTGAACAAAACCTGGTCTTCATCACAGCACAGCAGTGATTTGTGCATAATAACAACCAGAATCAATTTAAAAGGGCAACATAAGTGTGACATTTTAAAATTTTATAATTGTGTTTTGTATTTCTCTGTAAACCTTTGGGTGTTTTGTAAAAACACACTGAAAATGTGAACATTTCATTTGTATGAAGGAAAACTCCTGTTTTTTTCCTTGTATTAAGACACCATCTTTCTTGCTAAGAACAGTTTCCTGATGTTCAGAGGGAACCTCCAGTGTTTCAGTTTGTTCTCATTGCCTCAGGCCCTCAGTCTTCTCCAAACTGAACAATCCCAACTCAGCCTTTTCCGATGGAAGAGAAGGTCCAGCCCCTTAATCATGTTAATGGTCTTTTGCTCGACTCCCTTCAGTATGTTCGTGTCTGTCTTGTACTGGAGAGCTTAGAACTGAACAAACTGCTCCAGATGGGGTCTCATGAGGGCAGAGTAGAGGGGAAATATCACTACCCTTGACCTACTGGTAATACTTTGTCTAATACAGCCCAGGATACAATTGCTCCTCTTTGCTGAAGGACATTGTGCTGGCTAATGTTCCGCTTGGTGTCCACCAAGGTCCATTTCTGCCAAGATGCTTTCCAGATGAGTGGACCCCAGCATACGCTGGTGCCTAGTGTTGTTCCTTCTCAGGTGCAGGACTTTGCACTTTTCCTTGTTGAACTTCATGAGGTTCCTACTGGCTAATTTTGCCAGTCTGTCAAGGTCTGGATAGCAGTATGATCTTTCAGTGTGTCAGACACCCCTGACAGGTTGGTGTCATCCAGTTTACAACTGCATAAAATCCATCTCAGGTAGAAGTTGGTGACATAAAAAACATTATGCACTGAATCAAAGAATGACAGCAGTCAGCTGTCAGACCAACAGGCTCAGTTGCAACAGCAGAAGCTGGGTACCAATTGCCTAGCTTAAATCAGTGTGTGCAGGAGGTGGACAGGGCTGCCCTTCAAGGTTGTGCTGCCTGCCTGCCTGCCTGCATGTGCAATGCGGGCAGTTTCTGACCAACATGCTGAAATATATGTGTGTGTGTGTGTGTGCTGATTCAGTGGACTTGTTTGATGTTTGTTTACAGTGCCTGAGCTAAACACAGATGGCAGTTTGCTGCTGCCTCTGCACCAAGGCTCTGCAGGCATTTCACTGCCTCAGCTCCTTGCTGAACCCTCAGAGGTGATGATCCAAAGGCATCTCCGTAATGTCCTTAAAGCTAATTATCCAGAACTTCAAGCAATGAGAACGGTAACCCAGCTACAGAAGTTTTAGCAGAAGGTTGTCATTTTTGCAGACATTCAGAAACTTCCCTAAGCACAGATGGCTCCTCACTATGGATCACTGAGTCCTTTCTCATCTGAGCCTGCAAGATGGTCTGTGGTGGAGGCAATTGCCATTTAACCTCCATACAGCTTCCACACTTCAGGTTTCATTTGTTTGAGTCTTTTAACTTTTTTCATCTTCCCAAGCAGGTGCAGCTTTCCACCGCTTGACTTGCCAGGGTTGGTTTTGCTGGCTGCATCTGGCTGCCTGATTAAACAGGCAGGAATTCCCACCTCAGCACCCACAATACATCTAACAGCTGCCTTGATCTTGTACACTGCTCTGATTTCGATGAAGATGGTTTTTAAATAGCTGCTTCCCCCTCACACCCACTCTTCAACTTCATGGCAGAATAATCAGGTCATGATAAACCACTGCACAAGTATGTTTGACTCTACCTTCAAGAATAAATATTTGGCGAGAACAAAACTCACAGACACAGTCAAGGTGTCTCAGGCTTGGAAAATCTGTCCATTTAATTCACATGCCTCAAATGTGAAATTAATAGCCAAATCTGAGGGCCAACTTTGAAAATATTATTGCAGGAAAACGTCTTCCAAAGATGGAAAACAATGGCAACCAGAGTTTGATTCAGGTGTGAAAGAGCTGAGTAAAGCAATTGTAGGGTTGTTTAAGGCTGGATGGAGGAGTCAGTACTGCTGCAGTTAAAACTTCTGGTTCCCAAAGGCATGTCAAAGTGTCAGACTTGCAGATTCCACTTTAAAAATACATTTTTCTGAGCCCTTGGCTTGTATAAAGAGAGTCTCAAGACTTAGCCTGGTAGTAATCAGTAATGCACTGACATGTGCCTGTAGTCCTGCAGAGCTTTAGCAGAGAAGAGACAATGCAGGCAGAGCAAGGAGGCAACAGATCCTTCATCATCACACAGAACTGTGCTATCAGGCCAGTGTCCCATGCTGCACCCCTCTTTGGTTAGGCACACACCCCACATCCCCCACTATAGCAGATGATCATTCTGTTGGTGTCCCCCTGGATGGAGCGTGGGGTGACTATAAGGGAAGAGGAACAGTGTATGCTGCTGAGCTCAAGAGAGGATTAATGTGTCACATCTCCTGTGCTCAATGGCACCTCATCCTACTGCTCTGCCATTGTGGAGCTGATGTAGTACAGAGAGAGAGGGCAGGCACAGGCAGGGGCTATTAGAAGGCATATTTTAACAAATAAAAAACATGCCAAATTTGACCAGCCTGAAAGCTGCTCAGTGCCAGCACTACTCCCCTGATCTTGCACCCCTTCTACAAGATACAATTTAACTCGGCACAGCTACTGATTTCAAAGCTGCATTTTCTGCCCATGAAATCTATCACAGGGAAGAATGAGGGGAAGCATTGTCCATGTTTCCAACACGGACCCAGATTCCTGCCCCAGCACTAACAATAATGTTAACTTACAGGGAGTTCTTGTCTTGGCTCAGCAACAGTCTGCCTTCAGTGCTCCTTACAAGAGACAGCTTCACCTATATACACTAGTTATGAGCACAGAAAGGGAGGTCAGATCCCAGCCTGTGTCCTTTTGGCAGAACCATCCTTTATGGCTCACTTGCCAGCAACAGTAACTAGTGTTTCACAACTTCCTTCTCTGCCACTGGCTCTATTGTAGGCAGACAAAAGGCTTTCTCTTGGCATGTGATGTTGGGAGACAGAAGGCACCTCTTTTGCCAGAGTCCATGAAATGGTAGTCTCAGCAGTAGGGAGAAAATAGCTTTTCAGGCTGCTGAGTTTGCTATCATCAGCAAATGTTGGCTTTACAGAATGAGACAGCTCCAGAACTCTGTGGATAGATGGCAGATATTTCTGCATCAGTTAGTCACATGCAGAAGTCCCACCTGATATACAAAACAATTCCACTCCTGTTTTGTCCAGAGTGAATGTTTTCCTTCTTCATTTCAAAACTGCTACTTGTGTATGACTTGAGTGTCTTTCCTTCTGTATAATTTTGCATAGGAACCCCCACCAAGCCATGGGATGATGGAAACGGGGCTCTGCTGAGCTCATTTGACTTGTGGCAACTGTGAGTCTATTCTTACGTGGCTTCATGGTCACTCCATGGGCAAGTAAGTCACAGCTGAGCAGAAAAGAGGTCTTGAAACCAGTTCTAAACATCTACAGATCTTTATATATACATAAAAACACTAAGGTCCATCCACCTCTTCTGATAATGGACTAGTCCTCACAGAGGAACATGTATGTACATTTATGTTACACTGACTCTCCTGTGCATTATATGATTACATGGGCAAGGTGAAACACTTTAATTTTGTCCTTTGTGCTCTACAATCAGATTTTGAAAAAATACTCAAACCAATTTTTTTTGAGGATTCTGCCTTATCCACTAATGTTGTCCACAGGGACCCTGCCTCTTTCCTTTACTGCTAAGAGGAAAGGGACGAGCCTTCCAGGAAAGCCAAGAAGGATTTGTGGCCAAGGAGCTGCCCGTGGAAGTGGCAAGCAGTGCCAAATACCTTCATATGAGAATATAAGGTGATGTGATCTATGGCTGCTAGTTCTCAGTGTTAGCAGCTAGGGCTTAGACTGCAACTTCTGCTGGTCAGAGCACTCCTCGCCCTGCATGGACCAAAGTTCTGGCATTCCCATATGGTGATGGCACTGCAGGCAGAGTCCCTTCCTGCCTCTGTGAGCATGACATGCTTTAAACTTGCCAGAAAACACACCCCAGGAAAGCAAACCCCATTATTTTTGCTAAACTACACTTTCTGAAGAACCATGTAGGGAAGCAGCCACATGCTGCATTTTGTCAGGAGACTGCACATCAGCAACCATCAGCAGACTGGGAATTTATCATTGGAAACCCTGCTCCAGCTCCCAGCTTAAATCTCAGCTGAGCTCCGATGCAGCTTGTGCAACATGGACAGGCAGATTTAAAGCTGCCTCATACCAGTATATCTTGTGCTTGTAAATTACAAGCTCTGGCAGCATCAGGCACACTTGAAAAAAAAAAAAAAAAGAAAGTAAAAAATTATCAGGATTATTTTTTCTCCCAGATTTCCCTCTGAATGTGATTGAACAGTCACAAGCAGGCAGGTTAGTTCCTGGAAAGATGTAAGAGGCAACTTAAGAACATCACTGAAAGGAAGAAACCTCCAGGAAAGGCTGGAAAACCAGAAGGCAGTACATGCTGGTTCTGTTTTCGAAAGCTCAGCTGTCTCTGTTTGCCTGTCTCCATGTACATAAACATGCATGTGAATTCCACCAGTTTTCTACCAAAATAAAAGTACCTGAAGCCACCTGCACCCATAGTCTGAGGTTAAATTAAACTACCATGCGACCTGGAGAGGACTGGATACTGTCCAGCTTGTAGTGGAAATTTCTTACTGGGTCTGAGCCAAAGAATATTAATAAGAAAATCAGAAGAGTGAATGCATACAAATGGTGGCAATGCATAGCAAGAGGCAGATTGTTTCCTAGCAACACAGGCTTTAGGCTGGTTAGTTTTGGTTAGCATATTCTGACTAATAGCTGCAATTTTTATTTGTACTGCTGCTCACTTGCCTAACGGTGCTGAAAGAGAGAAAAAGCAATAGAGAATGTAGGACAGAATCCATCAGTGCTAGACTATATGTCTGAAGGTAAGATCACTGCATGTGAGGATCTTGCCAGCACTTTGAAAACCAATGGGCTTGAAAGTGTCTCATGAGATGTCCATTTCTGCCATGTGAACTAGTTCAGACCTGGGTTTCGTGCTTCAGGCAGCCTCTCCCCACCTATTGCACAGTAAATAATTAATAATTGCAGGCCTCTTAGTAACCTTTTCTGAAGACATCTGAAAAACACCTTGCACTGCTAGGGTTTTACAAAAGTAATTCCTAGTAAAATTCCCAACCATCCCTTTAGACACCAACTGTGATTAATATGGACTTGATACCAGTGTCAAGTAAAGGTCTGACCTGGGGTTTCCACACTTAATCAGGCTACACCAGCTTCTAAATCAAGCTTACAAGCTCTGCTTTCTCAATACAGACACTGATCACTTCTCCCCAGCCTGTCAGTACTTCCAGAGCTCAGCCTCTCTCAGTCTTCTGGAGAGCTCCATGTATTTTTAAGTCCAATTTCCCTTCCACCAGAGGAAAGAATGTGAGAAATGTTTTAAAGAGCAGGCAAGTTTTCACATTGTCCTTAACTCCCTTGTGCTGCTGGAGAGGAAAGAATAATCACACAGTTCATGCAAATGTTATGGAGCAATTGCTATGACATGGGATGGTGGAGTCAGGGAGAGTAGCTATAGTAGCCTGTGGTCTTGCAGTCCCGTGCTTTTACAGTCTGCAGGTCCAAGTATTAACAGCCAAGGGCCAGGGCTTTCCCAGTCTTTGACATCTGTAGTGGTGATGGCACCAGCTCCTCTGTCTCACTTCTTTCCCCATGTTTTAGGATCACCACAGCCTTCCCCTTCATAGGAGAAAGGCTGCGGAATAAATCCTTCTATGAACCAGAGAAATCACAGAGGAGAATGAACCATGAGAAGTGCCCAGCTGTGAAAAGCGTATGCTACCCCTTGCACTTTACTAGGACAAAAGCAGCAGATCCATGAGACATGAAGTTACTGGAAATGAGGCTTCATTCAGTCCACGGGGCCAGCTGTCTATGTCTTACATTCAGTTTTTATCTGCTGTGAAAAACTGTCTGGGTAAGAGGGAAGCAAGGAGGTTTTTGACATACAAAGACAACCCTGATTAACTGAAAAGGGAGAAGAGAATTTATTTATTCATGTTATTTTAAAACTCTCCAGTCTTTTGTTAGCAGCAGCTTAACTTGAACAAGCAAGCTCTCTCTGAAGGAGCTGATTGCTCCTCCTGCACTGCAGAGCTGGGAGAGTGCCCATCCGCATGTGTGACTCATCCAGACAGGCCTCCAAGAAAGGCTGCTCTGGCTAGGAGGACAGCATTAAGTCCCCAACTCTTTACTTTTCCTGGCCTAGGATGAACAGAGGGAGGGAAAGAGTACAGAACTATTATTTTCCCTTTTTGCTTAGATTTAGAAAGGCTGAAGAACAGCTGAACAAAATTCATAAACTTGAGTGCACAAGCATTCAAGGGGAAGAGCTTTATCATAGAATCAACCAGGTTGGAGGAGACCTCCAAGATCATCCAGTCCAACCTAGCACCCAGCCCTATCCAGTCAACTAGACCATGGCACTAAGTGCCTCATTCAGTCTTTTCTTCAACACCTCCAGGGACAGTGACTCCGCCACCTCCCTGGGCAGCCCATTCCAATGCCAATCACTCTCTCTGTGAAGAACTTCCTCCTAATGTCAAGGCTATACCTCCTCTGGCACAACTTCAGTTTTACTTTCTATGCTGTAAAGAGTTCCACAAAGTCACTTAAAGCTGTTACACATGTTACTCATGTGTTGATACAGGATGATACTAAGACCAAAAAGCAATGAACATGCTAAAAATCCACAGTCCCCTTGCAGAAAATGTCTCAGCCTATCTCACAGATCTTTTCTACTTAGAAACTTGTGCTAGAGTTTTCTGAAATTAAGATTTTCCCCATTGGGTTATTGGTCCACCAATGTCCAGTACCTATGATGCTGGCTGGCAGAGGCTGTGAGTCGCACAGGCTAACAGTGTTACTGCACAAAAGCTTACGCCAGAGAAAGCTACTTGAGGTAACATAGCACCTGAAAGGACACCTCGCTCAACACAAGGGGGAACTTCTTTACTGTAAGAGTCACAGAGCACTGGAATGGGCTCCCCAAAGGGGTTGTGGGGTCTCCTTCTCTGGAGTCTTTCAGGGCCTGCCTGGATGTGTTCCTCTGTGATCTGTGTTAGATAATATTGTCCTGCTGTGGCAGGGGAGTTGGACTCGATGATCTCCTTGGGTCCCTTCCAACCCCTAACATCCTGTGAGAACCTCCAAACAAACAGAAAGTCTCTGCAGGCAGGGACCATGAGGGATAAATTAATGTGACCAGACAATGAGACCCCAGCAACTTGCTTTGACACCTCAAGCTACCTTGTCTGAGCTCACCAAGAGCCCTCTTAAACTTTTCACAAATCTTTGGCAGGGGCATGTGAGCACCTACTGTGCAACTGATTTCAGCTACAATTTTTGTGGGTGTGCTACTGGTGGCTCCACAGCAAAAGAACTGAAAAACTCAGGACAGGGAGTTAATACTAAGGCAAAAGACAGAGGATGCTGCAAAGTGGTAAATGTTTTCACATTCCCAGAAGCATCCAAAGGCACAAAAACATATAGGTGTTGACTTCCATAAGCCACTTGCTGCGATCATAAGACTCCCTCTTCCATGGGGTAAAACATAGCAAAGCAGAGGGCGCAGCAGCTCCAGACTTGCTCATAAAAGGTGTTGATAATGTACAAATAATACATTTTCAAGGTGATATTGAATGACATTGTCACTACTTGGCAATGTCATGCTTAATTTTGGACCTATAATGAATCCCAAAGGTAAGTCTTGGATTGTGTCAGTCTGTCACTTGAGTAAGGAGCATACTGACTGTACAATTAAATGAATTAATGAGTAAGGTAATACAGCAGTGAAGCACTTCTCTTCATGGCAGAATGCATGCCATTGAGAGCAGTGGGATATTCCCACAAGCTTTTACAGCGTAGACACAACACCTGTGGTTCTGAGTCAAAGACAAAGAGTCTTCTACCTCTGCCCATCTAATCTGTCAAACCAGGAACCATGGTGGTAAAGTTCTCTTCAGCACAGGGAGAGGAAGCTAATCCACTGAAACCTCTGCATATCTTTCAGCCACACTGATTCAGTTTCTCTGCACGCCAGGGAATTCCTGGTGGTTTGGCTCATTTCCTCACTTCTCGCTGTTAGTATGACTGCAAGTTCTTTGAGAAGATCTTGTCTTTTTGCTCTATGTTTGAACAGCACTCAGAGGAATAACCTCTGGGCATGAGAACAGGCCAGGAAAATCCCCAAATAATAACCTGGGAAAACCCAGAGATGAAAATCCAGTGTTCCTCAAAGAGTTGGCACATGGAAGAAACTGGTTCTGCAGTCATGTCTGCTGAAGCTGGCCTAAAACTGCTTGTTAGTGAAGTAAGGGACAGAAGACTTGCCCCTTGTGAGCAGTCCACCTTTTGAGTAGCTCTTCTGTGAAGATCTCAGGGATTTCCCCTAAAGCTTCAGAAGAAGTGGAGTCCTTGCAGCATGATTCATTAACAGCAGAGCCTGGAGACACTGTACAACACAAACCACCTCATTGCACAGAGTTTCTATGGTAAGATCAGTTGATGTAATGTGTCCCAACTCCCTAGACCCCAGGTCTGCCCTGAATGCAAAGTTTATCAAGTCTCCATAAACACATGTAGCATTTCACAGAAGGGATAACTATTCTTTTAGAGGCAGCATTCTGGATCCAGGTCATTAATCACAGAATCACAGAATATTAGGAAGGGATCATCTAGTCCAATCCTCTCTGACAGTGCAGCTGTCTCTCCATCAGTTCAGCCTCCCTCCTTTGCACCCCTGGCCTTTTCCAGTTTCAGTCTGGAAAGGTGGCAGGGGATTTCAGTGTATCTATTCAGTCATCAGCTGATTAGCTGCCAATAACTATGTTAATTTTTCCTTGTTGTAAGAGGCTGTTTAAGGCCCCAGCCAGCGACCAAGGAAGCTGCTGGAAAGAGTCCCACTGATTTCAATGGCTGTCTAAGAAAAAAAAGCCAGACATATATGCCAAAAATTAAACACAGGTCCTCCAAATTCACCTCACACAGGCCACAGGACTGTCCTGTGTTACTCACAATTATCATTATCATTGTCATTACTGGATTTGAATTAATGCCCATGAGTACAGATTGACAGAGGTTTTTGTTGGACACAAATTCTACCATTTGACTGAGACTTTCTCAGAACCTAAACCAAAGGAGAATGGTTCCAAATGCTGTTCTTTTCCTTTTTCATCCCCACAGCTGCTGACCAGTTAGGGTATCCACAGCAAAATCGGAATTTCTTTTAAATGAATTGCAAAATCTGGCCAAAAATTTTGCAACAAATAAAATAAAGGGGAAAAAAACCCACCAAAATTCAAAAAACACTCAAAATCCCCCCCCAAAAAACTTAAGCCAAGCAGCAGAAACTGGTAAAGCTGCCATAGGAATGTTAACAAGATAGGGATCAGCACAGAATCAACCAGGTTGGAAAAGACCTCCAAGATCATCCAGTCCAACCTAGCACCCAGCCCTATCCAGTCAACTAGACCATGGCACTAAGTGCCTCATCCAGTCTTTTCTTGAACACCTCCAGGGACGGTGACTCCATCACCTCCCTGGGCAGCCCTTTCCAATGGCAAATCACTTTCTGTGAAGAACTTCCTCCTAACATCCAGCCCAGACCTCCTCCAGCACAATTTGAGACTGTGTCCCCTTGTTCTGTTGCTGGTTGCCTGGGAGAAGAGACCAACCCCCACCTGGCTGCAGCCTCCCTTCAGGTGGTTGTAGACAGCAGTGAGGTCACCCCTGAGCCTCCTCTTTTCCAGGAGGTTCCCCAGCTCCCTCAGCCTCTCCTCACAGGGCTGTGTTCCAGCCCCCTCACCAGCTTCATTGCCCTTCTCTGGACACGTTTCAGTACCTCAACATCTCTCTTGAATTGAGGAGCTCACTTTAAAAAAAATTACATCCCTTGCTCTATACTTTAAAAACCAAACTATAATTTCATCTTTTAACTTTGTAATGGTGAGTTTGTGGGAAAGGAAATTGTTCTGTCAGCTCTGCATGTGTCCCATTAACAGTTTTTTAATAAAAGGAGCTCAAAATCTCTCACCACTTTGATCTCAGTTCAATAAAGCTCATTTTTACATCTTTAACATGGACAATTAATTGTGTTTAAGCATCTTCTGAAAAAATCTATTTAGTTGACATGATACTGACCAGAACTGGTCAGCAGAGATAGGGAAGAGCTGTGTTCTAACTACTCCATCCTATTACACTCACCCCTAAGCAGGCAACTAATCAATGTGGTTATCCTCACAACACCCTTGGGAGGAAGGGAAGATGCTGCTCTTCATTTGTTGGCTTTTTTTTTCAGATTAAGAACTCAAGAAACAGTAAAATGAAATTACTTCCTCAAGGTCACCTTGTAACTCTGTGAGAGTGCACAGAATGAACTTCTTGTTTTGAGCTGGCACCCTCACACCTAAATCAGTTCCTTGCTTAAAATTAAGATATCTGCCACTAACCAACCCAAAGCTGATGACAACATATTTTAGTAGTCAGCTCTTCTTAAACTGCTGGATCAAACACTGCTCAGATTTGGACTGAATTTGTCCTGCAGAGTACAAACTCCATGCCAGTGCTCAATCAATACAAGGTTTGCCACCTAGAGCACAAAAGTTAATTTCAGGCATATTTTACCATGCAGCTTGCTTGGAAAGCTTTGGGTTTGCCTCATGGCACTCTTTGTAATTCATGTCATAACTTAGATCTGCATTATTAACCATAAAATTTTATATTTATAAAGCATCCTCCATCCAAGGGTCTCAGTAAGCTTCTTATCTATTATTAAAAGCTTTCAACATTCCTGCAAAGTGAATTTGACATCATTTAGGAAACAGGAAAATAGGAAACGGAGAGGAAAAAGGCTAAAACTTTCAAAAGAGGCCAGACAAAGATTTGTAAATTATTTTCCTTGAGAAAAAAAAAAAATTTGTAATATGTTTAAAAGTTCTAAGACTTCCCAAGAGTAATAAAGTTGCTCAGCCAACCATGACCAGCATAGATGTGCCTAGAGATGATAGTGCCTGACACAGTCTACAGTAATTCCCAAAACAGTCATAAGAATATTAGCTATTTCTTGTTTTATTAATGGAGACTGTACATGCTATGATCTGTGGCACATGCTTATTCTTACTCTAAGCAAAGTCATACATATTTGATTTTCATAGTAGCCAACAAAGCCTTGTCAAAGGTGACTTGTGCTAGTTGTCAGCTCCACTTCTGAAGTATTTACTGTATTTAATTTACCTTTAGCTCACAGAATCACAGAACATGAGGGGCTGGAATGGTCCTTGAAAGATCATCTGGTCCAACCCCCCTACCAGGATCACCAAGAGTAGGTCACACAGGAACACATCCAGGCAGGTTTTTAATGTATCCAGAGAAGGAGACTCCACAACTTCTCTGGGCAGTCTGCTCCAGTGCTCTGTCACCCTCACAGTGAAAAAGTTTTGCCTTTTGTTCACATGGAACCTCCTATGCTCCAGCTTTCACCTAGTATCCCTTGTCCTTGTCATGGGACATGACTGAGAAGAGCCTGGCTCCATCCTCCTGGAACTCAACCTTCATATCTTTATAAACATGAATGAGGTCATGTTTATAAACATGAAAGAGGAGCCCCTCAGGCTCCTCTCCTCCAAACTAAAGAGACACAGCTCAGCCCTTCCTCACAGGGAAAGTTCCTTCTTATTTCAGTCAAGAATAATCTCCAGTTGGCTGAATGGCAGCAGAAGAGTGTACTGGAATACCTTGGAAGATGTTGGCATCTTAAGGACAATGCTGCTTTAAGACAAACAGCTTCAGCTGGAGTCGTTGGCCGATTCCCTCAGGATATTTCAGCATGAGTCAGCAGCTCACCTGGTGTCCTGGTAGAACTGAATAGGCCAAAATAGGCTTATACATTTCCTGGCTTGCCCAGACATGTTTTTCCGCCCTCCCTCTCTCTGTTGTGGGGAGACGCAGCCATGGGAAACAGGACAAAGAACTTGGAGCCACTAGATGGACCTCGACTTGCCCAGACTTGTTTTGCTCCTGTTTACATCTTGTGGTAAACAAGGTACACACACTTGGTTTGTGCCTGCCTTGTGCAAGGCCTATGTTTTTCCCAAATTTGGGTAAAGCAAGCCTAGGACTTCACCTAATATGGTCAAGCTTGGATAACTGCCATTCTAATTGGCTAATCTATGTCCAAAGACCCATTAGTCTTGGGCTGTATTGATAAAAAGAGATCAGCAGATAATACAACATTCTCTGCCATTGTATTTGTGCTTGCTGCTGTGCTGCCTGCTGCCATTGCTCTCTGCTTCTGGCAGTGATTCTGCCATTGCCTTTTGCAGCATCAAGTTATGCTGAGCTATAAGATAGCTCTGCTGCATAATAAGAAGCCCTGATGCTTTGCGCATGGACTGCCTAGAAACTCCCTGCCTCAAGTTTATCAGGAATAGGCACCAAATATCTCCATGTGATTGGCCTGCATAGCCAACGCGATGTGCTGAGACTGTACATCACAAGACATCCTGCCTACATCTGAAAGTCTCCTGCCAAGACAGGAAGTCTTGGATGTACACAGATCATCCAGAGAAATCAGGATAAGGTCAGAGATCATCTGCCTCCTTTTTCCCAGCACTATGTGAAGTCTGGGAAGAATCAGAAGCCTCAGAGGCTGACACCAACAGAATCCTCTGAAAGCTGTTTGGGTACTGTGTGAAGCCGTAGCTAGTCCCTTGAGTCAGGAGACTAATATGTGTAAGTAAATATTTAAAGCCTCTTGTAATTCACCATTGCCTTCTGCCCTAAGCAGAAAGAGGCTCCTTGAGTCCATCTAGTGGACAAGCAGCATAATTAACCACAAGTGGTGTACTGACCACAAGAACCTTCTCTGCCAGCTCAACTGAGGTTCATGTTTATATTATTGCTAGTTATTTGTTCTACATCCTATGTAATTATTTGTATAATGTTTCCATGACTGTTGCAAGAGAACTTGATTATTATTAAAATTAAGGGAGGGGAGGGGGCAAGACTCCTAAATACCAAAATTAATCAACAACATTAATTTTGAAAATACCATCTCACAATCAATTAATTACCTCTCCATTATACCTGGTGAACACTGATCAATGCTCCAGGTTGGAGGTTTGCTTGTTTGCTGTTGTAAAAAATTCGGATTTTTCCTGCTTTGTGACTCAAGTTTGTGATGTGAAGTGCAATAAAGGATGATTTATTCTGCAGGCACTCAAAGGTTTTTCAAGAAGACAGAAAGAAAAGATTCTTGACTTACAAGTAAAACCAAATAGACAGTTCATATGCTTTATGTCATCTAAAATATAGGGAAATCTTGGGATACTCTCTAACAACCACTCTGCTGTAAGTAAAAAACAAAACAAAACAAAACAAAACAAACAAAAACACCCTGAATTTAACTTTAGTACAGATCTACTGAACTGCCAAACAGATTAAACATTGCAGAGCCGCTGCACTGCAATTACATGCAGCTTTTATGCCACCTACAGGCAGCAATACCAGCTTGTCAACAGGTTTGCTGCCAGGCTAAGTACTTAATCTTTTTTGGACTGCTGTGAGAAACAGTCTGCCCTGACCCTCGACCCATAAAAACATTCTGTTCAGCTCACTGAAAATTAACACAATCATTTAATTAATTTGATCCACTAAACAAACTTGCCTCTTTCCTATTGCTTACATACTGTGACTATGAAGCAATGAGGATACTGAACTTAACTTTATGAAGTGACTTTTGTTGCTTGCTTTGGAAGGGCCCTTTAAAGGCCCTCTTGTACAATCCACTCTGCAGTACACAGGGACATCTTCGACTAGATGAGGCTGCTCACAGCTCACTCCAGCCTGACTTACAATGTTCCCTGGGGTGGGGCAATCAACCACCTTAGTGCGGCAGTGTTTCACCAGATTCATTGGAAAACAGTTTCTTTGTTGTATCTAATCTGAATCTGCCCTCTTTTAGTTTTCTTGCAACAGGTCCTGCTAAAAAAGATTGCTTTCATCTTTCTCATAGTCCCCTCCAAGTACTGGAAACTCATACACAATATGGCCTCCTCTAGACCTTCTCTTCTCCAGACTGAACAATCCCAGCTCTCTCAGACCATCCTTATATGAAAGGTGCTCCAGCCCTCTGATCATTTTTGTGGTCTCTGGACTTGCTCCAGCAGGTCCATGTCTTTCTTGTACTGCGGATCCTAGAGCTGGATACAGTACCACTGGTGAGGTCTCACCAGAGCAAAGAAGGGGGGCAGAATTATCACCCTTGACCTGCTGGCTGAAATTCCTTTGATACAGCCCAGGATGCAGTTGACTTCTGGGTTGCAAGCACACATTATGGGTGGCAGGTGTTAGAGTAAACTCAAAAATAGCCTACAACCTCCATTGAAACCTAGCAGGTTTGGGGGTGATAGAGAGACAGATATCCCAACAGCATGTATTCCTGAGCCCAAAACAAGCAATGCAGTTTTGAGGAGTTTGAGTTATTATTACTACTTGAGTAATGAGTTCGAGGAGCCTCTTTTTATGCAGATAAAATAATTTGTAGGTACTTTTATGAAAGCAAGTGATGAGGATGGAAGGTTTCCAACAAGGACATCATCTCCACCAGAATGGTACAGTTTCACATCGCTGTCTTGGGAAAGTGGCTATTTTCAAAGCCAGGGAAAGTGGCTATTTTCAAAGCCAGGGGAGGTGTGTGGGGTGTGTGTGCCCTCTGGAGGACCACTGTCCAGGTTTCCCCTACAGCCAGGTTCTCCCACAGCTCTCCCGAGAATTGACTACACTGACTGCTCATATTCCCAGGCCAGAGATGATCACAGACCATGATCTTGCAGCTGTCATCTCTCTCCTCCTTGGAGCTTAATTTCCTGAGAATTAAGTCAGAACACACACAAGATAATTAAAATAAGTTCTCTCTTCATTCTTTCCTCACCCCAAGGGACATTTTAGAGTATATACTATTTAACAACCACAAAACAGTCCATTGTTAAACAGAGATGCTTGCTTCCACTTTAAATAACCCAGCAGATGTTACTGCCTTTTTGCTGTAATCTCTGTGATTTTCCTACAGTCAGCCTGTTATGGACAGTGCCAGGGGGATCCATTTTGTTGAATCCAAGCCTCTCAGGCTGCCTGCAAGCTCTCAGTACAAAGAGAGCTTGGGTGAACTTATGATGTGCTGTGCTAACAGCTGGTCTGACAGTGGCTGGTCTGTATTTTTGGATGCCTGAGTTGTGCCACAGGCTGGGACAGAAGAAACAGCTCTGATGCTGTGCAAGTCTGTGCAACTGCTTTATCAGCTGGGAAGTAATACTAAGAGGTTTCAGTACAGTACCTGGCTAAAACAGAGCTAAGTTTCTTGCCAGGGAAGCATGGTGAGCTTGTTTGTTTGATGTAAATACCTGGAGATGTGCAGGAGTTGTCAAATTTGGGCTGATGTAATTTCCTTCTGATTCAGAGGTTTAGCACTCCTGGAGATGTGAAGGTTAAATTCTCTTGCATCCTGAATCCAGGCTGCTGCTCAGATCAGTGTTTGCCTCCTCAGCCCCACCTTTAATGAACAACAAGCATATTCAGGCTTTTACTTACAGAATTGCCATATAAAGCATGATACCCCTCTTCCACTTCTATTCAGAAGTAGGTTGTTCACTCCATGTCTCAGCTCACTTAAGTTCGTTGTAATCTCTGATCTGATTAGCAAAGGACACAATCCAGAAAAGATAGGAGGGGCACAGACAGATAGGTCTTTTCACTCCTCAACAAACACTGCTGGCCACCACAAACCTCTGCCACGGCATTTCTTGCCTATTTCTGTGCAGATTTGCTTACACCTAGGAAGAATAGCAACTGCTTTAATTAAGGTAAGCAGAACTTGCATGTGTTCATCTTGACATGTCAATGGCATAATAACAACTGGAAAAATAACCATGGACATGCTTGGTTGCATAGGAGTTGTCAGCAGTGTGGCCACAAGCACTTTTTGATGCACAGATTGATTACACATACTGGTCTATTCTTGTAAGCGGGACAACTGGTACTAGGATCTGGGGGAAGGTGTGCTAGTTTGAAGCTAGCTAGAATGTTTTGGTGAGAACAACTAGATTACAGGCTGTGAAAGGGAAACAATGGTGATGTCTACTTCACTCATAGGCTTGCTGAGAGGTATAAGAGCAAGAATCCAAACATATACAAGGTAGTTGCTCTCTGTCCAGGCTGTGGGCTGCATTTCTCTCTCTCTAACCTAACCTGATTAATCCACCTGCTTTCTAATGCCCCTGGCCGACCCTCCGTTCTTCCTTGGGCACAAGGCAACATCTGGGTAAGGTAGAGAGGGGTGGGAGAAGGTGGAAGGGCGGTTGGGAGCCCCTCTTGGGGCCTCAGGTTTCTGGNGGGGTGGGGGGGGGGGGGGGTGGGGGGGGGGGGGGGGGGGGTGGGTAACACCCAAACCATCACACAAACACAGGGTAATTATTTTTGGATGGGTTTGTACTAGGGCCTTTGTTTCATCTTTACCCTCTCCAGTGTCTCTTCACGGATTTCCTTCATCTTTGCATTTGACAAAACAATCCCTTCTGTCATTGCTCTCTTCTACCATAATTTTTTCAAGCCCTCACAAGTCTTTCCCGCCTTTTTCTCCCTACCCCCTTCTACTCGGAAAAGGAGGCAGAAAGGAGCTACAGTTTGGACACACATCGAAGTTATTGTCTTCAGCTGCACTGGTTTCACCCTTATCAACACTGTGATCATCTCCCAGGCACAGACTGACAGCAATCTGAGCTCACCAGACTTCAGCCAAGATCCATTACTGAAAGGAAGATTATGCCATGAACTTGGAAGCTCAGGATCAGTTTTGGGCTTCGGGCAGCTCCTTTAAGCTCTATGTGATCTTGATTAATTCCTTTAACCATTCAGCATATCCTATATAAAGCCAGGATAAGGACAATCTTTAATTTGGAATGATGCAGTGAGATGGTACTGCTGAGCATTTAGACTCCCTGTGGAAAGGGACAACCGAGCACCCACACCTACAGGAATGCTGTCGTTTTACAGTGAGAGGACAGGAAATTGCATGTATTACCTGCTCCCCATTAAGGTACACAGGGAAATTCGCAGTGCCCATGATAGGACCACGTAAAACCTGAGGAGCCTGCTGAAGGAATTCCGTCTGAATTCTGTCAGTGTTCCCTTGAACTGATTGGAGTTTTTCCCTCCTCCTGTGGTAATGCCATGATTAATTTCTGCAATGGAGCAGCAACATGACTAGACAGCGAGCTTTGTTTTCAGACATTTGCTCTGTCAGGTTAGATTGCGCACAGTCAGTACTTCCGTTTGGCTGCTTCACTAATAACCACAACTCTCGGTTAAAACAATCTTTACGCCGTCTCTAAGTGCTTCATTGCCCACAGTTAACCGACGCGATATGCCACGGCTATAAGCCACACGCACGAAGTAATTCCGCCCGCCTTTCCCCACTTCAATTCCGATCCCTCCAGCCCCGGGCGGTGCAGGTCTCGGCCGCAGCCGCGTCCGCGCCCGCCCAACCACCCGCACTCTGCCCCGTTGCCATGCTTGTGACGTAAGCCTCTCGCTGTTTTTCTCATTGGCTGCTCTGCCTATGACGGCAATTCCAAGCGCGCCTCTCCGTGATTGGTTTGCAGAAAGAGCGCGGTGCCGGCTTTGATTGGCAGATGGGGAGAAGAGGCGAGTGGGATTGGTTGTTGTGCGGCGGACGCGCGGTGCATTGTGGAGCGGCTCGCGCGCCTGGAGCGTGGGGGCTTCATGGCGGCCATCGGTGTTCACCTGGGTGCTACCTGTGCCTGCGCTGCTGTCTATAAGGTGAGGAGCCACTCCTTGCGCTGTTATCTCAGTGGCCCGGGCCGGAGGTGTCGTGGTCTCTCGTGAGTTCCTGCCGGGGGTGGCTGCCGTCACCACTGTTCCTTCAGGGCGCTGCGGGGTTAGGCAGCGAGTGGGTGGACTCACGGATGGTGCCTCTGTTTACAGGATGGCCGCGCCGACGTGGTAGCCAATGACGCCGGGGATAGGGTCACTCCAGCGGTCGTTGCTTTCTCGGAAAGCGAGGAGGTGAGCCTCCCTTTCTGAGGTGGGGGTTTGGAGAGGAGGGGACGCTCTACCTGATGCTCGCTTACCTTTTTCTTTTGTTTTAATTTATTTTTCCTTCAGGTTGTTGGCTTAGCTGCGAAACAAAGCAGAATAAGAAATATTTCAAACACTGTAGTGAAAGTAAAGCAGATCCTTGGGCGAAGGTAAGAGAACTGGTGTGAAAAGGAATGTGAGAAGTTTTCTTCGTTAAAGCTGGTCAGTGAAACGTAGGCTTAGCACTGATAGCAAAGACATGTTTATGTAGTGTGGTAGTAGTTAAGCTAACTTGCCATTGACAGGAGGGTATCCCTTAACAGTTTGCTACGTTATGAGCTGTATGTTAGTAGAATGGCTTAGGTTGGAAGAGAGCTTGAAGATCATCTATTCTAACTTCACTGTTGTGGGCAGTGATGCCTTTCAGCAAGACTTGGCTGCTGAAGGCCTCATCCAACCTGACCTTGAACAACCTTAGGGAGATGCTGTCCTATTCCAGAGTCCAACCACCCTCGTACTGAAGAACATCTTCCTCAGATTCAGTCTAAATCTACTCTCCTTCAGCTTAAAACCATTCTCTCTTGTCCTAATGCTAGACACCCTTATGAAAAGTCTCTCTGCAGTCTTCCTGCAGGTTCCCTTCTGGTATTGGAAGGCAGCTGTATGGTCCCTTCTGCATTTTGTTCCTGTAGCAAAGAAATGGGTAATATGTTGTATCTAAATTTGTGTGCAAAAATGAAATTGTGAAACTTTGTAACAAGTTGCATATATATTTTGTATATACACACTAAAGTCTCTTATCTAAAACATCTTATTATCTGGATGTTTTACTGTGGCTTTAATTGCATA
Organism: Tricholaema leucomelas; assembly: GCA_013400475.1. Classification (NCBI taxonomy): domain Eukaryota; kingdom Metazoa; phylum Chordata; class Aves; order Piciformes; family Lybiidae; genus Tricholaema lacrymosa; species Tricholaema leucomelas. Next base: position 1,752 of record WAAF01003709.1, on the reverse strand, counting down.
TGAGTTTGTATTGCTTTTATTACAATTGTGAAACACATTGATGTAATGGGGGATGGTGTGATTTAGAGCAGCCCTGTGGAAAAGGACTTGATGGTAATGGTGGATGAAGAGCTGCACATGAGCTGACAGTGGGTAATGGCAGCACGGAAGGGCAGTCACATCATGGGCTGCATCAAAAGCAGTGTGACCAGCAGATCAAGGGAGTTGATTCTCACACTTTGCTCTTGTGAGACCTCACCCGGAGTGCTCTGTCCAGCTCTGGAGCCCTCAGCACAAGAAGGATGTGAACCCATTGCAGCAGGTCCAAAGGAGAGCCACAAAAACAATCAGAGGGCTAGAACACCGCCTCTGTGAAGGCAGACTGAGAGAGTTGGGGGTATTCAGCACAGACAAGTGAATGCTCACTCCCTTACTGTTGCCTTTCAGTATTTAAAGATGGCATGTAAGGAAGATGGCAGTCTTTACAATAAAGATGATGAGATGCTGAAACAGATTGCCCAGGGAGGTTGTGGATGCCTCCATCCTGGAAGTGTTGAAGCCAGATTAACGAAGCCTTGAGTAACCCAGTCTAGTGGAGAAACTAGATGATATTCCATGTCCCTTCCAACCTTAACCATTCTATGAATCTTTTTAACAGGACCTGTTGTGAAAGGAGGAAGGGGGATGGTTTTAAAGAGGTGAGATTTAGGCTGATGCAAGGAAGAATTTTTTACTGTGAGGGTGTTGAGACACACGTGTTGCTCAGGTAGATGCTCCATCCGTGGGCACATTCAAGGTCAGGTTGGATGGAACTCTGAGCAACTTGATCTAGTCGAAGATGTCCCTGCTTAGTACCACAGAGATTGGACAAGATGGCCTTTAAAGGACCCTCTGGTTTAAATAATTTTGTGATTCTGTGAATGCCACTTGTGATTCTTCACCTAGTGGAGCTATGACAATTTTCACTGGCAGTTCCAGATACTAGAACTACTTTTGGTTTATATCTAACTTCAGAAATGCAGCTTTTCAATGGCTATGTTACAGCTCTTTCATTGAAAGAGTTGACAAGGTGATGCCCATTCTGCTGTTTCTCTCATCATTTGTCAGACTTGTAAGTTTACATAGTTGGCAGAGGATCAAGGATAGGCAGCTTACTGCTGTTACATTATTTCAGTCATTGCAACAAAAGTGCCACTGCATTTTTTTAAATAATTACTGCTGGGGGTAACAGGCTAAGGACAATATATTGGATTTTATTTTCCCTCTTCTCTAACTAGTAGGTATTTTTTCAATCGCTAATTTTGGGAAAGGAGGCTCAAAGACACCAGTAGTCAGAACTCTTTTTTCTTCTCCAGTATAAGTGTATCTGTAGAGCAATAACAGGAATCATAGTTGAAGTATAGCTTCATATGCTGTAGAAGTTACAGGGAATAACTGCAAGATAAATTTGTGCAACTACCCTCGAGCATGTGATTTATTTTATTATTTTGAATTTGTCTGGACAGCTCTGGCGACCTGCAGGCAGAGAAATATATTGCAGAAAGCAAATGTTCAGTAAGTATGATCTTGGTACTGCTTGTGCCACACCATGCTTGTGTTCTGTAGTGATCAGCTCTCATTATATGAGATTCATTTTCTGGTATATGGAATGCTTCTCTTGCTATAGAGAATTTAAACTGTATTCTGAAATCTGTTACCATAATATAATCCAACAGAAAGATGATACATTATCTCAAAAGGGATGATTCATGATGTATTTGGGAAANTTTTTTT
>WAAF01003708.1:0-111309 GCA_013400475.1 Tricholaema leucomelas | reverse complement strand
TGTACTTTTGTTGTAAATGTTCCTTTTGTACTAAGGAAAACTTCAGAGAAAAAAGAAAATCTGGAGTCATTAAATCTGTATTAATGACACGTTCCTGTCTGTGGGATCATACAAGTCTTTTTTGTGATATTTGATAAGGATCTTGAAGCATTTATTCTTCTGTAGTTGAGTACAAACTGAGAAGTATTTACATAGTTGAAAAGAGCTGATTAAACATTACCTTTTCTTAATGATTTGGTATCTAACAAAGGTGTGTTGGTTTTGCTTACAGATAATTCAGAAGAATGGAAAACTTCAGTATGAAATAGATAATAAACTAATCAGCCCAGAAGATGTGGCAAAGCTAATTTTCAGTAAAATGAAAGGTATCTAATAAGTAAAATCATGAAATCTTCTTGGTTTCTTTTTTAAGCTGTCCTTGTACTTTTTGAATTTGTTGCATTGGTTTTATTTTTCTAATCAACATGTTCTACTTATGTTCATAAACAGAAACTGCTCAGTCGGCAGTGGGTTCAGATGTAAATGATGTCGTTATCACTGTGCCGTTTGATTTTGGAGAGAATCAGAAAAATGCCCTTGGGTGAGAGGATTAAGATTTTTGTGTTTTTTAACTTGCCTAAAGCAGATTGGTTGGCAGCTTAGGAAACGGAATTCTCCTGCTGGGTTGCAGTTTACGGTCATCAGTCCAGATATTTGGATGTTGTTTGAATTTGGAAAGTAAGAAAGCAGATTAAATCTTGGCTTCAGCAACTTTTCGTGGAATTCACTGTTGTAATCAAAATAAAATTGAGTCAGTTAAAAAGAAAGAATTTTTGATTCATCAAAAACAGAATGTAATTTTAGATGTGAATCTTCAGTGTCCTCTTGGAAATGCAATTAGTTTCTTGGCCCTCTTTGACAATTTCCCATCTTTTCAAACAACAATATTGATTGAACTATGTGTTGTTACTTTATTGAGGACTGTTTCCTCAGAGCAGATAAGAATACACCCCAGTACTCTGCTCGGAAGTTCTGTTTCTTCTTTCTAATACGTGGAAGCTCTTACATTTAACTGTCGCACACTACTTAAAGCACATTTAAGGTTGTTCATAAAACATTAGCAACCTGGGTATTTGCAGTGTGTATAATGAAACATTCTTTGCTTAGGTACACAAGTTTCAAAGTGGAGGAAACAACTTGCAGGGCAGTCACAGGGTTACTGAAGTTTCAAGAAGACATGTAAAGAAAATGAAGTGAGGTGCAATAACTTGATTTGTAACTGAAATCAATTTTCCTAGTGTGATATCAGTTAAACTAAAGTGTGCTGCATTTGAGGGTGGAGTTTTTCCTTTTGTAGGGGTTTTGGCTGTTTTTTTTTATGTTACAGAGCGATCCATCAGCGTTTTCTTTGACAACAAGCACACAGCAGATACATCTACCTAAAGAACACAGTAGCAACCAAACTTCGCGATACTTTCCTTTTCCAGTTGCTTCGGTTTGCTAATACCATGCTGTAGCCAAGTTCTGAGTTGGTGACATATGTAGTTCAGATGAAATCTTAATAGAATGTGTAACTATAGTGAAGTCTTTAAAGCAAAAATGAAATGCTGTTCTGCCTTATCGTAGGGAAGCAGCTGTAGCTGCTGGATTTAATGTTATGAGATTAATTCATGAACCGTCTGCTGCTCTCCTGGCTTATGGAATTGGCCAAGATTCACCCACTGGGAAAAGGTAAAATCCTAATATTTTATTTCTCAAATGGAAACTGCTGTACTTAAATCCTGAGAAATATTGAATGATGAAATGCTGTGTTGTCTTAGCAGTTAATACAAAATTAATTACTTGAAGCTTGTTTTTCTTTTGACTCTCAATAAAGCAAATAACCGTTCAGAAGTTGTAAATCCTCAGTGTTTAAAATCCCTTTGCTCTGATGTGGTTTTATTTTTTTTAATGGTTTTAAAAGATTTATTCCCAGATTCTGTCTTGCTCTTTAATGAGCTGATTGGCATCAAGAAAAATGCATCCCTTAAAGAAATTTGGGCATAATTATTTTTGAGCTTGTGGGAGATGGGATTACTTTACATGTAGTAGAAGAACTGAAGCAGATCTTGGGTGCAGTAGGTGCATTGGATTTCCCTGTATGAATCTCCAAATAACTCTCCAGATGTTAAGAATAGTAGACTACTGTCAGTGCAATTAGGCGTCTTTGTGTTTTGGGTTTTTTTTCTTCTTACTGGGTATTTTTCACCCTTCTTACGTAATTAATGATATAATCTTGACTGAAATTCAATTCTCAATTGTGTTTTTAAAAAAAAGATGTCTTTTTTTTTTTTCTCTCACTGCATATAACAGACTAATTTTGTTCTTTAGGGAACGTTGTCACATAGTCAGAAGTGCTAAGATACGTTGGATACAAACATCCTAAATCAAATTCCCTTGGCAAAACTGATCAAAACATTTTCTTTTTTTTAACCATGGCAGCAATGTGTTGGTTTATAAACTTGGAGGAACGTCGCTTTCTATCACAATCATAGAAGTGAACAGTGGAATATATCGTGTGCTTGCTACAAACACAGATGATAGCATTGGTGGAGTTTGCTTCACAGAAGCTTTAGCACAACACTTAGCTTCTGAATTTCAGAGGTAGGTTTGGAATTTCCAAGCATGTTGCTGTTAGGACAGGAACCTAAAAAAAAAAAGATCATGCTTATTTGTTAGCTCTATCAGATGATCTGCATGTAGAATGACTTCAAGTTATTAAAGGGACAGTCAGCTCTTAGGAGCCAGAGAGCAAGGCTGTGAAATCGCTGGTTTTGCATCAGTATTGCCTGAAATCAGTGTTGAGTTATCTAAGCTCAGCTATGAACTGTTCTGTTTCAAGTAATGTCTGTGATTACAGGCTGCTTACATCATTTCAGTCAGAAGCAGTCAGGACTCGTGGGGTTTGTCTTCTCTTTTTGGCATGAAAGATCACCAGCCTGAAGTCTGTGTGTCAAGTCACCCTATGATGAAGAAAAATGAATGAGTGCATTACTGTTAAGTTTGTGTAGTATAATGGAGATCTCTTGGATGAAACAAGACGATTTTGCTGATATGTCTGGTGCTTTATGTTCTATTTCCTAGTCTGTGATTAAAATTAAGTTAACTTGATGGCCTTTCTTGGTGTTCCTTGCAGTCAGTTACAGGACTTGTTCAGTTTGAGGAATGTTCATAAAGACTTAAATTTGTGTGGTAAACACTAGCACTCAAGTTCAGAATACCTCTATGGAGTGCATTTTAGTTGAAGTTGAAATAGACACTTCTTTGTGATCTTTCAGTAGTGACATTGTAGATAATACTGAAATGGTCTGCAGAAAAAAACAACCAATTTTTGTTGCTTTGACTTGTTCATTCCTTTCAGAAAGTTGGCAGTAGCACTCAAACACCTGACTTCCTAAAGTGATAACTTTTTTTCTGTTGTTTTTAAATGTAGGTCTTGTAAACATGATATCAGAGGAAATCCCAGAGCCATGATGAAGTTAATGAACAGTGCTGATATTGCAAAGCATTCTTTATCGACCCTGGGAAGTGCAAACTGCTTTGTAGATTCGTTGTACGATGGACTGGATTTTGATTGTAATGTGTCCAGGTAAAGCAGATCTCGAAGCTACTGCTTTTACTTAAAATCATCATAGAATGCGCTGGGTTGGAAGGGAGGTCATCCAATCCAAATCCCCCTGCAGTAATCAGGGATGTTCCCAACAAGATGGGATTGCTCATAGCCCCCATTTCCTTAACCTCCTCTGTGTGCAAGTCAGGATGAAGCACACTTCCCTGCCTGTCTCTCTGTTTTAAAGATGATGTAGTTCAGGGTATTTGTTTCTTATTTTACTACATGAGTCAAGACAACTGTGAAGTTTTTTCTCCAGAGCACACTGAAGAAAATAATTGTGCATTCCATGTAGGTGTCAACGATGGAATCAATAGCACAGATATTTTCACAACAACAAAATGGCTTCTTCAAGACATATCATTGGGAACTATCTTTATTCTTGTTTTTTGTTTAAAATTCCCTTATTGTCAAGTATAGCAAGAGAACCTAGTTATATTCTAAAAAGGACTGCATTTCCATTTCAGGTATTTGTCTTTGATGGATAAGATTACACTAAACTTTATTTCTTTTTACTTCTAGGGCCAGGTTTGAACTCATCTGTTCTTCCCTTTTTAGTAAATGTGTAGAAGCAATTAAAAAACTCTTGCAACAAGTTGGATTTACAGCAGATGATATTAATAAGGTAATAATGGAAATCACTTGTCTGTAGTATGTTTTGTAGCCCCTCAGGAAGAATATTTATGGGGCCTGTTTTCCTTGTAGACTAAGATTAATTCATATTGTGTTTAAACAGTTTTGGCTCAGAGCCAGCAAAATAGCTATGCTCAGGACCAACAGAAATCTTTGCTTTGGATTTAGAGTCAGAATCAATGATGTGTTTCTACTGCTGCTTATTGAGTAAATGGCAGAGGATTTGTCTGCATTTGGTGTGTTTGTGTTAACTCTTGGTGGAACCAGGTGCCTTAAACTTAGGAACAGATGCCAAACCATAGGTTGTTTTAATACCAATGATTGTGAGTAAAGTAGCAAATATTATTTTAATTCAAATTTCCTTTTTTGTCTTTGGTAGCGTAGCTGCATCCCAACACCTATGCATCTATGTCTTGCAAATAGTACTGCATTCGTTGCTGATGGAGTTGGCACATCAACTGCAGCAGAAGTTAGCTGGCATTTTTAATGATACTTGATGCTACTTCAGACTCTTAATTAGATGTTTGCTGTGTCAAATCTTGAGTTTCACTGGTAGAAAAATCAGATACCGCAGGGCATTGTCAGAGAACAATGGCTTTTGGTTTTGGGTGGCAATGTCTTTCAGGTGGCCCAATGTGCTGTTGCCCTAGGCCTTAATGCTTTGGGGTGGAGGAGGCATTTTAACACTATAAATAAATGAACCTACTTTACAACTCTTATGTTTTCTATAAAGAAAAGTGGGAGCTAGCTTTATTTCCAGATCTTGTTGATCTCAACAAAGTTACTGTAATAAGAGTTTAAGGTTTTTCTTGCACAAGATCAGTAAGTGATGGCTGGTTATCAGTGACATCCCTCAGGATTTTATAGAATCATAGAATGACACAGCTTGGAAGGGACCTTAGAGATCATCTACTCCAACCTTCCTGCCGTGGGCAGGGACGCTTCTTAATTAGATTTGGCTGCTCAAGGCTTCATCCAACCTGGATGTCCAGAACACCTTCCAGGGAGAAGGCATCCACAACCTCTCTTGGCAACCTATTCTAGAGTCTCAGCACCCTTGTACTCAAGAACTTCTTTGTAAGACCCAGTCTGAACCTGCTCTCCCTCATCTTAAAACTGTTCCCCCGTGTCCTGTTGCTAGATCCCTTAAGAAAAATCTTTCTCTGGACTTCATGTAGGATCCCTTCAGACATTGCAAGGTGCCCTTTTATTCTCTAGGTTGGACAACCCCAGCTCACTCACCCTACCCTCCTAGCAGAGTATACTATTGATATCATTCAATATCTCAATAACACAGATGAGGTAGCACATGCTCTCAGCAGGTTTGTGTACAATACCAAAATGAGTGGAACAATCAGTACCACTGCAAGTCAAGGCTCTGTGGCAAGCGCAGCCAGTTGCATGCAGGTCTGCAATAGCAGGGGTGTAGCTGCGGGTGTAGGAAGGTGTTTGGCAGTTGGATAGTGTGTCCAAATATAGTTTCATCCTTTTGGGGCTTCATGGGAGACAAAAGGTACTGACAAAAGATAGAGCCAGTTCAATTGGAGGACTACTGAGATGGTTTGGGCTGAGAGCTGGGTTTGCTCACCTGCAGGAAGAGGCTTAGGGGAGAGCAGTGCTGCCTACAGTTCCCTAATCAAGAAAAAACCTGACATGCCCTCCTGAAGATGCATGATGGAAGGCTGGTAAGCAGCACAAGTTACAACATGGGGAAGTTTTAGATGCCAAGAAAGTAATTGGATATCCTTCACACTATACTGAAACAAGGGCCCGCAGAGTTTGTGAAATCTTTGTAAATGGAGATAAGGTCCTGAGCAGCCTGTTAGAACTGGACTTGTTCTGGACTAGATGACCTCTGGAATTAATTTCCTTCCTGAAGTTATTTAGTGTTGAATCACTCCATTTTGAAATGAAAAATAAAAATCTAGCTGATGTTTACTGTAGGAAACACTTCTTCAAGGCACTATTTGAAACTTGCAAGCTATGTAAACTGCAGGTGATAAAACATCCCAGAGCAGTTTGCATTTCTGCTTGCAGGTTGTGACCTGTCTGTTTTATCCAAGAGATTTGAAATAATTAAGGTGTGTGTTCCAGGTAGTTCTGTGTGGTGGGTCTGCTCGAATCCCAAAGCTACAGCAGCTGATCAAAGAAATTTTTCCAGCTGTGGAATTACTGAATTCAATTCCTCCAGATGAGGTTATTCCTATTGGTGCAGCCATAGAGGCAGGAATTCTGCTAGGGAAAGAAAATCCTTTGTTAGAAGAAGAAACACTTATTGAGTGTTCTGCTAAAGATATTCTTCTTAAGGTAAGGCTAAAATTATTGCTCTTGGAAAAGTTTCTTTTTGCAATGAATATTCAGCACTACTTTTTGATGATGAATGTTGGAGAAACAGTATTGTTTTATCATGAGGTCTACAGATTGGTCAGAGATCAGGAGTAAGTGGTAACTTAGGTTTACTGACAAAAAAAAATACAGGAAAAACTGCTTGATTTTTAAGGAGAGACAGACTGTGCCTTAGCTATCTTGTAATAGCTGGACTTTTTAATGTCTTTGTAGGAATGTCTTGATGTCTTCTATCTTATTATTTTCTGTGCTAGTAAATGTGGCAGAGAGAATGAATCTTGGGTTTCTTTTCTGATGGAAACTTAGTACTTAAGGAAAGGCATGAACTCTTTTTTTTTTTTTTTTTTTTTATTTTTAAAGGGAGTAGACGAGTCAGGGGCTGACAAATTCACAGTGCTATTTCCATCAGGGACTCCACTGCCTGCTCGAAGGCAACACACCCTGCGTGCTCCTGGAAACACCTCTTCTGTATGCCTTGAACTATACGAGTCATTGGGGAAAAGCCCTATGAGTGATGAAGGTAAATTTGCACAGGTGAGTGTCTTCACATTCATAGGCACTTCTAAAATTGGAAGTTTTAAACTTGCAAATCAACTGGATCGGGGCAGGGGGGAGGGAACAAACGAAAAAACCCCACACCCAAACCAAATTCCACTCCTACCAAAGCCTCTTATTACAGAAGTAGAATGACATACATCTCTTTGGAAATTATCTTTAAGTATTCTTTAAGTGTGTTATGAAGTATTGAAGTATCTGAAGAGACTGAAGTTCCCCTTTTGATTTTTATATGACTGGCACAGTTTGATGTCTGGCAGTACTGTGATAAGCTCGCCTGAGTTGAGAGATCAAAACCAGCCATTCCACTAGTGGACATTTTTGACATGTTAGAAATAAAACTGCTGGAGGTAATGGTGTACTGATTATATTTCCCTAAGCTGGATAGGACCTTGGTATTAAATACCACGTTTCATTTTTCACAGTGGTAAGATGTGATTAAATCCTTGCCTGATACAAAGATACCATTCAGGAGTCAAGATGTTGAGAGAACATAGCTTCTTTGAAAGTGATGATGATGTGCTGACCTTGGCTTCAGTGCACTTAAAGCATTAGGGAGTGGCTCAAATGGTGGGATACTTGAGAAAATTGGGCAGCACCAAGGTGGAATGTTAAGGGGATAGGGAAATGATGTTGCCTAATAATTACGGAACTGATCCTAAGTAAAGGAGCATGTTCAGCTTTTGCCTGGAGTTGTGGTTACTCCAGCTACCTTGGTGATAGACCTTGCAACAAAAACCAAGAGCAAAAACTCTGCACTACAGGTGAATGGAATCCACCTGGGCATGCTTTGGTGTTAATAGTATGAAGTGCTGAACAGAATGACTTGCACATCTTGGTTATCAGTAACATTGATGAGGAGATGAAGTGTCTGCTCATGTGTCTGCTGATGACACCAAACTGGGGGGCTTAGCTGATACAGCTGAAAGCTGTGCAGCCATCCAGTGAGAGTTGGATGGATTGGAGAGCTGGGCACAGAGGAACCAGTTGAGGTTCAACAAGGACAAGTGCAGAGCCCTGCACCTGGGGAGGAATAATAAACTGTATCAGTACAGGCTGGGAGGTGATCTGCTAGAGAGCAGCCCTGTGAAGAGGGACCTGGGAGTCCTGGTGGATAACCAATGGGATCCTGGAGTGTATTAAGAAGAGCGTATCCAGCAGATCAAGAGAGGGTCTCTTCCCCCTCTACTCTGCCCTGGTGAGACCTCATCTTGAGTACTGCATTCAGTTTTGGACTCCCTAATTCAAGAGGGACAGGGATCTGCTAGAGAGCCAATGGAGGGCTACAAAGATGATTTGGGGACTGGAGCACATGCATTATGAGGCAAGGCTGAGAGACCTGGGACTTTTAGTCTGGAGAAGACTGAGAGGAGATTTAATAAATGGCTATAAATATCTGAAGGCTGGGTGTCAAGAGTGGGGGGGACAGGCTCTGCTTACTTGCTCCCTGTGATAGGACAAGGAGCAATGGATGTAAGTTGCAGCACAAGAGGTTCCACCTCAACACAAGGAGGAATTTCTTTACTATAAAGGTCACAGAATACTGAAACGGGCTCCCCCAGAAGGGCTGTGGCGTCTCCTTCTCTGGAGACTTTCAAGGCCTGTCTGGATGCATTCCTCTGTGACCTGAGCTAGATTTTATGGTCTTGCTCTGGCAGGGGGGTTGGACTTGATGATCTCTTTGGGTCCCTTCCAACCCCTGACATCCTGTGGTCTTGTTGTGGTGTCACTTCACTGAAACTGCTGTGTAAAGATTTAGAGAACTTGGTTATAATCGAACATCTTTTTGTTATTTTTAATAGATTGTGCTCCAGGATTTAGATAAAAAGGAGGATGGCCTGCATGATATACTAACTGTTCTCACTATGAAAAGGTACCCAAAATACTTATTGTTCTGCTTCTTAATTTGTCATGTCACACTTGTGACAAGCAGTTTTTTACCCTGTTACAGGATGTTTGATTTTTATGTTGGGAAATTTTGGCATTCCATTGCGTGCAGGGTGGAGAATGGGGGGTTGCATGATGGTGAATAAATTTTCCTGACTTTCTTGGACCTTCATAGGAGTGCTTGGTCTGATTTGAAATAGTTAAAATAGTTTATAAGGATTATCAGGAGGTGGAATTCTAAGCAGTCAGAGTAAATTTGTCTTCTGAGGACTGTGTTGAAATTCACACTACTTTTCTAAATAAGAAAGCTGAAAAAATCAAACTTGCTGTTTGAGTTCAAAATACTTTGTTTTCTCACCTAAAATACTGTGTTAATCATGGAGTTTTGCACTTGGCATTGATAAGAAAAGTGTATATTAGATTATATATGCGACTGTGTATTGCAGAAAACCTGCATTACTTTCAAAGGCGTTTTTAGTATTAAGTGAAAAAGATAGGGGAAGTTCACTACAATACATCTATTTCTATCCAAATATTATATGCTCTGTGTCTAGATGAAGTAGGATTCAATAATGTCTTTAATTCTTGGATTTTGAAAGTTAAGGTTTTCTTTATTGAAGGAGATCCTTGGTGTTTAAAGACTACTACTTTTAAAGAGTCAGGTTGTTGTGCTTTGAGAAGACATGCTTACCTATTGGTTGGTGATACTTGGAGTTTTCAAGGGGAATAGTTTTAGTAGTATTACTTCATATTCTGTTGAGAAACCTCTACTGAGTACATCAGTTACGATATTTAAATGTGTTTCTGAATTTGTTCCAAACATGTGGAGATGATCTATGCTTTCATGGAGAGCAAGAAACACATACTGAAACACTATAAATTTCATAAATCAATGTATTCTGTGTTGAAGCATATTCTTCCCTTAGTATTTTGATGCTCATCTTTCTTTCTTCCTTCCTTCCCTCTGCATGAAGACTGTTGTTTATTCTCCCTGGAGCATGCATTAACATAAGAAGTGCTGTGTTGAGATAGCCCTAAACATAACTGTCTCTCCTATCTAGGGATGGGTCCTTGCATGTTACCTGCACAGATCAAGATACTGGAAAGTGTGAAATCATCACTGTTGAAGTGGCATCATAGTCTCTTGAAAGGCAACATTTTTTTTCTAAGCTGATTTTTGTGTCTCTTGGCTTTTCTGCCAAAGTGGTGACTCTCTTTTTCATAATTCTTAGAGGACTGTAAGAAACTGAAGTAAAACATTAATTTGCCACCAGATCTCTTTGGAGTGGAAAGCATGGTGCAAAACACTATCAAGACATACCAACGGCAGAGCATGGAATTATCACCTCATGTGAAAAAACAGAGTGAAAAACCTCGTGCTTGTGGTTCAGCAACAAACAGGCAACACAGTCTAAAGTTGTGGGTTTTTTTGTTTTTTTTGACTACTTAAGTTGTGTACCCATTCACCCAGTGGATTCAGCAGCATAGCAGTGAACTAGCAAGAGCTAGACTGGTAAAAATCCACTCTGCTAACTACCAAATTGTGGTGAAAACTTGTGTGCTGTTGATGCTGCCTAAAACCTTGGTGGTGGCTCATTGTGTTGGCCTCTTGATCAGGTTTGGGCTTTGTTTATTTTTCTGGAATTGTCTTCAAATGGTTTTGTGGTGTTACCTGGAAAATGTGTCTTAAGAGTTATATGTGCTTATTTATGTGTTATTAATAAAATACTTTTTTAATGCAGATCATGACCTCTTTGATTCTTTGAGGAGTTGCTCTAGTCTATATATCATTAGATGATGTGTGAATGTAAACTGGAAGCTTTTTTACATTTTGGTAGGTGAGTAGTAAGGAGATGGATCCCACAAGTGTAGTTACCAGTTTTGAGGGCCTCAGTGTCATGTGCCCTTACGGGGCAACAGTTCGGCACTGAGAGCCAGATGTTACCTTGTAAAATATTCCAAGTGGCACAGTAGAGACTCAAAATCAGACAAACTAGAGCAAAAAATGCCTGTCTGGATTTTGAAGAGAGCAGTGTTCGATTACCTTTTTACTAGAGGATTCACACATTTTCTTGTTTGCAGAACATGCATTTCAGTGTTCTTCCTACTTGACAAAAGCAATAGGTACTGCATATAATAGGTAGACATTTGTTTGAAATGCAGTAGTATTTCTCTTTTCTATGCCTTTCCAGATGAGAGATGGGATTTGAACTTGTGAGGCTTCCTTGAGCAAATGATGTGTTGGAAAAATTATCTCTTATCCCTAGAAAATAAGGAAAGGGTTCACCAGTTCCTTCGTAAGCTCTCTTGAAATGGGTCTTGGAAAACCCAGTGCAGTTTGGGAATCCCACAGCCCTTGTAAAAGAGAGCATTCACATACGTTTAAGAAATGTTTTATTGTGCAGAATAGTATCAGTTGGTGTTTATGGATTTTCACAGAGGGGGTTGGAGTGGTTTAAAGGCCAGCTAGTTCAACGCCCTTGCAGTAAGCAGAGATATTTTTAACTAGATCATGTTGCTCAGAGCCCTATCCAGTCTGCCCTTGAATGTTCCTCTCTGGACAACTTTCATTGCTTCCATAAAAAAAATGTATTGCTGCTGTTTAGTTTAGATCTCCCCTTTTAGTTTGAAACCATTATTATTTGTTCCGTCACAAAAGGGGCCTATAAAAAAGTTGGAGACAGACTTGCTTATTATGTACTGACAGGCCGCAAGGCCTTCTGAGAGCCTTCTCCAGGCTGAACAACCCCAACCAGCTCAGCCATTTTTCTTGAGAGGTGTTCCAGCCCTCTGAGCGTTTTTGTGGCCCTACCCCAAGAGCTCTATGGCTTTCCTGTACTGAGGGCCCAAGGGCTGTCTTCAGTACTGCAGATGAGGTCTCACATGAGTGGAGTAGAATCAGAATGCTGTGGGTTGGACGGGACCTTAAAGACCATGGGCAGGGACGCCTTCCACTGGGCAGTGTTACTCAAAGCACCATCCAGGCCTGCCTAGCTTTATTAATAGGAAGTACCTCTTCTGAGCAGTGTGCTGTGATGACAGCGTAATTAAAACATCTTTCTAAATATCTGCAACCTTTCCTTGTGTCTCTTTCAGCGCTGCGGGGAAGGTAGAAGCCTTCCCGCTGCTCTGGTGCCCGCCCCAGGCGCGGCCCCCCGCGCTGGAAGTGCCAGCAGAGCGGGCTCTACCTTCCGCCTCAAGGCTCCGGGCTGAAGCGAGCCCGCCAAAACCCTGGCTCGCGCCGCGGGGCGGAGCCGGGCCAGCGTCGGCGCCGCTCGCTGCCTTCCGGAGGAGGGCGGGGCCGCGCGCGCCTGGGAGCGCTGGCGCCTGCGGCCTCGCGCGCGGGCCCGCCAAGATGGGGGAGGACTGGCGAGGAGGTGAGGCGGCGGCGGCGGCGGCGGCGCGGCTGGGCGCGGGGCCGCTCCGAGCGACTCCCTCGGGCTTTCTTTCCCTTCTCACGGGGCTGAGCGGGAGGGCCTGCTGTTCGCACGTGGCGGTCCCTTCTCCTTCAGCTCCGCTCCGCTCCGCTCCGCTCAGACTGCTCCCCCCTGTTCCATGTCTCAGCCGCTGGGCCGCAGCGGGGCAGGAAGAGTTAGGGACGCTGCCCCCTACCTTGAAGGGGGCTTTGTCCGCTGCCCGGGGGAGGAGGGTAGGGAAAGCGTCCGAGGTAAATGCGGAGGAAGGGGAGCGAGGCTCTGGGGGCTTGGGGCGGCCGTGCACTTTTCGTCTTCCCAAACTTGTGGCGGTGTGGCCCGGAGGTGTTCTCTTAGGCGACCCATTCCCGTTACCGACTGGGAGCTGGGGCAGGGGGTGCCTGCACGCTGCCGGCGGGTACAGAGGCAGGAATACCTCGCGGTGCCCCGGCCTGCGCGGCTCCGGCTCTCCTCATCTTTCCACTGTCCCTTCCCACGCGGCTGTGTTTCCCGTGCTCCGGCAGGGAGCTGGCCTGTCCGTTTCTCTATGCGGAGTGTCGCGTCTCTCTATTCCCGCCTAGCTGACAAGGCACCCGCGACCCTTTCTGGAAGAGCCCTGTGGACCTTTCTTCCCTCGTCAACTCACCATGGTTGCATGGCAAGTTCTCGATTCAACCTGACTAACTACAGATATTTAGCAGCATTTCTAAGGAATGGATATTGCCTTCTTGCTGTAGGTCAGTTACAGGATGCTGTAATTGCAGGAAAATTGTTTGTTTCTCAGTGCAGCTTTCACCTTTGGAAGTCTCTGCTCTCCGGAAGGCTTGTGCTTTATGTATGTACATCCTGTACAGAATAAAGGTGCAGGGAGGGAATCATTGATGGGTTTTGCTTTACCTGTCAGAGAAGGGTTGAATTTGACTCTCTGAGACACTGTAGTTGTACAAGTGACTCGTGGACTGCTATCACAAATGATAACTTGGGGACGCTGGCATAAGGCGTGATGAGTTCGATTTAGCTGAGACATTAAATAGGATTCTTTACTAATTTTCTTATTGTAGCTTGGTATGTGCCATGTCTAGCTTCACTTGAGACTCTCCAAGAATTATGTAGGAAGGAAAATCTCAGATGTAAATCCATTGGAATCACCAACAGGAGTCTAAAGAGATATGAGGTGGAATATTTATGTGACTACAAGGTAGAAGAGGTAAGAGAAACACAGACCGATTTGATCACTCTTTCAGGTGAAATTTGAAAGCGAAAAGGTAGTTTTGCTCATAATATAAAGTAACACACTGTGAGGACAAAGCTCTTGCTGACGTCAAATGAAGTATCTTTCAAACTTTGATCTGTAAACAGACAGTAATGTACCTGCTGCTTTCAGTATGCTAAAGGAGGGCCTTTTTCTGAAATTGCAGATGTTAGAATATGAAATGTTTCACTTTTGACTATCTAGAAGTTAAGCAAAATGCTGCTGCATTTAGGTTGTAGCTTGGTGTGTGGTTTAGTGCTTCTCTATTTGCAGGTAACAGTCTTATTTCTCTCTTGACTCAGTCTGCTGAAGAGTTTGGGCCATATGCTGCAGCTGGATTCATACGGCTTCATCATGCCAGTGAAATTCAGTCTCAGGATTTGGCCTTGTTCAGTTATTTGGCCTTTTAAGTGCCAAATATATGCTTCTTGATTATAAATGTGGTATTGCGTGATTTGAATGGATTCTCTTTTGGTGGATGGTTGATACTACAAATCCTTTTTTTTTGTTTGTTAGGGTTTTTTTTCCACTAAGTTTAGAATGATTTTTTTTTCTGAATATGATACAACTCTGTTCTGCTTGTGTATATGAGTCATACACCTAGTTAGCATAACTTATGTAACTGCCTTAACAAACTAGCCTTCTCCAGGTATACTATGAGTAATTAGAGTTCATCACAGCTGTTTTGTTTCTTTGTCTCTAGAGATGATATATCTAGTACCCAAAGTTGTGCTATAAGTTAATTTGCAAACAGAAGACTTGATTTTTCCTTCTCCCAGTTCTAATTGTTATGGGGGCATCAAGACCTTCTGTCATTTCTTATCTCTCTAGGGATCTTCTGTGTTGTTTCTGTACTCTTTGCTGCTTGGTTTCAACAAAAGGAAACATGGCTAAATTTGTATCTCTTTCTGTGTTTCAAGAGCACAGAATACTATCTTGTGAAATGGAAAGGATGGCCAGAGTCTTCAAATACTTGGGAACCTCAGAAAAACCTGAAATGTCCATTGCTTCTTCAGAACTTCCTTAGGGACAAGAATGAATACTTGTCTCGAGTGAGAGAAGGCAAACCACTGAAAGTGAGAAACCACGTTAAAGCTTTGCAACCAGCAATTGCAGATTACATTGTAAAGAAGGCTAAGCAAAGAATAGCTCTGCAGAGGTGGAAAGAAGAGCTCAACAGGAAGAAGAATCATAAAGCTATGATTCTGGTAGAGAACACTGTGGATCTTGAAGGCCCTCCTTTAGACTTCTACTACATTAATGAGTATAAACCTGCTCCAGGAATAAATGTAATAAATGGAATAACGACTGGCTGTGAGTGCACTGACTGCCCTGCTGAGAAGTGCTGCCCAAAGGAGGCTGGATTTATTTTGGCTTACAACAAGCGAAAAAAGTTGAAAATCCAGCCTGGCTTGCCCATCTATGAATGTAATTCGTTCTGTAGGTGTGGACCTGACTGCCCTAATAGGATAGTACAGAAAGGTACACCATATTCTCTTTGCATCTTCAGAACTAACAATGGCCGTGGCTGGGGAGTGAAAACCCTCCAGGAAATTAAAACAAACAGTTTTGTGATGGAGTATGTTGGAGAGGTATGTATCTATCTTATATAGATAAATTATTTACAATAAATGAAATGTTAGAGAAATTATTGGCTTCTGCTGTATCATAGATAAGTCTACTTTTGAGTTGAGAAATACAGTAAATAGATACTGAAGATGACAGCAAAATTATATTATCCAGAACTTTCCTCCATTTCAGAGAAGCTGTAAAAGATTGAATGTAAAAAATGCTGACCCGTTTGGGTACTTTCCCTGATAGTATATCTCAAGGCAAGTCTTTCTTTTCAGTCATGGCAGTCATACTCTAAATTCTTCCCTGGTCATCTTTCTAATTGTAGTTTTTGCTGTTCTTCAGGCACAGTTGTTGCCAAACTTCTCATCCAGTCCCTCAGTCAGTCCATTTTCTGTTTCATTGGAACTTATAAGGCAGTATTTCCAAGCATATCTCTTTTGATTAACAGCAAGAATAAGGCTGGACGTGATCTGATTACTCAGTCACTGTTTCAAACAGACGTGTCATGTTACAGCCTTGAGTTATTTTTGAGATTCTTTATGCCCCTCTGTTTATCTGGTTCAGCCTCTGCTTTGCTTCAGGATCTGCATCAGTAGCTCCTGTCAGACTCTGATCCTGTCTGTTGAATTTCTGACACAAATCTCCCTTGCTGCTAAGTTGACTTAAAATAATTCCTTATGTCACTTCGTACAGATGGCTTAATTGTATTTCTTCCAAGCTTCCTACCTCAAAACTTTCAATTTCTGCCCACACCTTTCTTGTAAACATACAAGAGGTCCCTCATCCAAAATATCTCTGTTGAGGGGTTAATGCAGAGGTGATAATGTAATTTTGTTGCTTAAAGGAAACTCTGCATTTTTACCTTTTCATCTGAGTCTACTTATTCCTGACTGCTGAGTAAATTCTCAAATGTGATCTGTCAGAAAGATTTTAGAGGGGTTTTCTGCCCAAGTCCACCACATGTGATACGTGTCTTGCTGCCAACATTGCAATTGCTGAGTCTGCACAACAGAACACATTTAAACATAACAGGCTGCAGATGAAGTTAAGCTGCTGCTCCTGTTCAGAGGGACTGTAGTTCTTCCTTTCCTTTGGTGAGTTTCTGAATCTCTACCTTGTGCCAGTACCTGCTGGCCAAGGTTCCGCTTTGCGAAGTCAAGGGCAGGAGCTGGGCTGGCCGCTAGACAAATGACTTTAACTCTTCTCTTTTCCCACAATGGAAGAATTGGAAAAATGGAGAGAGACTTACAGACTGGAAAAGCAAACTAAACCAGGACAAGTGTCTGAGTGGTCATGAATAGGATCTTTCATTGCAGTAAAAAATAGCAAGAAGAGGGAGGAACAGTGAACTGTCAGTGTGACTGGGATGTAAGGACTCATACCTGTCGGCCTTTGTGCGAAGGGAGAAAGTTGAAACTTTATAACTTTGTGTGACTTCCACGAGACTTTTTGGGTTTAAGGACAGAATCGTGTATAGGAATTTCAGGTAGAAACAGCTGATTGTATCTGTTACCAAAACTCTTAATTGAAAGTGTTGGCGTTTTGTTTTTCCCCAAGACAAGGTAGTGCTGTGCATTAGCTGTAGAAAAATTTGCGTACAGAGAAGCTTCAGTCACTAAGTGATGACTTTAGCTGCATGTATTATTCTTTATTCATTAGAAGTGGAATGGTATTTCGATAGCAAAAGGAGAATGGGATATTTTTTTACTGTTGTTGTTTGTTTGGTAATAGTTAATAATATGATGCAGGTGTGTTTTTTTCCCTATTTCTTTTGTTTTTTTGGTTTTTTTTTAGGTGATTACAAGTGAGGAGGCAGAGAGACGAGGCCAGTTCTATGACAACCAGGGAAATACATACTTATTCGATTTGGACTATGACTCAGATGAATTTACAGTAGATGCAGCTCGATATGGAAATGTGTCCCACTTTGTGAATCACAGTGTAAGACCTTGTTTTATATGCTGGGAATTCGGAGATTATCGTACATGTGCCAGAAATACCTTCTACTATTGTAAACATTTTCTTAGAGTATTCACAGCTTTTCTGGAGTGTTTTATCTCATACCAGAACAGCCCACTCAGTTAGATGACATAACAAATAGAATGCAATACTCAAGAGTTTCTTGGAGTAGAACCACCTGCAAAAATTTGAGAGTGAGATACTGCACAAAGTGGGCATTTGGTAGGACTGGGCTTTTCACCGAATCTGCAGGTTCTAGACAGCCAAAACTGGGCTAATTTTGGTGTATTATTTCCCAAGTAACTAAAACACCTGGTGTGCAAGAGGTATGTAATGAAAGAGTCAAATGTGTCAGGAATTAATGCATTATTTTGTGGCAGGACAGGATGAATTTTATCGTTCAAATATTAGTAGAAGGAAAAGGTGAAAATTCCTATGCTTTCTTTGGCTTATTTATTTATTTATCTATTTATTTTTCCTTCTCTTTTTTTCTCTCCTAAATCCAAATCTGGTAGAGAACTTAGAAATAAAATTTAAACAGGCAATTTTTGTAGTGTTTTATTTCTTGTTCACCTGAAGTACATGAAGCAGGGTGGCTGAGCTGCATCTGTAAAGATCCCTGAACTAAAAGTTGTTCTCACTCGTGTAATGTTTGTGATGCACATAGTCAATGTTCTACAAATACGTAAAATTCATGTCTTCAGGTTTGTGAACTGATGATGTTTGTGTTTCACATGGGCTCACCAGGGAGAAGGATGAAGAAGAGTTTTAGATACAGTCAATTGCTCTTTAATTTTGAAAATGAGAGTGCAGTATTATCACTTCTCAGTGTCAACTGAATGTCGGCCTTCACTTTTGATTCTTAACAGAAACCGTGTTGGTCTTTGCATTACAGTGTGATCCAAATCTTCAAGTCTTCAATGTCTTCATTGATAACCTCGACTTGCGTCTTCCCCGAATAGCACTGTTCTCTACACGAACCATCAAGGCTGGAGAAGAGTTGACCTTTGACTATCAGATGAAAGGTCTGCAGAACTTAACACTGCTCTTGTGGGAAGATTGGGTACTGGTGGGTTTTGTGGCAGCCTGACTGATGGTAGTACCTTATGTTGGGCTTTGCATCTCCGTAACAGCTCAGTGGATTCTGGAACAGTTGTTGCTAGTTGATAGGTAATGCAGACAGGATTGCACCCAGCAGCTTTTGTGCGCGCTTCTAGTTCATTGCCTTCTTCAGCACTCCTAGTTCACAGCACAGGATTGTAGTTGGAATGTCTGACAAGGCAAATTATTTTGAAGGTTTGTCACAGGAATGCTCAAAGGAGTGCTCAGGCTACCACTGAAAAAAACTTTATTCAAATTGGCCCTTCAAGCAAAACAGCTTTCTGAGAAATCTGGTACTGATAGTTACAGAAACAGTTGTAGCAGATGAGTGATCTGGGGCACTATAGCCTTCTCTGTGAATTCTGGTGTCTGTTGTTTTGCTGGGTTGGGTTCATTGATCATTGTGCAGAGACCTTGGAAATCAGAAGTTTTTGGTGAAATACTGTTGGTTCTTCTGTAATTAAGAAATGTTCTCAGGATGAGAGCCATCATTCACTGGAACGGCCTCTGCAGGGACATGATTGAAATGCCATCACCAAAGGTTTTCCTGATGCTGTTGGACAGAGTGCAAGATAATCTCATCTAGGCTCCCTGTCCCACAAGAGGTTGGACCAAATGACCCTTTGAGGGCACTTCCAACCTGGGCTGTTGGATGACTCAGTGATAATTGTCTGCCTTTCCCTTCCGTGTTGAAGGCCAGGTTGGATGAGGCTTTGAATAACTTAAACTAATGGAAAATATCCCTGCTTATGGCAGGGCACTTAGACCTTTGATCTTCAAAGGTCCTTTCCAACCAAAAACATTGTAGAAGGGGTTAAAGACTTCAATAGAAAAAATCTTGAGATTTTCTGGCAAGGGTCTTGTGTGTGACAAAATTTGCATACAAACCATTTATCCACAACAACAAGGTATTGTTCATCCTATTTTATTTTCAGAGAACCATCTCTACACTCCAGAGCTCTACCTTGTTCCTGTAGAAGCTCTCTAACAAATTGTCTCTCTGACAAATGGATCTTCCTTGAATCTTTAAAACTCCTTATTTTGTAGTGGCTGTGACATTGCTGTTCAAGGCAGGCTGCACTCTCAGCCAGTCGCTGTGGATACAGGCTTGAGGGTACAAGACTGGAGCATGTTGAGCTTTGGATATCTGCTCGGTGTTGTCTAGGTGGTTGTCCATGGGTGTTGGCAGAATTTGAGCATAGCTTCACAACGTTAAGGACTGAGGCAGTAGAAGGCTTTTTGAAGCCATTTGAACAGGTAGTGTGGTTTCAATCTGTCTTTTAAGACTTTTTTGGTTTTCTCTGTCATAGGTTCAATAGATCTGACTGCAGACTCAGCTGATGGACTCAGCCCATCCAAAAAGAGGATCAGAACTGTCTGTAAATGTGGAGCCTTGTGCTGCAGAGGTTACCTCAACTGAGCTTGGGTATCCAAAGTCATGAATACTTTGTTCTCTTTGAAATGTGTTTTGAGAAGACTCTTCTTTCACACATATGTTCAAGTATTCTTACATCTACTGTAAATAAGTACAGTGAAAACAAGGCATTACAATTGTAACTGAAATGGCATTGGCCAAAGAAAGAGATGGCAGTGTTTCAGGCAAATACAGAACTTACAATGGAGATTAAAAAAGATATTTTTCTAGATCTGTTATTTAGGGAGCAGTAATACATATGTGAAGAAAACTCTTTAAAATGTATCTGGTTGAAATATTTGAGTGTGAGCTTACAGCTGTAGGCCTTTCAGTGGGATGAAGTGATGTTAAGCATTTTCTGTACCTTTGAAAGTTTGGAGGCATTTGATTTGAATGCTAAATAATAACTGGTCGATCTCGGGAGTTTTTTTTATGTATAAAGAAAAGCCCCAAGAGATTAGCAATAATATTTACAGCACTTGGGTGAAGGATTGAGGACAGTTACTGGACAGTGTCTAAATGAAGGTTCACAGGAATACAAGCTGTAAAATATCCACTGAATTCCATTCCAACGTGGTTGTTTTAGCAGATTCCAGATGTATGATGAAGGTCTCTAATATTTTTTTTTGCTGATGCTCTGTTAATTAGAAATTTTACACATAGAAATTTTTTTGACTTGTATTGTTACGATTTTGAGTTAAGATGCTACAGGAGATTTGCAATTCTAGAGAGAAGGTGGAGATCCTGGATTATCAGTGGTCACATATGCTGTTTGTTTTCATTGCAGAAATTTGGTAGTCATTGCTGAAACAAAGTGCTGGCTACAGTTTGTAAATAGATTAAAAAAAACAGAGAGAGCAGCCGTGGTGTAACAGAGCTGATACGTTATGGAGACGTGCTCAGTTATCTGTTAGGTGCAGAAATACCCTGGGAATAGTGTTCACAGCTGAGTTTGATTAAGTTTTTTACATACTGTGACATTTTTATCTAGTGACAGACTTTTCAGATACTTGCAAAAATGTTAACTTCAGTGAAGTTAGGCTAGGGGATGTATACCCATTTGCTGTAGACATTTGTAAGATGTTCTTGAATGTAAAAGCTGAGAAATGTACTATTCTTCAGCTGCTTGAGTCGTTGTCTTTTTTTTTCTTTTTCTATGATCATCTTAAAGTTGTCTTGATCTATTCATAATATGTGATCAGTTTTACTTGGCTTCGAAACAATTAAGAGCAGTTGAGGTAGTTATGAGTGCAGTAACAGCCAAAGGGTGATCCTGCTGCTTTATTCTTGTGGATCTAAAGTTTGTAAAATCATAGAATGCACTGGGTTGGAAGGGACCTCTAGAGCTCATCCAGTCCCATCCCCCTGCAGTGAGCAGGGACGTACCCAACTAGATTGGGTTCCTTAATGCTCCCATAACGCCTAACCTCGAATATCTCCAGGAATGGGACATCTGCCCACTTGCCTTGGCAACCTGTTCCAGTGTTCCACCATCCTTATTGTAAAGAACTTCTTAATGTCTAATCTAAATCTACCCTTCTCTAGTTTTTAAAAAAACACCTTGCATATTGCTTACAAACCATGTATATATTGATTGGATCAGGCAGAATAACACTGCTGCATAAATGGATGCTAGCTATGTATCATAGGTCAGCTAGTTACCTTTATAAGGTGCACAGCTGCTGGCTCAGGTAAATGAAGTCAAGTACCCATCAGGTAAGTTTACTTCATTTGTTAGAAAATGCCTTAAATTTCATGTTGGTTACTAGCACTCCAAAAAGAGTGTCTTAAGGGATAAAAGAGGCTGGTTGGTTGTTCATTTAGAAGCACAGTGGCATTTGCACTGAAGATCTGGCTCTATGGTAGGAAATGAAATTTTAGTGCTACTAGCCAAAATCAGTTTCATGGTTGTGGTGAAGAGTGTGGGGCATTGAAGTACTGTGTAAGTTTTGTAATCTACAATACGAAGAATTACACCTTGAAATAGGTACCTGTAGTTTAATGACTAGGAGAGTATCGGCTTAGATTTAAGTGTTTGACATTACTAGGCTCACCAGTATACACACACTTGAATAAATGCTGAATCTAGTCAGTTTTAATCATGCCACAACTCTAACAAAATTTTGTTACATATATTATATATATATATATTTGAAGTGAAATGTGGAGTTTTCATATTAGCAAACTCCACATGATCTTGTACCATTTGGAGTCATTAGTGCTCAGTCTCTTGCCTGTGACCTGATGCAGCAATGCATTCCACGTGGATGGAATCTGCACTCTCCAGCTCCTCAGTCTGCAGCCTGCCCTGTCAGGGTGGCTGCAGCAAGAAATGGATTCTGTACCAAACGGGTTTCTCTGGGCTCACCCCTGGAGGCTGCCACAGGGCTGGTTTGACATCCTCTGTTTACCTGTGCTATTCCTGTTCCCATTTGATTTTAAAACTACAAGTAAATACACTTTTAAAGATAAAGGGTCTAGTTGTATTTGAGTTCAGCCTCTGCCTTTTTTCCAGGGCAGTTTGTTGCTAGCAGTGCTGGAATAACACTGCTGTTGGTTAAGGATAAGGGTGTTACCTCTTGTGTGATAAATAAAGGACCCTTTTTTATATGCTGGAAGATAAGTATTTGGTATTTATTTGAAGTAAACTCATGTCTCCAGGCACCAGGGTAGAGTCTTGAACAGTATTTATCCTATTTGCATATTCACATGCATTTGGATTGCAGCAAGTGAATGAGCCTAATGGGATGCTGTGTCATTGTTAAAACTCCTTTTGCTGCTGTTACAAATTTGGAGAAAATTGCAAAAGTGGAAAAGGAGAAAAAAGTCGATTTCAATTTCTTAAGGAGCCTAAACCAGCCTAGCTTTTGCCTTTGTTTTGCTTTGTGGTCTGGTAGCATCACCATGGCTGCCAGTTCAGTGGTGTATATGCACTTAGAGACTGGTAACCTGTGATCTGTGCTATAGCTGGTCTTTTTTTTTTGTTGGGCTTAAGGTGGCTTTTTGCTAGCAAAACTTAAGCTCCACGATCACCTCTACGAAAAGCTATCATTTATTTATTTTATCTCAAAGTTAAGTCAATATTTTGGTTATTTCTATGTATGTTTTAGGACTGTGTACATTAGAATATGCAGTTTGTAAGCTCAGGAACACTTTCTTTTCATAATGTGTGATCTCTAGTATTGCTATCTTCCTATAGATTTTGATAAAATAAATTTAATTTTAGTTTTTCTCTTGTTGTTGTCATTCTTAAAGGTAATTTTAACCTGTCAAAATGAGATGAAGCAGTAGAATTTGCTTTAAGATCGCAACCTCTAAATTCCTGTCTTGCACCCAAATTTTCTAGCACTTCAAGGACAGTAGTGGGGCAAGCGTGAGGAAGTTGGGTGTTCCCTATTCAGTTTACAGCTATAACTGATACATATTTACACTGTGAAGTTGTCTAAACTAGATCAGGTTCCTGTATATTGCACACAATAAATGCTGCCCTTAGCTTGGAGGTGTAGTACAGTTAAGAAAACAAGCCCACTGAAGAAATTCTGCTCTCCAGGCCTTTATTCAGAGAGGTAGTTACAACAACAGTGTCAGCATTGCTGAAAAAAAACCCAAAGCTGACAGCAGCTTTCAAATGTGGTGTAACAAATGCTAGGAACAGTGATCAAGGTGACAGTGAAGAAATACATGGCTCTAAGTATCCTTAAAACCACACAGAGATGACAGCACTGCATCTTAGTTTTTTCCCCCCTTGCTGCTGTTTCCAAAGTTGGCTGGTTTAACACCACAGGTTGCTAAAGGTGGCAGAAAGACTGAATGTGCACTCAGTCACACCAAAGGTCTGTTTAAGTCTTTGGGACTTAAGACCACATGCAGGGGAAGCCTCATAGATTTTTAGATGACTGCTGCTCAGGCACTGCAGTTTTAGGTCAGACTTTGGTAAAATTCCATTTTAGAAACTAAGAATTTTGGCAAAGAGTTAGTTACGATGGGTGGAGACTCTGTTGTCTTAAGATACCTAAGCATGTCTGAATTCAGTAAGTCACCAGAATATGGCAGAGGAAATGACATTTGTTGGTCTTA
This sequence comes from Tricholaema leucomelas, assembly GCA_013400475.1. Classification (NCBI taxonomy): domain Eukaryota; kingdom Metazoa; phylum Chordata; class Aves; order Piciformes; family Lybiidae; genus Tricholaema lacrymosa; species Tricholaema leucomelas. Next base: position 87,469 of record WAAF01003708.1, on the reverse strand, counting down.
CAGAGTAATAACCTGCCCAGGATAACAAAGTTAGCTTCTGTTTGCTGCAAGTTTGCATCCAGAGTAGATTGGTGGTGGCTTTGAAGCCACATGCCACAGGATTTTAAGTTGTTCTGAAAACCAATTCAGAACAGACCAAAACACAGAAGAGCTGCTGACAAGCTGTTTGCAACAAGTTAGATTTAAAGCATAGGCAGCGCTGCATAGTGCCTCATTCAGGAGTTAAAATTAGGTGGCTACACTTAGTGTAAAGAGAGACTCCTTGAATAATTTGGTTAAAAAAAAAAAACCACCCACTAGTAAAATTCTCTGATCTGCAGCTGTTTTTAACAATAACTGCAGTGAAAAGTCCGAAGTGTAAATGTTGCATTGTTTGCATAGTTGTTCCTGGATGGTATGCTATTCCTCCCCACAGTTAAAGCTGTGGGATTTTATTCAAACCTGAGATCATGTATTTATAAAAGCAAACTCTTAGAGCTCGTGATAAAAAAAGAGAAACACTAAATTTCATTTAGTGTCCTGTCCTTAGTTTTTGTCTGCTTACATTCCTGGAGAACTGAACCTTAGGAGATAGAAGGTTTTTACAGTCCCGCCTTGAAGTACTTCCCTGTCAGTATTTTGCAGAAGGAACAATAAGGTTGCACAGGCTGCAAATTCCTAGTTCTGACAGGAAGACATTTCTGAAAAGAAATTGTGTTCATTAGCACAGCTGCAGATAGTAATCAGCACTAAAGAGAAAATTAAGTTGGAGGTTAATAATCACTTTCAGTATTTGTCAGTTCCACCTCTCTTCAGGAGGCTTTTTCTTCATTATATTTTCACCTGCTGCTAGCTGCTTATACAAAGAGTGCAGTTTATCTGGCTGAGGTGCCTCTGCACCAGGAGTTAAGGGGATTTCGAAGTCAGAGGAGCTCTGGGAGTCTCTCCTCAGTTCCAGATCAGGAGTCTTGGAGCTGTCACTTATTTCCAACACATCCTCAACATCAGCTGTGCCAGCTCCTTCGTTTTTCTCACAGTCTTTGTTCTTCGAGTCACAGAAAACATCACAGGCACAAGAGTGATTTTGACCCAGTGGCTTCCACTTACTGTTGTCAGGTTGAGTATCTTTGATGGTCTCCTGAGATACCAAAGCAACTGTTCTTCTCTCACCTTTGCCAAAGTCCAAAGCATTTCTCTCTTGGGAGGTAATGAGTACTGTGTCCATTTGGCTGTCCCATCCCTGGCTCCCCTGCTCTGATATGTGTGTTGACTGAGAAGAATTTTGGGAGGAGATGTGTGTTGAGTCGCTTACTCCATCAGAATCACTGAAGAGTGACTGGGAACCACCAGCATCTGCTGAAGATGGGAAGTTGTCCTCATTTTCAGAGCTTTCTTCTAGTTTGTTACACCTAAAAAAAGCATCCCAGCGAGGAACACTGGCATTAGACTGCTGCTGGTCACTAGCTGCCCCATTGAAATTTGATGTGCAAGTGGCATCTGGTTCATGGGAAAGAAATGGAACTGTACTTTCAGATTCTTCGTCTTCATCATCATCATTTGATTCTTCACAGTCCATGAAGTCTGCCTTGAGCAAGGTGTAAGTTGTGGTTGCTTTGTAACTTTCTGTGCTCTCAATGTTTACTTCAGCATTTTCAGATTGTCCTGTACTGGAGGGTCTGCTCATTTCTCTCTCCTGTTTTGGAATTTTGGGCCTTGCAGAAGTTAGTTCTGAATCAAAGAGATCATCTTCATCTGTCAAGGGAAACAAAAAAGGTAGGGAATAATACAAAAAAACCCAAACCACTAAGGCAAGTTTGCGTCTCTCCTAAAATTTTGTTGAAAGCAAAGTTTTAATAAAAATTCATTTAGTATAAAGGGAGGACAAAGTATTTTAACCCAGATGGAGACTTAGCAGGACTTTACTGCCAGTGTTCACCTTGTCTCACATAGTGCCTTACAAGGAAAGCTGCCAGGTGCCACCCTCCACGAAAGCCACAGAAAAGCAGATGTAGTCCCGGTAGACAAATTTACTCAGACCTCTGACGTTTTCCAGGACTACCTAACACCATCATACTTGGTGCTTCAGAAGTAGCTACATACAATACTGCAAGCCCAGAGCTTTCTTCTAGTTGCCAAGTGGTTTCCTAGAGGCTGTATACTGCATCTCTTTACCATAGTGTTAAAAAGAGCCATGAGGCACTAAAAAGCCCGTAGTGTGAGATTAAATAAAGAGTAATTGCACTCATACATCACCCTGTCCCCCACAACACAGGAAGGGATACACGAGAAATTAGAACATCCTCTTCTAGGGATGGTGTAGGGGTTGTGGGATGGAACTCGGCCAGGAACTTGCCAGCTGCTGAGCATTAAGTGTGTTTTAAGATTGCAAACAAACGTGCTTTCACACAGTTAGTGCTCTCTTATCCTCCTAAAACCCAAGTTAATTTCATTTCTCTCTTTCCTAACTATTGTTTTGAACAGTGATGAACACTATGGCTTTTGGCACCTCTTCTTAGTCTTGGACTTTTAAGGTACAGTAGCACCAGCAGAACCTTTACCTGTATCAGATAAGTTTCTCTTACGGACTCTCTTCAGCACTCCTAGGGGTTTGTACCTCGGTTCCATGTTTCTCCTATATGACCTGCATAAAGGCTTCAGTCTGAGATGAATGAGAAAAATGGTTCATATTTACAACTTAGAACTTTTTTCAGGAGCAAGAATAAATCTCTTAACTTGGTCTAGGTATACAGCTTCATGCCTTTCACAGGCAGTGCAGCAAATGTATCAAAGCAAAGGCAGCAACAGCTAGGGAAAGTTCTTAATTCATTGGTGAGCTCAGGTAGCTTAGAAGTAGAAATCTCTCATTTCTATATATTCACCTTAATTTGTGTACACCATTTGGAAACTACCTTGCCTAGAGAAGACAAAATAACAGGTTCAAAGGCTGACTGCAGTTTTATTCAATAGTTGTAAAGTATTTCCTTTCTTAAGGAAAAAAAACAGAGCAAAAGAAACAAGTTCAGGCTGAGTGACACCACTTCTGCTCCATAAAAGCTCTAAGCTGTCAACATCTGTAGCAAGGCAAGAGCAGGCCTCTGTGATGCTGTATAGAAGGTAGGAGTTAAAAGTCCTAACAAAATCCTCTGTGAAAGAATATTCTGAGAAGTAGCAATGACAAATAGAAATAGGTCATAGAATTAAGTGAGATAGATGTGTATTCACATTCCAGCCAAACACGAGTTTGACAACAGCAAAGCTTCTACATGTGGACAAAAGTAGTATGTGGACTACCGACTCAGCACAAGGTAAAATAATGTTCTTCAGGAAGCTGAGGTCTGCAGGACTGGATATAGAAACAGAAGAGGTAAATCTGAATTATCAGGCAAGTAAAGCAAAGGGAAGTGGCCTGCACGAGAAGCTGGGATTTGGGAAGAGAGTTGTTCTTACAAGAACAGACATAGGTCAACTCCACTCAGCAGACAATGGTCACTTACATTTCCATCACTGTGTCTTCTGTCCCACCCACTGGCAGTACATTGGGATAGACATTCACAGGACAGATATAGCTCAGGAAATCCTTAATCTAAATAGAAGGGAAAAAAAGAAACAGCTTAACAAGTTACACCAACATTGAATAATTTCACTTAATGGCAGCAACAACTAAGGCACATTCACAACTGCTACCCCATTGTGACAAAACATCACTTTCTCCAAGCCTCACTCTGTTGTCTTCTAGATGCTGTCCAGACAGTAATTTTCACAAAGAATCACGTCAGGTTTGGAGTACTCCATGTTGGTGCTGAGCACAGAAAACACTTGGAGGGCTGCAGACTGCACTCCTGCCTATACAGAGCTGGAGGACTCGCCTATTTTTGCACGTGGAGGTGTAAGTCTGTTACGATGCACTGCCTCTCGTGTTCTGCCAGCAAAGCTGCCATGTATTATGGCAGTGCCTCCATTCAAAATAATCCTACGTGGTGGAGCAAGTCAACCAGATCTTAAAAATGTCTTCTTCCAAGAGTGCTGAACCATCTCTGTTTCATATGTGCAAGGCTTTGCAACTGGTTAATTGTTAATACTGATTCAGTTTCAGTTCAGTTTCTTAGGAGAGAGGAGCATTTTAAGATACAGATGGGGTCATGTTAAATGAAAGTGATTCTGGAGGGGATGCAGCCATGATCAATTCTGATTTAGTCCTTTAACACAGAAAAAGAAGTAACAGTGGCAGGTACTATGTGAGAAAACTGTGTTTAAATGTGTGGGTAGTGAAAAGAAGGCAAACACACTGCAAACTGAGTCACAGCAATGACAATGTATTGGAACCCAAAATTCCAGGCTTTGAGCATTTCAGAGCTGCACAGCAATTCAAAACTGGAAAGACAGTCAGAACACCTGTAGCAGGGACCTGTACTTAGACAACAAAAAACACATGGTTGTAACAGCTGCCCTACTTTCAGATGCTCTTCAGCAGCTATACTAAACCCAACCTCTCTGTCTTCAGCATCCAGAACTTCCTCTCCTCTTATATCTTGTTACTGAAAAGAATTTTTTTTTTGGTGACATCATCCACTCCAAAATAATCAAAACTCTTTTACACTGAGTACTACAAGTATACAAACCTCGCTGTATGATGAGTGGAAAGAGAAACAAGCTCTGTATGTACTCTCTCCAGTCCTGAAAAAGAGGGGAAGCGCAAACATTAGGTAACTGCTTGCCATCCTCAGTCACACTTAAAAAAGTCCATTTTGAGATTCAGGGAAAGACACACACCTGAATCAACAAGTTTCTGCATGGCCCAAACGCTCACCTCACTATTACACTGGTCTTCTTTATCCTTTCCCCAAACCACATAGTGGAGGGCTTGATACTGATTACATGCAAAGGAGTTCCATTTTGGCAAGTCATCCCACAGGGCAGTCTGTTCCCTCGAAAGCAGTCATCATCCTGTCAAATGCATTATAGAATTAAGTGCAATCTTGACCTTTTTTCCCCTAGAAATTGACTAACACAGTATCTACTCAGACACACTTCCAACTCCTTTGAAACCTTATGGTTGCATCTTGCCTGCACAGTACAGCTGACAAAGCAAATCAGTCACAGAGACCAATGCCCCCGTGTGCGTCTTCAGTTCCACCTGCATTCCTCCAAGCTAGAGCCTTGAGCTTGAAAGACATCCTGGAAATGGAAGGCTATACACTCCCAAGAATACAGTACACAGCTGCAGGTGGCATTATCTGAGGCACTTTTGGTAGATTCAGATTGTCAATACCTGACTGATCTAATCTGCTGCTTATGAAAAAAACAACAGCTTTTTTTTCAAGCTTCAAATGAACTATTTTGAACATCAGCTAATACTTCTTTCCCTTTTTTGTTTTGTACTAAAAAATTCAACCCACTGACTAGTAACTCTCCCTCTTCTTTAAAGACATCATTTAGCTCAAGTCTTCATTAGCACAACTGGGCCAAAACCTTAGGCCCTATAGCCAATTTTTCACAGCAAAGTTTGCAGAGGCTTTGCAAAGTGATACCCACCCGAGGATGTCGACAGGCATGAATTTGAGTGTGCCGATCTGCAGTGACATGGTAGAGGATTTCTGGCATGTTTCTGAACATACCGAGTTTGTTCACGTGCACCTAGAGAAAGGCAGAGTTTACTCTTAATTAGGTCAATGTGTTGTCAGCCTGCAGCTGGAGCAATTGTACAGATATTGTTCTGCTCTCAACAAATGCCAGTTGGCATTTAAACACTACCCATTAATAACATCAGCCAAAAGTAACTTGGTCATCTAGAACAAGCACAGCATAAACCCCAGGATGAAGAGGGATAAATAATCATCAAAGAAAGTTAGGATGTATCTGGTAAGTAATAATGTCACATGTAAATGAGGTTTTTGTCATTTGCAAGATAAAAGGGAGCTTGAAAAGTGGGAGGTTAAACTTCTCCATGGAGAGCTCAGATGCTCCAGACTCAAATCTAGTGAAGTAATTTTGAGCACAAACATGTCTTTTTAACTGAGCTTAATGAAAGCAGGCACATCCTTCACATAGAGCAGTCCTCTCAACAGCCACTTCCAGCTTGGTGACTAGTCAGAATCATTCCCATGGATCTATTCTAAAGCAACAACTGCAGAACCATTACCTTAATTCCAAGCTCCTCACTGAGGTTTATGAATAAATATTCGTATCCGTAAGCAGCTTTGCAGTTCAGCCACACAACGTGATAGCGAGACAGTGAGGTCCAGCTTCGCACTAACTCCAAGACCCCCTGTAAGCATTCCTCCTGAAAAGTTCAGAAAAGTTTGTGAAACATCTTTGAAGATGCTTCCAAAGTGCTGTAATTTGGTAATGCAAAATGCCTTACAAGACTAACCTAACAAAGGGGTGGTTAATTAATGAGCAGCTTTAACAACCTCTCTTCTTACATCTTAGACTTACCCTGCTTGGTATATGATAAAATCTGGGATCACAAAAAGTGGTGTCCAAATACACACTCTGGATGTCTTTTACTCTGAAAGGAAGAAACACAGTATCTGAGTATTGACTGCATGACTGTACACCACTTCCTCTCTTCAAAAGGAGGCAACTCTTCTTCTTTATTACAAAGAGGGGCTCATAACTGCAGCACTGCCTGACTCCAAATATATTTAATTCAGAATTTTAAACGTGAGGGAAAAGAGTACATTGCTCCTGAATTGCCCATGCTTGTATGATCCTTTATTCTTTCTAAACCCTGTGAATAACTGAAGTCTCACCTGGACCCTGAATGCAAAAGCTCCATTCTGGCTGCTTCACCTTTTGCAAGCCTGAAATCCCCCGTATAGAGCACAGTGCCATTTTGCCCTTCAAACAAAAACCTATAAACAGAGACATTTCCATCAAACTCAACAATACAAACATGTCCATTTATTGCCCTGCTCAGAGCAGGCTACCTGACTGTTGTATGACGTGATAGAAATACTCAGCTGTCTGGGTTTATCTGAAATTACTCTAGGACCAGTATTCAGACTTAGTATGTCTGGGAAATAACTTAGGCTGGGTGGAGCTGAAGAGAAAAACCTCCCTGTGAGAGGTAGCCCATCTGCAGCCAAATGAATCTATTTGGCATTCATACCAGGAAGTGAGGCACTTTCTTTTTGAATCCTTCATTCCTTAAGTATGACATTATTTTTAATCACAGGTTTTGTATGTCATTTTTAAGTACAGTTTAAATCAAGACAATTGTCCATAGGCGTGGAGAAAACTCATCTGCCCCACCGAGGTAACAACTTCTGTCTGGACAGATCTCAGGTATTATAGTGCTGTTCCAACCTTGGCCAAAGCTGGTGGACATTGTCACAAGAGGATTATCTCCAAGTAAAAATTTAAAGTTCACTACTAGGTTTTTCTAGTTAAAAATGAACACGGAAACCAACACCCCACCAAACAAAAAGCAGTACTTAGGGAGAGCTCAATAGGACAGATTTCCCAGTACAGAAATATAGAGTTTTAAAAGGGACATACATGACTGATCCTGGACAGTGACCAGCTGGTAGAAGTGTCACCTCTATATCTTCTTTCTGGAAGAGATGGCTTAGCATTATTTTCACCCTTCAGTAAGTATTACCAATACTGTCCTTTTATTCCCCGCCCTGTAACTTACCTCACCAGATGTTTCATCTACTAAAGAAATCTGAGTTGGAGTTTCAACTTCTAGTGCAACCTGTTACAAAATGAATAAATGCATCACAGGATTTACTGAACATTGTTTCATGCTGACGGCTAAATGTTCATTATGTAGACATCTTTAGCACCCACTGTGGCAAACACTGTCTGTTAAGTTAGGCTCATTTTCCCATAGCAAGTTTCCATTTCCAGTGGAAAATAAAAAATTTCCTAAAACTTGTCTGAAAATAAATGGAGATGTTTCAATCAAGGTGTGCATGCTAAAAAGGGGAGAACATCTTTGGCACAGGTTTGGTCTCCCTGCCTGCATGGTGTGTTTTATTTGTGTACGACTGCAAAACCCAGTCCCTGAGCACCACAGTGGATCTTGCTAGGACAGGTCTCTGCACTGCAGTCCTTCCCCTTGCTGTTCCATATTATCAGAAGCAGAGGCCACAAATCACAACCAGCAAATATTTATGTGTTTGTGCAGAGGTGATTAACATATAGACTGCAATTAATCTGTTCAGTCATATCCACTACTGAAGATCCCTGCAATACACAAGCTCTGTGGCTGTCTTCCCGGTTAATGCTATGAAGGCTTCTCTACCATTCCCCTGGGGTTTTCGCCTTTGTTTCAGACAAAATAGTTGTTCTGCCACTCAAAACAGCCAAAGTGAAATCTCCTGTCATTACCCTTCTTAGCTATAACCGCTTGCTTCTCTCAGATGGGCTGTCCTCAGTACTTTGAGTTTCAGTGGGTTAGATGGATTCACAAGACACCACATCACACATCACCTAATTTCTAGGCAGCCCCACAAGATCCATTCAGTTGGTACTCACTCACACAAAGGTGGTAACATTTGGCTTCTCCACCAGACACCACAACACCAATCAAACTCAGAGCTTGCCCCAAAATATAGATAAATGTGTCAAAAGGTATATTTTACTAGAGAATTCAAGCCACTATGAAGAGCTGTTATTGATTTGGGTTAACTGTGCTTCATCTCAGAATGTACCATGGGTACCTCTGACATCTCTTCCTACATTAAGATTTTCTCAAGCAGGAATGTCAGGACCAGCACTGCCTTCTTCCCTTTACTGCTCATACCCCTCAAGAGACCCCTTCTTCTAGGTCAAACTCAAGGGATACTGGAAACAAACTGATATAAGCTTAAAAATGCCACCTCATCACCCCCCCCCCCCCCCCAATAACAACAGAAAAGCCACCACAAACGCATTCTGTTTTATCTTGGTTAACCCAATAAGATTGCAGGCTTAGAAAAACTGCCACCTATGCCCACTGTGCTCCTTCACATATCAAACATACCTAAGGGATGCTCTGAGCATTTTTTACAGCCCCCTGAATCATGCTTACTCTCCAAAGCATTCAATCTCTTAAGGTTTCATATAAAACCACCTATCTTCTCCCTCAGCTTCACAATTAAACTAAGTCCTCGAATACAAAAGTTCCCTGCTTTGCTTTTTTCTCATACTCAGACTTACATTCCAGGTCCCACACATAGCAGTTTTTTTGGATACGGTGCTTAAGACCCACACTTACAACCTATTTAAGGAAACTTTGAGCAATAACTCCCCCCCCCCGGCCCCAATCTTGAAAAACAAGTTTCAGCTTGCCTGAAGCCCTTCTTGACCTTCCACTCGCCTAGAAAACTCTCCTGTCCTTGTTTGAGGGACTCAGCAAAATCCTTATGCTAAGTGATAATGTAGTTACATACAGTAAGATGTGGAAAGAGACATGCTTGATTTCAAAGCCCGTATCTGCAAAAGGGAAGGAAATAACTACAAGTCACAGCCATACATGACCACTGATCACTTGAACTTTAGCTCCAAACAGTGGAAATCAAGTAAACGAAGTTCTTTAGCAGTTTTATACCACTAAAACATTGTCATGTTAAAGAGTGTCCATAGCCCAAAAAGCAAAAAAGAAAATAATGTAACTAAAAGAATACTCTAAGCAACATGAGACTTTAAATGATGCAAAGGAGAAAGTAACAGCTGCAAAGAGAGATGAGCAAAATAAGAAAACGAAAGAGCAACACAAATGGTCAACCTACACAGAGAGGACATTTTCAGCTGAAGCTGAAATAAAAGGATAGATTTTTTTTGGAAGGAAACGGCAGATTAAACAATAAACAACAATAAACCAATCCCACAAAGCAACCAGCGAGGAAAAGTATACCGATGCAAGTACTTCAGCCCCAAAACACTGTAACAACACCAACATTTAGACATTTCAGAAGCCTCCCCTTTCCTAGAACCACTCCTTGGAAAGTATTAAGCTTAAAAAAAAAAACCAAAACAAAACACTCACAATGTGATGCTCCCAAAATTTGTACTTCCAGTTAGTCAACAGCAATTCCTTAGTTACTGGTGAGCAGTACAATTTCACGTTCAAACTGTAAACAGATAAAAACCACAGAGGAGTGTTTTTTTTTTTAAAGCAGAGAAAAGGAACAATGTAAGGACACATCAGCACCTGGCACATGAAAACATGTCCTCAGACTCCTCTCTGACTTAAAGAGATCTGCAGAGCAGTAAGCCTGCAGGATCTGTTTCGTCTCAGGGACCTCTGAAGATCATCTGGTCCAACTCCCCTGCTAAAGGAGCATCATTTAGAGTAAACCACATAGGAACATATCCGGGGGGTTCCGAGTGCCTCCAGACCCGGACGCTCCACAATCTCTCTGGGCATCCTGTTCCAGTACATTGCCACACTGAAGTGGGATCAAGACGAGTCGCTCCACTTTGCTGAACGGACTTTTCTTCAACACAGAAAACCCAAAGGCATAGCTGTGCGTGCCCACGCCTGCGCGGTTTTTGCGCAGACACGATGTGTGCCGTACACGGTCACACGCACGCAGATCTTTGCCCCTTTCTACACCCACCAAGATCTATCTCGCTCACGCTTTGTTTTGAACCAGACACTTCCTCCTCCGGGCTCCTGGCTCTGCATATTGCGGCGCACGCCAGGCCAGGCTCGCAGCGTCTGAGGCTAGGCAATCCCGAGGCAGTCCGCAGCGCAGCAGGGCGAGGCAGACCCGCGAGTCCCCCGTCCCACTCAAGCAGCCCCGCGGCCAGCCCCTACCTGCCCTCCAGCCTCCTTTTCAGGGCGGGCGCCCGCAGTCCCTTCATGTGATCTAAGGAGAGAGAACACCACCGTCACGGGGGGGACACGGACAGACACAGAAGAGAGGATGAAGGTGGCGCTATGGAGACGGACGGGGCTCACCCTTGTGGCAGTGCGAGAGAAAATAGGCGCGGGCGCGCAGGTTGTGGCGGTCGAAGCGATCGATGGATACGGCAGGATACTCGCGTAACCGACCCTCGAACCGGCTCATGGCGACCAACGGCGCGCCGCTTCCGCTAATGTAACTCCGCCTCCCCGGCCTTTCAGCCAATGGTGAGGCTGAACCCCTCCTGGCAGCCTATCAGAAACGCGGCGGGAGAGACGGGAAAGACTTCTTAAAGAGACAACGGCCAGGAGTTGCCTAGCAACGGTGCTCGGCGGCTGTTGCGGTGAGCGGCGCAGCGAAGGGCACTGCTACCACGCTTTGTTGCTGCTGCCGCCTGGGGAGAGTCTCCATACTGCAGCTCTCGCGCTGAGGTGGGTCATCTTAAGGGCTGGGCGTCGAGGCTGTGGCAGGAGGAGAGTAGGGGTGCGGTCGCAGCGGTGACTGGGAGCCTAAGCATCTGCCTGAAAAACATGGCCATGCCAGACGGTCTAGTGTAAAGTCTGTGGAAGCCATTGGAAAACTCTTACTGACTCTTCTAGGACCCTAAATGGGTCCTTAACATGATGACTCATGTTAAGTGGTCTATGATGCACGGCCATCCCGTTCAGCTGCTTTGGCCCAGAACCTCCCCTGCCCGGGGAGCTGCTGCCTCTAGCCCGAGAGATGTAACTGCTGCTTTCCCATTTGCAGGTGTAATCAATAATACAGCTGAGCATGTATTACAGATATGGTTGGTCTCACAGGCTGCCACAGATGAGACACTGCCTTCAGTACCGCCTACATGCAGTACAGGTGTAAGCTAAAACCACAGAGAAGGCCTTTTCCTCCTCTTTGGCTAGCAGCAATAAAAGTTCTCTAGTGCAGGCACACACATACCACTGTCTCGGTTCATAATCACACACTCATTTGTGGATCCCTTGAGCATCAGCACAAGCTTCTTGTCTCCCCTGCACCTGTGCACAGATCCCAGGTCCCCTTACCTGATTCATGGGTCCCATATTTGTCTGCAGGTCCAGCTTGATGCTCCCTAGCAAACATGCACTCACACACTTCTTCACAAGTCCCCTTGGGTGTACTAGCACAGCTACTCTGCTTGCTTGATACCCTGGCCTAGACCTCAGGTTTCTTTCCCCCTCCTCACCAGCTGGTTCTGCTTAAAGCTTGCTAGTGAGTATGGATCCTTAACCCCTGTATACTTGCACTGGGGAAGAAACAGACACTCCTTTCCAGTAGCTGGCACCAGGCATGCCACATGTGGTTCAAAGTACTTGCTCCAACCATTGGCATAAAGCCTCCCCCAGCAGCTGATTTTTCAGGACACACAGTTCCTGCTCCAGTGGCTGGAAGTTAACAGACCCCCTACTTGTTGAAATTGAGTCGACTAAAACGTCTGTAAGTTTTAGGAGTTTTATTTTGGCAAGCAAGAAGCAGCGCTGGGCGCAGGGGAGTTTCTCTCCGCAGCTGCACACTGTACACATGCGGCTGCAGGATTTTTATTCCCCGCTCAGATACATGTTCATAAAGCAGGTCAATAATAATCAAACACTTCCCGAGGAGGCTGTGGTTTTTCCTGGAACTGTTGCACATGCCTGCTAATCCTCCTGGGGTTCTCTCTGGTGGTCGTGAGGCCGAAGTAATGAGTCTTCCTCAGGTGCCGTTTGTGACTTGGCTGTTTTGCATCTTCACAGCCGCATGCTTTACGGTCTCTTATCTACCTTGCTCATGGCGTTTTCTGTTATCGTTCGTCCCTAGCCTTGTTCAGTTAGCTCCAACACACCCCTGTTTTGCTCACGTCCCCCACTGGCAGGGGCTATCTCTTCACAGTGCTTTCTCTTATCGCCCACAGGTTCCAACGTCTCTGTCTTAGTTAGCTCTGACACACCCTGCTCTGACACTCTCATATTGACATGTTTTTATTTTCTCATGTTTTTATATTCTGCTTTGTCCTGTCTCATATTGGCACGGGGACCGTTTTTCACATACTCAACCAGTACCTGACATCACTGGCCAGGGCCACACATACTGCCAGTCTGATTCCAGAAACTGGCACTAATTTTCACTTGCAAACAGAGGTTTCACTGGTAGCTGGCACTTAGTCCTTGAAGCACATATGCTCAACAGAGGACAAGATTACGCAGACAGACAGTTAAGAAAAGATTTAATAAGTCACAACGTGGTAGGGCAGATTGTGGCAATCAGGCACAGGGCTCAGTCAGACAAAGGTACTTGACTGGCCCTGTTTTACACAGAGCCAGCCTTCTTTATACTGCTCTGTGTTTATTCCCATCTTTGTTCCTCCCTGCTCCTCTTCCCCTGCACATCCGTCCTGGGTTTGTATAGCAACGGCCATTCCCACACCTCTCTGAGTCTGGAGTTCCCTGCTTTGTTTGCGTTCTCATCAGCTGCAAAGTCCAGGTTGATGTTCTGGAAGTGATGCCTGTAGTTTCTTAATGGCCCATCAGCAACTGAGTGGAATGGTTTGTTTCTTGTCACTGGTACCTAGTTGTTTTGTCCGGTCAGTGTCCCTGCACATTTTGTTTCTCTTTCCCGTTTCCCCCTTAATTTCCCAACTGACAAGGTCGCTGATCAGATAACCTTGCTGCAATAAACATTCTCACTCCCACATGCCCCCTTCAATTAGTGCAACTGACCAGGTTTGGCTCTCATCTCCACCTCCCTCATTATTTACTGTTCAGGTTTGTGTCCCCATATGTTCTTGGTTTATGGCTTTCTCCCTTTCTTATTTTCTCCTGTTTGCATTGAAAAACGCCCTTGACCCTTAAGGGTCAAAACACCCCTCTCTAAGGGAGCAGACACTCTCCTCCCACATACCCTTGTAACTTATATAAGCATTAAGCAAACTACCACATGCAAGCCCAAGCTAGAGTTGCCTAGAAGTTGTGCTGTGATTGCTGTTAAGAAAGTGTTTTCCCAAAGGCAAACTAAGAGGTATGTGAAATCTTACTATTTCCCTTATATTAAGAGCAGGCATTGTCATCTTTGCAAAGTTCACTTCACTGCTCAACAATTCCCTTTAAATGAAAAGTGTTAGTATTATGCTGAATATTTTCTTAACGTTCTCTTGAATTCTTTCATTTGCTTATGTTTCTCTGCTATCTTTTGTTTCTTCTCTGAACTGCAGCTGTCTGGAGGACAGCTTATCTTGTGCTCTCATACAATGACTCCAGCTCTATGCCTGGAACTCAGATGCACTACAATGGACAAAGATTACCATTTTTAAAGGGATTGAATAGTAGCCTAAAAATATCAGAATGTCGCTTTTATCATTGGAAGTCACCAAGCCGTCACTTTAAATGTATGGTCTTTACATATGTTTTTTTGAGCAGGAACACCTCTTGTGACCAGGCCAGCTGAATTAATAGTGATTCAGGAAGTGCCACGGGTATCCAGATATCTTGGAAAGAAGCACATTCATTCCATGAATTCAGAAGTACTTAACACCAGTAACATATAAGTTATCACAAGACACAAATGTTTTGTCATTTAGTGTTTATTAAGATCTAATATTACCACTAACAATGTTGACAGTCTAAAGCTCCATATTGACAGCAGATCTCATTAAAATAGTGAAGAGCATATACAAGGCAGGAAAAATGCTGTAATAGCTACAAAAGACTCCATATTGACAGCAGATCTCATTAAAATAGCGATGAGCATATACAAGGCAGGAAAAAATGCTGCAATGGCTACAAAAGAGCCTTTTGCAACAAGGCGGTAAAAGAAATAGTGTTGAGATCTGCATCGAGTACTGCATCCAGTTCTGGAGCCCCCATTACAAGAAGGATGTGGAGATGCTGGAGCATACCCAGAGAAGGGCCATGAGGATGATCAGAGGGCTGGAGCACCTCTCCTATGAGGACAGATTGAAAGAGGTGGGGCTGTTCAGTCTGGAGAAGAGGAGGCTCCAAGGTGACCTTACTGTGGCCTTCCAGTATCTGAAGGGGGCCTACAAAAAAGCTGGAGAAGGACTTTTTAGGCTCTCAGGGAGTGACAGAACTAGGGGGAATGGAGCGAAGCTGGAGGTAGGGAGATTCAGACTGGACATGAGGAGGAAGTTCTTGAGTGTGAGAGTGGTGAGAGCCTGGAATGGGTTGCCCAGAGACATCGTTGAGGCCCCATCCCTGGAGGTGTTTAAGGCCAGGCTGGATGAGGCTGTGGGCAGCCTAATCTAGGGTAGGGTGTCCCTGGGCATGGCAAGGGGGTTTGGAACTAGATGATCCTGTGGTCCCTTCCAACCCTGACTGATTCTACAATCAAAAACTACACTGAAGATTTAGAACAAGGCTTTATGCTCAGCATGTTAGCTTGTATGTGACACCTCGTAACTGGCTGGCAACTTTCTTTTTTTCCTTTTTTTTGAAGTAATTGACTGCCTTCAATTACCAAATGCTGCAGAGTCTGGTGAAAGAACACTTGGAGTGCTGAACTGCAAGAAGTAGTTTAATGTTTCTGCCAGAAAAGCAGAAAAGAGCCCTTGTGAATATTTTTATTGATCTTTCATAAAGTGTATGCTGTAAGAGATGAAAGGCTCTGTCTTTGGCTCTTAAACAATTAGACATCAGAGATGCAGACTTCTGCTGTTTCTACACTATGACTACAGTAATTCTTGTTATAATTTTCCCAAGGATTTGTATGCTGTGGTACTTTTGGTTGTTTGTTTTTTTTTTTTTTCCTCCTTTTCAGCCCTTTTAGCAGTCTGAAGGCTTTTGTGCATATGATATGACATCAGCATGCAACTTTCCAAGCTTTCAGTTGATGCAGAAGCTTGCTCAGTGAGGAAATTCTGATTTGTGGGCAGGACTTGGAGGCATCATACCCACAAGGAGTGAGACTGTCCATTCCCTCACTACAAAATACAGAAACCTTTTCTCCTGCCTTTGAAGATGTCTTTCTAATTACAAAGCTGAAGCTTTGTGACATTAAAGAAATAAGAAAGGGTCATATTTCTGATCTTATGTGCTAGACATGATAGTGTTCTGTTTGCAAAAGCAACATAAAATTCTATTTTAGTAGCAGAATAAGATACACTGAAGAAATCAGATGCAGTGAAATTCAGATATGAGAAGTCAAATCGTAGAATCATAGAATCAGTCAGGGTTGGAAGGGAACACAAGGATCATCCAGTTCCAAACCCCCTTGCCATGCCCAGGGACACCCTAACCTAGATCAGGCTGCCCACAGCCTCATCCAGCCTGGCCTTAAACACCTCCAGGGGTGGGGCCTCAACCACCTCCCTGGGCAACCCATTCCAGGCTCTAACCACTCTCATGCTCAAGAACTTCCTCCTCATATCCAGTCTGAATCTCCATACCTTCATCTTTGCTCTATTCCCCCTAGTCCTGTCACTCCCTGATATCCTGAAAAGTCTTTCCCCATCTTTTTTGTAGGCCCCCTTCAGATAGTGGAAAGCCACAATAAGGTCACCTTGGAGCCTCCTCTTCTCCAGATTGAACAGCCCCAACTCTTTCAGTCTGTCCTCATAGGAGAGGTGCTCCAGCCCTCTGATCATCCTTATGGCCCTTCTCTGGGCATGCTCCAATATGTCCACATCCTTCTTGTAATAGGGGCTCCAGAACTGGATGCAGTACTCCAGCTGGGGTCTCGGCAGAGCGGAGTAGAGGGGGAGAATCACCTCCCCCGACCTGCTGACCACACTTCTCCTGATGCAGCCCAGGCTCTGGTTGGCCCTTCGGGCTGCAAGTGCACACTGCTGGCTCATGTTGAGCTTCTCGCCCACCAGCACCCCCAGGTCCCTCTCCTCAGGGCTGCTCTCCACCCAGTCACTGCCCAGCCTGGATTTGTTCTTGGGATTGCCTTGACCCGGATGAAGGTCACTGCACTTGGTCTTGTTGAACCTCATGATATTGGCTTGTGCCCACCTCTCCAGCCTGTCCAAGTCCCTCTGGATGGCTTCATTTTATTCCAAATATGATGATTCATTTTTTTCCCAATATACTTCAAATTCCCCCCTGGCAAGTTTCTCTTGGTGGCACAATTTTGAAATTGCCCTTAAAACAAACAAACAAAAACCACCACACCAAAAACCAGGTTGAGTTTCATCTTGTCCTAGTTCTGCCCTGGTCAAGTTTTGCAGAAGCTTAACCTATTTACTATTTCTCAGTACATAGAGCAAATGGGGTTTGTGTGAGGAGCAAGTCAGTGATAGCTCAGATTTCGATTGGACAAGGGTACAAGGTAGGATGAATTTTGGTATTCTGCCATGCCTCCACATTCAATTTATTTCTTAAGATCTCTTTAATAGTCTATTTTAGGCTGCTTATTAGGGAGAAAACAATGTGATTCAGTTATTGAATCCGAGCATGTTTGATGTGAAATGCAAAAGATACTCTGCAGAGACATAAAAACAATTAAAGAAGTTGGATATCTTCCTTATGAGGAGAGACTGAGAGAGCTGGGGCTTTTTAGTTTGGAGAGGAGGAGACTAAGGGGTGACATGAATCTTGTTTATAAATATGTAAGGGGTGAGTGCCTGGAGGATGGAGCCAGCCTCTTCTCAGTGATGCCCAGTGACAGGACAAGGGGCAATGGGTGGAAGCTGCAGCATAGAAAGTTTCATGTGAATCTGAGGAAGAACTTTTTCACTGTTAGGGTGACAGAGCACTGGAACCAGCTGCCCATGTTGTGGAGTCTCCCTCTCTGGAGATATTCAAGAACCGTCTGGATGCGTCCCAGCGTGATCTGCTCTAGGTGATTCTGTTCTGGCAGGAAGGCTGGACCAGATGATCTTCTGAGGTCCCTTCCAGCCCCTGACATTCTATGATTCTATGATTCTTTCTGCTGTCTGCACTGTGGCCTTATGCCTTGCAATGTATTTCATCTTTCTCTTCCTCTCCCATCCTGACTGTTTGCTGTTCTTCAGAGCCCAGCTCTTCATTTTGTGGTTCCCAGTTTAGTGTCCCTTTAGTAGGAAGAAAGAAAAGCCTGAGGAACTTGCCTGCCCCAAAGGGTTATCAACTGCAAAGATGTGAAATAAAAACCAAAAATAGTGTGGGGTGGTTATTTTTAATGCATTAACATGTACAAATATATTTTATATGGGTTACATCGAGGTGTAGATGAGTTCACAGTAGTAGAGATTAATTAATCTGTGATTGAGTAGTTTAATTTAACTCCAATTGCTTACAACATTTTTCTTTTCTAACTTCAGTCTTTGAGTGAACTGCCTGTAATTCCTTTGGCCTGAAGATTTCTTCTACCCATTTCTATACATCCCTAACAAAACTGTGTGCTTCCAAATTCTCTGCTGAACTTCTAAAAATCTGATTTCAGGAAAAAAGTCTGAAGTTTCTGCAGTTATGGCTAAAGCTGACATCAAACCAAAATCTGTCCATCATGCCAAAGAATGGTCAGATGTTGTAGAGAACTTGTACAGGTTTCAGCAAGCTGGATACAGAGATGAGGTTGAATATAAACAAGTGAAAGAAGTTGAAACGGTAAGATTTAGAACTCCGCAAGGGTTTTTACTCTGAACTTCTGTATCATGCTAATCAATTAAATACAAATGGAGGTGCTACTTTTTTCAATTAGGCTAATTTCTGATGCAATTGTTTTCCCCCAGTTCTGACTGGAATTCTTGAGGTATGATTAACTGTGCAGGGTAACACAGAAGTGAAAGAGAAGCACTGCATGACCTGTGTTTTTGTTCCCCTGCACTTAAGGGTTTAGAAGCATTATAGACTTCTTTGAATAGATGTAGCTGCTATCTAAAGTAACAAAGGAATACATCACGGCGGATTCTCTGTGAAGTCTCCTCGTTATTCTGCCATTAGAGCTGATGGGGAAACTCACCTCCTGCCCAGGGAGGCAGTCCTGTGTCATTTCTACCCACTTCAGTTGTACAGCAAAGTAGCATGATTGGACTGTGTGCACCCTCAAAATTTGGCTTCTCTTGAAGCTGTCCACAATAGAAATATTTGATGCCAGCTGTGATAAAGGCGGTTGTAACACAAGCTTTTATTAACTGAGAACATCAAGGACTTGGTCATGTTCTTGCTATAGTCAGTGGCAATATTCCCTAGCACATCAAATGAGCTAACAAATAATGGCCAGATATTCAGTGACTACTTGAGATTCAAAATAGCATTCTAGAGGTTTATACAGCAAACAACATATTATGTTGATGAGACCTCTGTAATTTATCTTCCAAAAATAGCATATGTAGTATGAAAAAGGCAATTTTAAAACCTCTTAACTTCTTGTGCACATCAGAAGGAGCAGAATGTTCCTAAGAAAGTCACTCCTCACCCACTGAAGTCAAAACACTGGTGTGCACAAGAAGATGCAGTTTTATTTTGTTGTGGGCTGGGATACCACTGTAAAGCTGTGCTAGAAATTCCTTGAACTATGCAAAAGGAAATCCCGTGATTAGTGTACTGGGATCAGTCTAAGATTTATGGCAGACGATAACCACAGGCAATCAAACAGTGATAAAAGTTAAAAGAACACCACTTCCACAGCCTAAAATGAGCATGCATTCTGTTTAAATTTGCCAGGATCTGGCAGTGATTCTTTTTCAACTTAGACATTTTGAAATGTCTTATTTACTCCACATTATGGTTCCATAATGCAGTTGTTAGTAATGAGGCAATTGCAATGCAGATGGAATGAATATGAAGGCTGTTTAGACAAAGAATGCAAATAATAGGTTGGACTGGATGATCTTGGAGGTCTTTTCCTACCTGGTTGATTCTATGATTCTGTGATAATTCAGCTGTATGCCCAAAGTGATAAGGTCAGGGATGAAACTGCAACATCTGGATCTCTCTGAAATGCTCTGGCTTGACATCCTACTGTCGATGCTGCCTGGAAAAGAAACAAGATCCTTATTACCTGGGTTTTTTTTTTAAGGTTTGGTATGATCAGAAATAGTCATACACGTTCAAGCTGCAGACAGCTGGCTAAATCCACAAAGCTATTGAACATACAACTGCTCAAGCTATTGAATGTACAAGTGCTCAGGCCTTTACCTTAAAGCTTCATATCATGGAACGCTGAAGAAAAGCAGGACGGTGCTTCAGCAGGACTAATTCTGCTGTCTTTGAGACTACGACAGATACAGCTCACTTTATTTTTAAGAAATTGCTAATTAAAGGCACATTTTTCATGGTCAGAAAGATCCAGAAGCTGCCTTTGAGCGTGTGTCAGTCTTACAGAAGCAGACTCTTGTGAGCCTTTCAGATCACTGAATAATTGAACACCATGAATGTTTTATTCCTAAATGAGGAATTTTGAAAGCTTTGACTCTGACTTTTTAAATTACCCTATCAAATATTCTTATATCCTTATTTCTAGACTTCTCTGGTCACATAATTCTTTATACCAGACCACAAAATTGGTTTCTGATGTCATATTCTTGGTTCCTTTTCTTTTTTTTTTTTTAAAGGTAAGCAAATTTAGATGTAGCTGAGGTTTTTCCCATGGATACATACCTTATATTCTTTGCAATATACTGCACAATTTATTTAATGTGAGCACATTCAGGTGAATATATATGATTTTTATTCTATTTGTAGGTAGAGTGTTGGCCAGAAACTGGATTTGTAAAGAAACTTCAGAGGAGGGACAATACATTTTATTATTACAGTAAACAAAGAGAATGCGAAGAGAATGATGTCCAGAAAGTGAAAATTTATGTGTATTAATTTTGTTATTGTTTTAATTTGTGTTTTATTTGAAATCTCTTTGTAAAAAAGCTTGTAAGTAAATGAGGCTGTGTAATCTGATTTACCTTAAGTATTGGTGTCATTTTTGGACAGAGGGGAGACTACTGGAAATTTAGAGATATCTAGAACTAAAGATGTAGGAGTTTCACTTTTTTTCCCCTGCTGTCTGATTATCCTTCATTTTCCTAGTTACAGATATTTTGACCCAAAGATAATAAGGTAGTCAATGGGCATCACAGTTTTGCTTTAACTGTGTGTAATTCTGTTAGAGGCATCAATCTTTACTCAAAACAATGTAATCTGCTAAGGGGGTTGTAACTACAAAGGGCCAAAGGAAGTCTGCAATGCTAACTAAAGCTGCCTTGGATGATAGCAAGAGCAACAAGCATATCATTCAGTGAAAGACACAGAACAATTGAGTATCAAGGACCATTGCTGAGCTGCAGATTTAAAAACTGGTCCTTTTCACAGAAACAGTCACAAAAAAGTGACTTAGGCTTTCTGAGCAATATGTAAGCTATTGCCTAAGTGCTATTGTTAGGTGCAGGTATGATTTACTAGAGGAAGAAGTATTAATTGACTTGGCAGCAAATGATTTCTTAGGAGGGGAAAGAAAAAGATTGTGGATTTACATATGATGAGATCAGGGAGCATGAAATTGCAGGGAGAAGATGAAATCCATACTGTGTAGTGGTTAAGGTTAGGTAACTTATGGAGATGTTATATGGGATTTGCATCTCATCTACATTCAGACGTCAGATTGTCAATATCTACACCCAGTCCTGTCATTTGGGCACCTGTTGTTCCACATGGAGAGAAGTTGGCTCTTCTGGGCACAGTTTGTTTCTTTTAAATGTAGATGTGTAACATTTGCTCTCAATATGTTGCTGTGACATCATCTCTGCAGAAGCTGTTCAAATGTGTGCCACTTTGAGACACTTGGTAAATGCAAGGTTCCATACTTAACCTTCACTCATTTGAGAATGTAGGTAAGTGCCAAAACGGTAGAAAATTGACCAGTAGGACAGATTATTGTTATGTAAACCTGTACATGTGTTTGTGGTACACAAAAAATGTTATTAGTATCCCCTGTCTGTAGACTGTAAACCAAGGGGTAGCTTAACAAAGCATCAGGCATGGATTAGCAGTGTAGAACCGACAGCCTGTTCTATGGATATTCTTCCTTTGTTTGAACCTAAGAGGGTAACCAGCTTGGGAATATAGAACTTCCAGCCTGAAGTCAAAGTCAATGTTCAAAATACCTCATTGACAATAGGTGATGATGATCTAGTCACCTTATTTAGACTGCTTGGAAGTTTTTCGCTTAAATTTGTGTGAGGTTTATTAGAGAAATGTCTGGAAGGTACTCAGAGACAATTGTGAAGCTGTTTTTTTTGTGGTTCCAGGAAGGTTCTAATGGCATAAAAATAGAGAGCTGCTGCAATGACAGAAAATAAAGCATTGCCATGGTATATTTCACTTGAGATTTTCATTATAATTTCCTCTTTATTGGATTGCTCCAGATGTACTTTTAAAGAGAGGGCTTTTTGCATTCTTGGCAATCACATAATGGGCACAGAACAAATATCAGGATAGTCTGCTATTTTGTACCTTTAAAATCATGGATCTCACTTCAATTTCATAGATTCCTAAAAAAGAACTCTTCCAGTGGACACGAAAAGAGTCTAACAAATCACTAAAGTAGGTGTGTAGCTGTGATGGTTTGGGTGTTACCTGCCCCCCAACCCCCACTTTGGAAATCACCCAGACTAGACTCAGCCAGCTCTGGAAATTTGAATGAAGCTTATATTTACAGCTATCAGAATATACAAGCAGATATTTACAGTATATACAGGTATATACAGAGATATACAAGGTAAAAGGTAATACGGAAACACAACAGCCCTCCCAGAAACCTGAGTCCCCAGGAGGGGCTCCCAACCACCCTTCCACCTTCTCCCACCCCTCTCAACCTTACCCCAGTCCCAAGGAAGAATGGAAGTTCAGCCAGGGGGTTAGGAAGCAAAGTGGATTAATCAGAGAGACGGCAGAGAGGCTAGGGAGAGAAAAAAATGCAGCTCCGACCTCTCCAGCAGAAGAACGACTCCCATATCTATGTTTGGATTCTTGTTCTTAAACCTCTCAGCAAGCCTATGAATGAAGTAGACATCATCCTGTTTCCCTTTCACAGCCTGTGATCTAATCCTTCTCACCAAAACATTCTAGCTAGCTTCAAATTAGCACAGTAGCCATCTCAAGTTTACTGACACACCGAGTAAGTGAGGATGTTTGGTACAGCTATTTTCTCAGTTTCTAACAAAGATACAGTTGGACACTCAGCAGGAATTAAAATAGCAGGTAACTTCTTAAAAGAAAAGCTCTGATCATTAGAAACCACTTTTAAAGATGATTCTGGTCTTCCCTCATTTCACCTGACTACTCCTCAATGTCTTTGCAGTACTGCTGGATGCTTTCTCTCTTGCATTAACGCCTTAAAACAAGGTGTCTGCATATCATACCAGCCCATGGGGATTTCATCTCAAGCAAGTAGTATGGGAATTCCTGTTCCACTTCAGAAAGGCTGAGTTTGTATAAAGTAGCAGAAAAAGTGAATTACCTAGATTTTATTACTTCCATTTTTCAGCATTGTCAGTAAGGTTGATTCTCACTGTAATATTTTACAGGCTAATGGGATGAAAAGGAAATCTAAGCTTTATAATTAGTGCTGAAGGCCAGCTTACAGATGGATCCTAGTGATGCTTTTCAGAGTTTTCTCACTTCCTTAGCAAAACAACAGGTTTTGTAGTGGCAGTAAGGTTTCAGTTATAATTGTCCTTTGACAGGCAGTCTGTATCCATATTTCACTCCCATTCTTGCAAAACTCAAGGTTATTTGATACCACTCTTTGTTTTTATAGACTGTAGCTGTGGCTGAACTTATCTATGAAGCTGAAAGAGTTCCTTTCTTTAACAAGTAACAGCTACAGAGTTCTTGACCGAGTTTAGCTTTGTCTGCAATCACAAGACAACATTAATCTAGTATCAGACCATTAGCTTAATTCTTAAAATTGTAGAATGGTTTTGGTTGGAAGAGACTTTAAAGATCATCTAGGGCTAACCCCTCAGCCTTGGGCAGAGACACCTTTCACTAGACCAGGTTGCTCGAAGCCCCATCCAGCTTGGGACTAACTAGAAAAAGGGACTAACTGGAAAGCTGCATTGACAGGAAGTCTCTCTCCACCTTTCCTTTAAATATCGAGACTGCAATAAGGTATTCCTGGAGCTCTCTCTTCTCGGGGTTAAAAACCCCAACTGTCTCAGCCATTCCTTACAGGGGAGGTGTGTCAGCCTTCTGACCATTTTTGTGGCCTCCTCTGGACCTCTTCCAACAGGTCTACGTCTGTCTTGTGTTGAGAACTCCAGAGCAGGCAGCAGTACTACAGGTGGGGTCTCACCAGAGCAGAGTTGAGGGGTAAGAATCACCTCCCTTCACCAGCTGGCCATGTTGCTTTTCATGCAGCCCAGGCTATGGTTCACTTTCTGGGCTGCAAGCACATAATTGTCAGATTATGCCAAACTATTTGTCCACATTTACTTCTAAGTCCTTCTCAGCAAAGCTGTTCTCAATCCTTTTATCCTCCAGCCAGTATTGATACCTGAGTCTGCATTGACCCAGCTGCAGGACCTTGCACTTGACCTTGTTGACCATCATGGGGCTCACACAGAGCCACTCCTCCAGCCTGCCAAAACTCATCATGAAGTGGCTTTGGTATTCACCTGTGCTTGTTGCACATGAAGCTGATACCTGAGTAGTAACAAGTTTTCTTCTGCTGGCATTGTGCTGGATGTATCTCTCAGTAAAACAAAACAAACTGTCAAAAGAATTTATTATGTCAATATTTTCTCTTGATAAACCTGTAACTGAAATGTCTCTCAACTCAATTTTAAGCATGTAGAGGACTGCTAGCTTACTTGTGTCTCAATTTAAGGTCACCAAGTTGTGAAAAAGTATGGGAAGGAAGCGATCTGGGGAAGCTGTGCTTCATTTCAGTGCTGACACAGAAGTTCATATCAAGATAAATAACTTATTTCCGAAGGCCATTATGAAATTCAGTAACTTTAAAGAGAGATAAAATCACATCTTTCCATTTTACTGCCAAGAGATGGAAGTACCTGCTAGTTTGCTGGATAGTCTTAGTAATCTGTGAAAATACTTTCCAAGGTGCTTTTCTTATCTGATGGTATTCCTCTTGTCATTGAACACTGTAATGCTTCCAGTGACCATTTGAAGCAGTTCCACAAATGGCTGATAGCAAAGCTCCCCCTTAGCAAGAGCCTACCAGATGCCCAGGTCTGTTGCACACAGACTAATTCTAATTCACCTCATGGCTTCGTGCAAGACAAGAATAAATGCTTCCTGTGCCTGCTGAAGCTCATATAAGGAGGTAAAACAACATGTCCAAGACCTACTTTTCAGGCTTTGTGTTTGACAGCTAGAAGTGAAATGGCAAGGGTGCAAGCTCTCTGAATTCATCCATTTACACTGGGGAAATAAAAGCTGTATTTGTGTGTTGTAGGCTGGTTTTTCTGTGTTTTCAGCCTTTACTTGAGTTTGTTATACAGTTATGTTGTCTGAAAGTGGAACTATGCTTATTTAGAATCCTAGAATCAGTCAGGGTTGGAAGGGAACACAAGGATCATCTAGTTCCAACCCCCCTGCCATGCCTAGGGACACCCTAGCCTAGATCAGCCTGGCCTTAAACATCTCCAGGGATGGGGCCTCAACCACCTCCCTGGGCAACCCATTCCAGTCTCTCACCACTCTCACGCTCAAGAACTTCCTCCTCATGTCCAGTCTGAATTTCCTTACCTCCAGCTTTGCTCCATTCCCCCTAGTCCTGTCACTCCCTGAGAGCCTAAAAAGCTTTTTTGTAGGCCCCCTTCAGATACTGGAAGGCCACAATAAGGTCACCTTGGAGCCTCCTCTTCTCCAGACTGAACAGCCCCAACTTTCTCAGTCTGTCCTCATAGGATTACTTTGCAGTCACAGCAGCATAAAGCACCACACAGAAAGATGAGGAAAGTGTTTTAATTTTGACTTTGGTACCCAAGTAGACAGTTGCATTGCCAGCTAAGTAGACAGCTGAACATGAACTTTGGATTTTCAAACATGATTTCCTCATTTCAAGGTTTTGAAAATGACTGTCTGGCTTGAAACTCGTTATAGACAAATCATAGAGTGGCTTAGGTTGGAAGGGACTTTAGAGATCATCTGCTCCAACATCCCCACCATGGGCAGAGACACTTCTCAACTAGCTTCAGCTGCTCAAGGCCTCATCCAACCTGGCCTTGAACACACCCAGACAGGAGGCATCCACAACCTCCCCAGCCAACCTATTCTAGAGTCTCACCATCTTTGTACTGAAGAATTTCATCCTAAGTAGGTCTAAACCTACTCTTACCTTAAAATTATTCACTCTTGTCCTACTGATAGACACCCTTATGAAAAGTCCCTCTCCAGCTTTCCTGTAGGAGCTTTCAGGTATTGGAAGGCAGCTTTAAGGTCCCTCCAGAGTCTTCGCCTCTCTAGGCTGACCAGCCCCAGCTCCCTCAGCCTATCCTCATAGCAGAGGTGTTCCAGCCCTTGGGAATATTTCCAACTCATGAACTGTTGATGCTGCTGTTCCTCACATTGTCTTATACAAATGAAATCTGTCTGAAAGCAGCTTGATTGGTGTTGCTTTCTCTCTCCTGCTGTTCTCTCCTGTTACCTGAGTTCCCCTGGATTCATATTTACTTGTAGGTGCTGCTTTCTTAGTAGCCCACCTGTGCTGAGCACCTCTTGTCAAGTTGCAATTACTTAATAAAACACATTTTCTTTCTTCTTGCAGTTGAGACTTTGCATTTGCTTCAAGTCTGAAGCCTAGCACACTTGTAAACAGCATTTGTGAGGGTCGCTGGTGAATGTCTACTGTCAGGAGAGTTCCAGGTCAGCACAAAAAAAAAAAAAACAAACCCTGCAATGTAACTTTGAACAAACATTACCATTTTTATTGATACTCTCTTCAGCCACAGCATTTGCATATCTCAGTGCTGGAACAGAGAGTCTCTGCTGCTCAGTGCTCTTGTGGCTCTTGTTTTCTTCAATGCTCTTCCTTCTTTGCTGTTACAAAATCGTGCCTGACCCTCTCCAAGGCTGGAGTAGTTTTTTAATGGCCTGATGATCTCTGACCTCAGTTCTCTCTCTCATCACCTCCTCATTAATGTCTGCATGCTTAATTTGATGTTTTCCTCATTGTTTGCTATTTCTTTGATGCAGAAGAGTCCTTAACAAAATAACTTACAGAAACAGATGCTCTCATACCTCACAGGTCCTTGTGCCAACCTTCCCAAGGCAGGCAGCTTGGCTGAAGTGTGACAGATGATGCTATGTAGAGGCACCTACATAGCAGGACCTCTGTGGTGCAGCTGCTGCAGATATCCAGGCAGGTGGCAGTTCTCAGGACACAGAGACAAAAGGAAGGGAATGCCTGAAAACAGGAGGAGAATGAGGAAGGCTGGGAAAAAAAGAGCCTGAATTCAGGGAAGGACAAAAGTGTGTAAGGAGTCAACCACACAGATGCATCAGCATTTTGCCAGCGATCTTGTACCCACAGAAATGTTCCTTGCTGGCAACAGCTCAGCTCTTGCTGGCTGGGGAAGCAGGATGCAGTCCCAGCTCTTCACTGCAGATGTTCATTCTGCTTTGGCAGGACTGCCAGCATGCCTTAGCCAAGGGGAAGGTGTCCTGCTTGGGCGGATAATCTTCTGGCAGCTGCTTGGTTTTGCAAGGGGGATGGAGCAAAAAGGAGATAGACTGGACATGTGGCAGGTTCTTCATTTTTGCCCAGGGTGCCTAGAGGATGTCAGCTCTGCTATGCTGCCCTGGAGAACATCCTTGTGCCAAATACAGAATGCTTTCAAGGAACAGCCTGTGCTGGGAAGAATCAGCAGGTGAGCTGTGGGTGCTACAAGATAGATGCTAGAATGCTGTGCATGGAGAGATGGGCTGGAGCCAGGCAGGCTCTACACAGGAATGTGTTGGGCAGTATTTCTCCTGGAGGAAAAAGCATGGTGGCCCCACAGATCTATCTCTTTCTATAGCTCTGGTCCCCTGAAGATACAGACAGCAGAGCTCTGGCTCTGTAACCCTGTTCTGTGGCTGCAGTGGGTAGAGTCTGACAGTTCCTTACCTCCTTGATGGATCCATCTTCATCTTGTTCAGAAGGAACATGAGTCATAGCCCAGAGGAACCCTGCTTCTTTCCATCGACTCTTCTAAAAAGAGGGAGCCTATGTACTAAGGGCTGAAAGACCTTTGGTTTGAGGAGATTCTCATTAAAAACTTGAAATGTCTTCTTTTTTTTTTTAAGGCCTATAACTTACAACTCTGGTCCCAACAAGTGAAATAGAATCATAGAATCAGTCAAGGTTGGAAAGGAACACAAGGATCATCTAGTTCAAACCCCCTTGCCATGCCCAGGGACACCCTACCCTAGATCAGGCTGCCCACAGCCTCATCCAGCCTGGCCTTAAACACCTCCAGGGATGGGGCCTCAACGATGTCCCTGGGCAACCCATTCCAGGCTCTCACCACTCTCACATTCAAGAACTTCCTCCTCATGTCCAGTCTGAACCTACCCATCTCCAGCTTTGCACCATTTCCCCCTAGTCCTGTCACTCCCTGAAAAGTCCTTCCCCAGCTTTTTTGTAGGCCCCTTTCAGATACTGAAAGGCCACAATAAGGTCACCTTGGAGCCTCCTCTTCTCCAGACTGAACAGCTCCAACTCTCTCAGTCTGTCCTCACAGGAAAGGTGCTCCAGCCCTCTGATCATCCCAGTGGCCCTTCTCTGGACACACTCCAGCATGTCCACATCCTTCTTGTAATGGGGGCTCCAGAACTGGATGCAGTACTCCAGATGGGGTCTCCAATAGATGCAATTGGATTAACAGTTTGTTAGACCAGTGCAATGTGTCAACAGAGAAGAAAGATTTGTGCATCTGAAGGATGAGTTCATAAAACGTGTTTAGAAGAGACACTCATTGGTGGTATACACATTGCAAACAGATTTGTGACAATGCAAGGCAAAAGAAGCAGAACAAATATATTATCTTAAGTATACAACAGACAGAAGACATTAAAAGGTCACTGAGAACCTTAGTTTAGGAACAGCTTCTCTGCTCTTTACAGTTTTACCATTTGTATCCAGCAGACAGGGAAAAAAAACCCACACACCAAATGTTCATAACTCTTGTTTAACAGGGCAAGGTAGTAGAATTCATCTACACCAGATGACATTATTTACTATCCATAACCAAGGAGGATGTGCTACATATAAACACCGTCAGTTCAGCAGTCTGGATTCCTGGGCACTCCCAATCTTTAAGACCAGTAGCTCAGGATTCTGTAACTCGCTCATTTTACAAACTTTGGAGAGGTGCCAAAGGACTGATCGAGAGTCAGCACGATCTGGTACTTAAAAGAGAGTAACACCAGACTGGATAAATGCCTTCTGATCAGGGATAAATTAATGAAGAGGTTATGAAAAAGGAGTTAGAAAGTATTTTCCTCCGTGCTCAGCTGATCAGATGCATGTTGGCTGACTTTAATATCAGCAACAAGCCACAGGAAAAATGAAGAAATAGGTACTCTGGAGTTGTTTGGGTTTTGTTCTTTTTAAACATTTGTCCTAGAGTCCTGGATACCCCAAAATTCCTCTCACGCCGCGGTCTGAATGGGAGAGGAAAGGCTCGATAAACCTGTTCCCCCCATAGCCCTGCAGGCGTGAAGAGGGGGCACAAAGGGCCCTTCCGTCAGAGGGGTGCCCTGTGCAGATGCCTGCGCTGGAGTCGGGCTGGGGATTGTCTGTGTGCTTCGCGCCTAGGAAGTGCATAAATATTGGGGTGCTTCCCGCCTTGGGGTGTCCGCCTTAGAGTTCTCCCCCGCCCGCACAGTTAGTGCAGAGAGTCCCCTGGCACTCCGAAGGACAAGCTCCTGAGGGGCAGGCCCTTCCCTGCTTTGGGCGGCTGCCCGCCATAAGCACCCTCTTTTGTGCAGGCTTGATAGGCCTAACGATCCTCGGCTGTCTTTTGAGAGAGAGAGAGCTGACAAGCATCTGGCCCGCCCTTTCAGCCAGCCTGGCTCACCTGTCAGTAGTGAACTTCCTGCTCAGCATGATTAATAGTGGGGAATGCCACGTTTAGTAGTTCAGTTTTTTCCAACTCCTGACTTCTAAAACAGTCAAATTTATCTATGGTATCTTTGTAAGCTCTTCTCAACCTGAATCTGCTAATTGAAAGTAAATTAATTTCTGTATGTAGATTTGGGGGCAGGGTTTCAGGAAAATAAAATAATTATATATTTATATATATTCCTGACTCGGCCACATTAATTCCCTGCCTCCACAACAACATCTTTTCCTCTTTAGGAGGAAGTTCTTTACAGTGAGGGTGGTAAGACACTGGAACAGGTTGCCCAGGGAGGTTGTGGATGCTTCCTCCCTAGAGGTGTTTAAAGCCAGGCTGGATGAGGCCTTGAGCAGCCTGCTCTAGTGGGAGGTGTCCCTGCCTATGGCGGGGGGTTGGAGCTGGATGATCCTTGAGGTCCCTTCCAACCTAAACCATTCTATGATTCTATGATCTTATTTTACTGCCTGAAGACTATCACAGTTTCTAACCACTGTCATCCATCTCAGCCCAGAGTTACTTAAAAGCAGTGACTGGTGTTGTGCGAGCCCCTGAGTGAGCGGTTCAAACCTCTCACATGAGATGGAGCTCCCCGCCCTCAGACTCCATGAAAATCAGAAACTTTTAGGAAGATAACAGCTCCCCCATGCAAATGGCATTTAAATTACTCATTTTTCAGTTCAGAGGCTGTAGCTGCTGCAGAGTTTGAACTCCGGAGCTCACAGAGAGGAAAATACTGTCAGTGCCAGCTGGAAGCATTTCAGCACAGGAGGCAGCAGTCTGGATTTCAGGCAGGTGTTTCAGTCATGCTGTGGCTAACCGCCGTTTAATGGAGCGTATGCCTCAGGGACACTAAGTTTGGGGAAGGAAACCTCCTCCTGGATGTGCCTGGCTGCCAAGTAGTCTTAGAGTGACCTGGTAAGACGCAGAAGTCATGCAGCCCTTCACTGCTGGTGTGATGACCTCCCCTGGCACAGTGAGGAAAACCTTTCATCTCACCTGTCTGCAGAGAGCACCACAAACCCCTGCATTTCAAGGATGTGGTGGTGTCAAGGGGAACAGATGCACATAATGAGAAAGAACAGAGACAGGGAGATTTTTCTTTTCTGCTCACCCTGCTGTGGAAAGCTCAAATGATGAGACAGAAACCCTGCAAAATCAGGAGGTGGTACTGTTCTGTGTCCTTGTGATTTATGAAAAGCAGCATCTTTGTCCTCTTGAAAAGACAGCAACAATCCACATTTTCCTGTTTTGTTACTACCACCCTTTCTGTACTGACAAGCGATGCTGCACAAGTGGAAAATGAATCAGATGAGAAGGCTGCTTTTGAGGTTACCTTCATTTATGTCCTCAGTTCAGCTGCTGCACAGACTCCAAAGACAGAAATGACTGATGTCAGATTGAGCTTCTTTCCCCTGCTCTTCAGAGAGATGTTTTGAAACAGCTTCACAGATGCCGCCCCACTTCAAGTCTGTCACGAACCTGAAACAAGAGCTGGAGGTTGTTACATTGATTATACATGCAACAGAGGCTAGGAAGGAAGGAAGGAAGGAAATTAAGCACATCTCTCTTTCAAGTTTTTTTTTCCCTCAGAAACCAAATTCTTGAAGGTAAATTTTCTCAACATCTTCTACCAAAAGTTGTGACTTTCAGCTGAGGCTTTGGAGTATGAAGGAACAGATAGGAAGGCTTCTGTGATACATTAAATAAGATACCATAAAAGAGGGAGAATCCACGATCCTCAGGAAAGTTAAAGTATTAGAAAACCACAAGGAGAGGGGAGATTATAACAAATAATTTGGACAACATATCCCCCAATTCTGGTTGTTTAAGTTTCTTGATTTATTCAGTTTCTGATCTGATCTTCAAGAGCTAAACATATACATGGGAAAAAGAAAATGAAGTAGATTTGCAGTACGATGTAAATAGAGCCTATTGCTTCTATGGCCCATCTCCAAGGGATGCCACAGGTCTGAATTTGTGAGCTCATGTCTCCCCCTGCTGACTGCCTCCCCTAAGCCCCTCCTTGGTTACAAACAACAAAAGGCCGGGATTTCCCCCGCTTCTGTTGACCTGATGTTGCTCTCCGTGCCCCAGGCAATGACTGCAATGTCCAGGAACCTGGTGGACATCATAAAGTTGCTAAAAGTGGAGAGAGACAAGCAAGGACCTTGGGCCAGATCACTAGAGTGCAGCTGAGTGTGCAAGAAATATTTTTGCTGATTGTTTTATTTTTTTCTTTTCTTTTTATTTTCCAGTTTGAATATGTCTGTAACCACCAGTTGGTATCAGTTACAGGTCCTTACAGGCAGCCTCTAAGTAAAACTAACCATGGGAACAGCAAAACATAAAGAGTTTTGGTTTCTTTTCTCTTTTCACAGGCAACCCTGTGTGTCCTTGCAGCAGACACATGCCCTTAATACATGCAAAGGCAAGCAATCTGCAATCTCAGCACTGCAGGATTAAAAACAAATCATACTCCTTGTACTCAATTGGCTAAACAATGCTGAAAGTCCTCGTGATGGTTTTCCTCTTTGCCAAGGTTGGGTGACTCTTTCCATAGAGGGAGACAAACACAACTGTTCTGGGACAAGTGTTTTAAGTGTCCATTATATTTTGCCTTATCATAGAATCAACCAGGTTGGAAGAGACCTCCAAGATCATCCAGTCCAACCTATCACCCAGCCAAGTCCAATCAACTAGACCATGGCACTAAGTGCCTCATCCAGTCTTTTCTTCAACACCTCCATGGATGGCAACTCCCCCCACCTCCCTAGGCTGCCCATTCCAATGGCAAATCACTCTCTTTGAGAAGAACTTCCTCCTAACATCCAGCCTAGACCTCCCCTGGCACAACTTGAGACTGTGTCCCCTTGTTCTATTGCTGGTTGCCTGGGAGAACAGACTGACCCCCACCTGGCTACACCCTCCCTTCAGGTAGTTGTAGACAGCAATGAAATCACCTTCTATAGCATTTCCCTCAGTTAGAGGCTGTTGGATCCTATTAAGGACACAGATGAGTTTAAAGTCCATTGTAATGAAACAGGTTTGTTAATGAAGTTCCCTTTGGGCTTAAAAACTCAGGTGAAAACAGTTCCTGAGTCCTCCAGGAATTTTGGGTTGTGGAAGTTTTGTTAGAACACTCCAAAGAAAATTGTATCCTTTCAAAATAAAGTATGCCGAATGGAATAGCCACAGCACCATCCTATTGGGAGCTGAAGGCTGATTTAATGGTGCAAAAACCAATTACCAGGCTGTGTTGGGAAGCTGAAATTGCTATGGGGAAGGAAAAAGGAGAGCCGTGGCTGCTGTTGCTGGAGCTGTGACTAAGAAAAATTGCAGCAGAAAACCAGTGTTAACAGAGAGTTATGGAATAAATTGATACATTAGAAAACCCAGCACATTAGATCACTTGAAAGGACACGCAGAGCATCAGAGAGCTGGGCTGGTGAAGAGCTAGAGACAGCATTGCCTGCACAGACGAGTTACTGACCTCCACCTCGGGACTTGAACGGCCAGCTGGTGAGTTAGAGAGGCAGCAGCATCAATGACAGTGATGTATCATGAGCCTGGGGATATATTTTAAAATTTTCATATAAGTGCTGAATTAAATGTTTGCCCAGAGGACAGGCAAAAAGCACATGATGGCCTTTAGAATAAATAAAATATTAGGCAGGAGAGAGCATTTATTTTTTTACGAGTCTGCAGCCCTGATGTTCTGAAGAGACTCCAAAGCTCTCTGCAATTTATGGGCCAAATCTATTTCTTGAAAGCCATGCCAGGACTGTTTTTGAGAAAGGAGAGCTTACAGCTCAGGCTGTAAGCCTTGGAACTGCTTTAACACGTAGACACAGCCAGCTGTGACAAATGTAAAGCACACTAAACAAGAACAAGGGAAGGCAAATTGTGTGCAGCCTGAGCGGGGCAAACTTCTGCGATGTTAAACCACCTGAGATTTCCTTTTATATTATTACTTGCATTAAAACTCAGGGTGTTTGTTTGGTTTTTTTTTTGTGTGGTTTTGTGCTGTGTTGTTTTGGTTTTGGTTTTTTTTTAGGCATATGTACTTTGTACTGAAAATTGATATACTTAAATTAAGAAGTGAATCAGTGTTATGGGACAGTCATGGATGGGCCTGTTTTGAACTTGGTGTTAGCAGCTTGTCTTTATTCTCAGACAATACAGCTTGATAGGCTTTCAAAACAACAACAACAACCAAAAAAAAACCCCAAACAACCCAACCAAACAAAAAATCCCAAAGAGTCTGTGTGAGAAAATCTCCAGTCAACTGGGGCAAATGATTCTACTATTTGTTCAGTTCCACCGGGTAGTAAAAAGGGAACAGAGGAGCCCCTAGGCTTGAAAACATGGCAGAAAAACAACAGCTCTGTTGTTTTTGCAGCACTGCCCAGCCAAGGAGGGAGGATACAGAGAATCTGTGAAGAAGACTGAGAGAACATTTTCCTGTATTTTGAGCACTAGTGTTCTGTTAAGGTAGAGAGGTTTTTAACCACATGTACCAGGGCCAGAGGCATGGTCTCATTTTCCCAGGGAGAGGTTTGATGAACTCTGAGAATGAGCTCTGTGGATCCTACATCTTGAGTCACATCTATCAGCAGGATTTGCTTCTGGCTGGAGGTCTGGCTCAGGACAGGACCATGCCAAATACATCCTATTGCATGGATGGAGCAGGATCTCCTGCCAAAATATTTTTTTCCTGAATTTGTGCTTGTGTAAATAAGACTTCAGAATGAAAATTACAGAATCATAGAATCAACCATGTTGGAACAGACCTCCAAGGTCATCCAGTCCAACCTATCCCCCAACCCTGTCCAATCAACTAGACCATGGCACTAAGTGCTTCATCCAGGCTTTTCTTCAACACCTCCAGGGATGGCGACTCCACCACCTTCCTGGGCAGCCTATTCCGATGGCAAATCACTCTGTCACCATGCAACTGAGACTGCACTCCATAGTCAGACCAGCTCATTGTCTCCACAATTCACCCTTCATCTCAAGCTGAGATGAAGAGTCTTTCCATTCAATCCTGGAGACACTTCTTCACTACACAGCGAGTGTGGGAACAAATGCTAGAGGGTTATAGGAAGTCCTTATGACTTTCCACTTCAGCTCAGGATGGAGTCAAGCTTGTTGAAAGCTTAATAATTTTCTGGCCTTGCTTGAATTTAATAACTTTTGACTTTGAAGTTGTGGTGCTCTGATCTTCAACAGAACGCTGAGAGGAAATCAAGTGGACCCAGAGCCATATGTACTCAACACTTATGCCAAGGTCAAGCAGTCTTGGCATCACTTTTCACCTAAAATGACTGAAATCTTTCGCAAGAAAGCTAACTGATTTCACTGGACTGTTGTTCAAGAGTTGGGGAGCTCCTGTGAGCTGCAACCAGTGGCCTAAATGGGGATCTTGGATGACTGGGGTGAGCAGGAATTGATCTTTAACCAAGCCACAGAAAATTTGTATTTGCAGCTACTTTTCTCCTTTCTGGTATTTTTACCTACAAATTTATCTTTAAATCTTTTCTATACAGCAAAAAGGAAATCCCCATATTATTTCCACAAAATTCAATGAGTGCAATTTGTCTTTCAGGGCAAGAAGCATTCAGTTAAGGTGTGTGATGGGAAGAAGAGTGCTGGGAGAAAACAGCAGAAACAGTTTGAGTAGACAAGTAAAATCTGTTCTGGAGGATATGAAATTTGATGGAATTTAACTGGTTGGATTTTTTTTGTTTATATTTCTTCCTCTGTAAGACAAAATTAGATTAAGAGAGGCATGTAACAGAGATAAATGGAGATAAAGATAGTGGTGCAACATTATCACTCCTGAATTAAGTAGCTGAAAGGTCTTCTGCAAAAGGTGTACAGGGTGTAGTGGGAGAAGCAGAGAGAAATGACTAAACCATTGTTATTAACTATTGGAAATAAGAGCATATGAGGAAGAGTTGTACTAGCTGGAGACTCACCGGTATGTCTCTTGGGAAGAGATCTGGTGCAGGCTCTGCATGTGGAGAAGTTTCACACCAGAAGGAGCAGATTTGATTATCATGGAAGGAGCAATCATTAATTTACCCCAGCATGCAACAAAAAATAAAGTTAGAATCCCTGGTGTGGGGCCCAGAAAGAAGGTGGGCATTTGAAACTGCAAAGAGAGCTTTAATGACTGCTCCAGCATTAGGCTTACTGGATTATAGTAAGCCTCTAAACTTGTATACTCATGAAAGAAAGGGAATAGCCAGTGGAGTGATTATGCAGAACCTGGAACCACGTCAGAGACCTGTAGCAAATTACTCAGCTAAATTAGATCCTGTTATAAATGATACTCTTCAACATCTTGAAACGCTAGTGGCAGCAGCCGCAGTGGTAGAAAGAAGCTGTCCTTTGATTTTGGGACATCAGTTAAATGTGTTTGTGCCATGTGAGGTTGAAATATTATTAAAGCTATGTGCAACTCGGGCTCAGTCGCCACAATGAGCTCATAGGTACAAACTTCTTTTATTAATGGTGGTCAATATGATTTTAAAGCATTGTAATATGTTAAACCCTGCTGCGCTTTTGCTGTTGCCAGAGGATGGTACCCCCACACCATGACTGTGAGAACGTTTTTATGACTACTTGTAAGCTGCAAGAGGATTTTAAAAATGGTTTCATGCTGTGCCAGTGGAGGTTCAGGCTGGATGTGGGGAAATAATTCTTACTGAAAGGGTTCTCAAACATTGGAATGGTCTGCCCGGGGCAGTGTCACCGTCCCTGGGGGTGTTCAAGTGGCATGCGGACCTGGCATTTCTGAACATGGTTTAGTGTTGACCTTGCAGTGCTTGGTGAAAAGTTGGACTGGATGATCTTGAAGATCTCTTCCAACCAAATATATTCTGTGATTCTATAGGATGGAGATGAACGAGTAACCCAATATACACCAATATACTGTATGTGCAGTATATATTTATCTACATCTATATCTATCTAAACTTGTTGAAGTTTATAGGCGTGAAGCTCATTGGTATGAGAGGGTACTGCTCAGAATAAAGGTGCGTGGCATTGAGCCCAGAGATTAAGTATGGGTAAAAATTATCAAAGGGAAAAAGAAATTTAAGCCAAAATGGGAAGGACTTTATACTGTCATTGTGTGCTTACTACTCAATTAAAGTTAGATATCACAGAATCACAGAATTGTTTAGGTTGGAAAAGACTTCCAAGATCATCAAGTCCCACCATTAACCCGATGCCACCATGCCCACTAAATCATGTCCTGAAATGCCATGTCTACATGGTGTTTTTTTAACACCTTCTGGGATGGTGACTCCACCACCTCTCAGGGGAGCTTCTTCCAATGCCTGACCACTCTTTCATTAAAGAATTTTTTTTCAGCATCCAATTTAATCCTCCCCTTGTGTAATTTGAGGCCATTTCCTCTTGTCCTAACACTAGTTACTTGGGAGAAGTTTCTGACCATTACTTCATTACAGTCTCCTTCCAGGTCATTGTAGAGAACAAGAAAGTTTCCCCTCAGCCTTCTCTTCTCCAAAGTAAGCAACCCTCAACCTCTCTTCATAAGACTTGTTCTCCAGATCCTTCCCCAGATCCAGCTTTGTTGTCCTTCTCTGGACCTCCTCCAGCACCTCAAGGTCTTTATTGTAGTGAGGGGCCCCAAAGTGAACACAGTATTCAAGGCGGAGAGAAGTATTCCTAGATTCCTCATTCCCACATGAAGAAAGTGGAAGCAGTACTAGAATAATTGGCTTGCAACACGAGGTTAAGAATTTTGGAATTCTGTCTGCAGTGGAATCAAATGCAAGTGGAGATAAATATATCAGGACATGATTATGGAAAACATCCACTGGGCTTGTCAGTGAATGAGTCTTATGCAAACCAAATATTATTAGTCACACACAAGCATAGAGGCTGCAAAAATCACCCTGTGAATCAGAGGTCTGATTGGCAAGGATTTCGGAAATTTCAGTGGCAGGCTCAGTTTCATGCATTCACATGAGGGAAAAGGGCAAAATGAGGAGTAAGTGTGGGGTATGAATTTTCATGTGTCAGTGGTGGAATCATTAAAGTAGGAAACCTGTTGGATATGCACCCACTTCCTGAACATGTAGCATTGGTTAGTTTACCAATTCCTGAAAAAAGCAATGACAAAAATATTAGGATAATACATTGCTGAGTGACAGCATTGGAGATAATGAACAGTGGGATATAGTCAACTCAAATCAGGAAAACCCCTGGTGCAAGATGTGTAAGAAGATGCTACTTTCCCTCTCCAAAAGTAGTGACATGATGCAAAAATCACATCTTGTAGGAAATCAGATACAGTGCAGCAACTTCTGGGTTATCACTAGCTTGGCCAGCTCCATCTACACAGGGCATCTATTGGCAATGTGGAGGTACAGCAGATGAGGGGTTACCTCGGATTGTGGAGGCATTTGCAATGGTCCCCAAAGGCACGATAAACCCCAGTAAGCTGAATCAAGGTTCATGGTTGAGAACCCTTTTAAACTGCACAAGAAGAAGAATGAATCCTCTAGTTCAACAGTCGGGGAGGATTCTTCTCATTGGTTTCCAGCGCTGGGGTTAGTGAATTGGGAAAGGCCAGGAGTTACCACAGAATCACATAATGTCAGGGGCTGGAAGGGACCTTGAAAGCTCATCCAGTCTAACCCCCCTGCAGAGCAGGATCACCTACACCAGATCACACAGGAACGTGTCCAGGCAGGTTTTGAATATCTCCAGAGGGGGAGACCCCACAACCTCCCTGGGCAGCCTGTTCCAGTGTTCTAGAAGTCATCCTCACAGTGAAAAAAATCCCTCCTCATGTTTACATGAAACTTTTATCCCTCAACTTTCACCTACTGCCCCTTGTCCTGTCATCAGGCATCACCGCGAAGAGCCTGGTTCCATCCTCCTGGCACTCACCCT
This sequence comes from Tricholaema leucomelas, assembly GCA_013400475.1. Classification (NCBI taxonomy): domain Eukaryota; kingdom Metazoa; phylum Chordata; class Aves; order Piciformes; family Lybiidae; genus Tricholaema lacrymosa; species Tricholaema leucomelas. The sequence continues at coordinate 48,730 of WAAF01003708.1, read as the reverse complement.
TTACATATTCATAAACTCTGGGAATATGCTCTACTCTAGGACATGGTTTAGTGGCCATGATAGTGTAGGTAGTTGGACTTGATGATGCTAGAGGTATTTTCCAACTATGATTCTATGTAGATAACACATGTAGGCTATGTAGATAACACATGTAGGTGACCAGGAAGATCATTGCAAGCTTGTTTTTTTTTCAGCTCTGCCAATGTCAGCTGTTTAAAAATGACGTGAAATAAAATGAAATAAAATAGAATGAAATAAAACCAAATACTAAATAAATGAAGTGAAACGAACTGAAATGAAATTAAAAATAACATGACAAAAACGAAATATAAAAGGAAAGCTTAATTTCTCCAGATCACAGTGAGCCCTGCTTAAATAACGTGACTTCGTTGAATGATAACCCAGCACAGGCAGTAACAGCTCCCTGACCTTAACTCTTCTCCACGCCAAGGCCGAGGTTGGCGACTCGGCAGCTGCGGAGGTCCCGCGAAGCCGCACCGCGCGCGCGCAGGTTTACGCAGGACCGCACGCTCGTGCGCTCACAGACCCGCGTACCTGCGCGCGCCCGAGCGCCGCAGCAGGTGCGCGGCCCGCGACGCTCCGCAGCCCTCCCGCCGCCCCCACCCAACTCCCCCCGCGGGGGCGGAGGTGGAGCCGGGCGCGGGGGCGTGGCGGGGCGCGGAGCGGGCGCGGAGCGGAGCAGCGCGGCGGAGGGGGGGGGTGTGCCGCGGAGGAAGGCGGCAGGACGCGGCGCGGGGGCGCAGCATGAGGGCGCGGCCCCCGCCGGCCGCCCCCCCCAGCGCCCCCGCGCCATGGAGAGCTTCACCGCCCGCAGCTACGGCACCGGCGGGACGGACAACCGGCCGCTCTTCGGGGAGACCTCGGCCAGGGTAAGGGCGGCGGGGGGCGGGAGAGGCGGTTTGCGGCTCCGCTTCGCCGGAGGAAGGGTACAACACTGCCCGGCACCCAAAAAGGGGGACCCCCTCCAAAAAGCAACCCTCCCCTGGCTCGACCAGTAAACCTAGCAAAGAAAATGTGTAGCGCTAAGGCCCCCACCAGTGTAAGTCTGCCACAGTAATGAAGAACCCCCTTTCTCAGCACCCCCTCATCCCCGCAAAAACAGAAGCTATCCCCTCCTCCCCCCCTCTCCTCAGAAAACGCCAAGAGCGCCGCAGGCAGCCGGAGCAGCCAGCGCCAAACAGCGAGGAACCTGCCCAAATCCCGCAAACAAATTGAAAACCACCCAAAGGATAAGAGCAGTCTCAGAGGCCCCCCCGAAACCGGCCTCAAAAATCGGTAAAGCTACAACAGAGCTGCGCCTCAATGGGAAAAGATAAAAGGGAGTCTTCTAAATTCCAAAAGGAAGACATCCTTGAAATGGGCAGAATTACAAAAAAAGAAAAGAAATAAACCCAAACTAAAGCCTGCTCTCCAGTGTCCCAAAACAAGACAAAAAGAATCCATCAAAACTGCCCCAAACAAACCCCTAAACAACCCAAAAAAACCCTCGCACCCTCTCGAGTTTTAAACCTCACAGACTCATATAACAGTCCCACAGAGTGAGAACTCCTCCTCAAATGAAAAAGATCCTTCCAAGTAATGCCCCCTCCAACCAATCCCATGGTAGGGAGCAGAGGCTTGGGGTGCAGAGAGCTTCAAGGTTGAGGATCGGCCTGAGTCGGGCTGGAGATAGGGCTTGGGCAGAGGCAGGGAGTCACTCCAGACAGGGTGTAGGTGGTTCCACAGCCCTGCAAACAGGGACCAGGGCTGCACCCCCCTGAGCTGCATCTGTCCTAATTTGACGAGATGTTTGCTGATGGGGAGCTGCTTTTGATGCCCTCTTGGTAATTTTTTCCCTCGGTGGCAGCCCTGCAGTGGTGGTGACTCTTCAGGTGTCAATCCTGGTAAGCTGCTCAGCCAGCAGCTTCCACTGCTGCGGGGGCGGGGGGCGCGTACTGGTGAGATGGCTCCCCGGGGCACTGTCTGACGTCTCCATCCCTCGGGAGTTGCAGTACTCGGCAGTGCACACCTGTTCGCAGCAGGGTGACAGAAGTTTGTGGCTTGGCGTTTGTCTGCTGGTAGAAGAGGTGGCCCGTCATATGGTGTGTGTGGATTTGGAGTGGCACAGGCGGGAGCTGTGCCGAGCTGTTTACAAGTGTACAAAATGCATCATCCCTCCCCCAAAATACCTAGAAATGCTGCTGAAATGATGACGATTGATAAAAACATAGGTAAAGTGATACCAGCCTGGGGGAAAACCAGGATGATGTGGGATTAAAAGGAGGACAGGCAGTACCTCTGAGAATGATGGGGGGGGACTGGTCTCCCCTGGCAGTGATTGCTGGCACTGATTGGGAATACTGGAATTGATAGGACCTTCACCAGATTGGTTCCCTGCACAGGTTGTGTTGGCTGATCCTTGGTTGGGGATTTTGGGAAGCTTCTGGGAATAGGGACTGGGATGTGCTGTGATTGCTGGGCAGCAGTCCCCATCCTTGGGGACTTCCCATCCTGGGTCAAGCCTTTTATCCCTCAGCCCTCATCTCTTTCACAGTGTGGCTCTGCTCCCAAAGGAGAGCAGCAAACAATAATGTCAGGATGTTAATTCCAGTTCCTGGGCATGAATGGGGACCCGGTGTCCTGCACATGATCCGCTGTCTGTCTCCTGTGGCTGGTTTTGGAACTTACCTTATAAGACCACCAGCAGTCAATGGACTGTCACTGCTGTACCTGTGCCCGATGGACCAGTGATCCCTGTGCTGGCGTGGGGTGGTTTCCTCTGTGATTCACTAGCGTTGCTTAGAAATGGATGCTGGTGAGGTCTGGAGCTGGAAATAATCTGTCTTGAAAAAGGTGAAGCTAAACTTTGCCTTAAAATGGGAGCAGGTTTGCTGGGAGAAGCACATGTGTCCACACTCTAGCTCTGCTTTTGGGTCATTGCAAGTGATGGCTGGTGCTAGCAAGCTTGGACCTTCTGTTTAGGCTGGGTATGGAGAAGGACAGGGATGATGCTCATGCCCTGGGAAGCTCTGCACCCAAATCAGGATCAGGGATCTTTTACCCTTGCTGGTAGTTGGAGATGGATGTGGAGATGGGAATGCCCTTTTCTTGCTGCCTTATGCTCTCCTGGACTCTGAGCTGGTCCGTTTGGGGGTAAAGCCACCCCACTGGGGATGAGAGAGCTGAGCAGCAGCAGCAGCATTGGTTTTCTTCTGCTGCAGTGGCCCAGCTGACTCTGCCAAGCTTGCCTTACCAAGTGCTGTCTGCCAAGCAGAGAGGGGTGAGCAGGTACCACAGAAGTCTCTGGTGAGAAGAGACTGGTGTGTAGCAAGACGATGTTGATGAATGCCAAGCGTGGTAGATTCGGCTGTGGTTACTAGAGATGCAGCACTGGCAGTGAGTGGGTATGAATCAATACAAAGCAAAGGCATGAGTGGTAAGGGGAGAGGAGAGAGACTGAGCATAGCAGAAGAAGGACTTCTTAAGCTGAAAGTAGAAGATGCTTGGGTTTCTCTGTGATGGGAGCATTTAAATTTAAGCAAGTGAGTTTTAATTGCTGCATGCTGGAAGCTGAAGGCAATAGAAGGATACTGAGCAGCTCAGGATGCGGAATGAAGAGCCGTTGAGTACACAACAGTATTCCTGCATGTCTTGAAGAGGGAAAGTGGCCAGTATGGTCCTGAGCATGGCTCTTCTCACGTGTAGCATATGCTGTCTGCTATTCCATGCCGATTAACCTGGCACGAGATTAATCTGTCCCCTATGGCAGCGATGGGCTGTGATTGCTGCTGGCCATCTGGACTTGCTGATGTAAGGCATAAAAATGGCTTTTCTGTCGTGCCTGCAGAGATGCCACCAGGTTCCCACTCTCCAGGGGACCAGCCCGTTTGCACGTTCTAGCTGAGCCTCTGCTGGGAGCTTGTTTCCTGTGGGCTCAGCCCACAAACTGCTTTCTGCAGAGCTTGAAGTGCAGAGCTGGAACAGAATGAAGAGCCAAGATGTCATTCTGTCAGAGCCCATGCTGCGGGGACAGTGGTATGGGTACACTCTCAGTCCAGCCTTGCTTTCCCTCTTGCTCAGAGTAACCCTGACCCAGATCCCAGAGGATCCTGGATTGTGCCCTCCTGCTCCGTGAGTGCTTCCTGAACTCGTCTCTCTTGCCCAGAGGCAGTTGAAGGGAGTCTCTGCACTGCAGCAGTTCCCTGGGACAAGCCTGGTGCCCCAACCCTCCCTGGAGGAGGAGAGGGCAGAACCTCTCCTGTGTGGAAATGCAGCTTGTGCAATGCTGAAACACAGAAGTCATCATCTATCTGGAGAACAGCTTGTGACGTCTCGGCTGCTGGTTGGCTGAGCAGAGACCCTCATCACACGGTGCACTGCTGGGCTCTGGAAGTTAGAGTCCGTGTGTGAGCACACGGCACCGGCGGCCTCCAGCAGCCTGTGTGCAGTTTCGGTGCCTTTTGTCTTTTACTCTGGCAGCTATCGTAATACATAGTGATGCTGGAGAAAAGCCCTCCCTGAATCAGCTGTTCTGGTTGCAAGAGCTGGCTGTGCCAGCTGGGTGATATGGTTTGTAGGACACACAGCTTGTCACAGCCCAGTATCCACAGGTGTCAGCCCAGGCTGGGCTGTGCTCTCGGGCGCGGTGCGGAGGTGAAAGGCTCCATTATCCCCAATCCCTTTAGCTGTCTCGGCCTCTGCTTGTGTATTTTTAACCTTTTTGCTGTGCTAAGCTGCCTGAGGCTGAAGTGTCAGCGGGCACCGGGGAATGCAGGCTCTGGCCGCTTTGCCAAGCCTGGGATTTCAGGATCAGTGGCTCTAATCCCCAGATCCTGAAATACCTTCCTCTGCCGGTGATTCGTTTGGAAAATTTCCGTGACCGTGAGTTTAACCGTAGGGAAAGGGATGCCCTGTCCTGCAGAGACTGGCTGCCACATGGCAGAGCTGCTCCGCTGCTGGCATACGTGCCTGATCCTGCTGTTGTCATAACTTCCATCCCTCGATGGCCTCAGATGAAAGGCTCCAGTGCCAGTGGGAAGCTGAGAAAAATGCTCTGCAGTCAATGTCGAGTCCAACCTCGGCATTTTCTCCCAGCAAACTGTCTCTGTCCTTGTGAAAGAGCTGAACGCTCACCATCTTAACATTGGCACTCTCCAGTCTCTCGGCAATTAGGACAAACCTTATCATGGGTGGTGTATGCTGTCCATATGTATGCAACCATGTGTCTGTCCCTGCAAGCCTTTCTGGAGAGCAGGCTGTTCCCATGCTCACCAGGGATGGGATGGGATGGGATGGCTCTGCAGCTTGCTCCTCGGCTTTCCCTCCTTTTCCTCTGCACTTCAAAACCCACCTTCCCCTGGCCCTAAGGGAAAGGGAACCCAGCTGCTTGCCTCCCACCATTCTTTTTGTCCCTGGGGAGCTGAGCCCAAGCGCAAGTTTTTGTTCTTCTCCATAAAATCGTCTTGATGGGCTCAGGCTCAGCTTGGTCTGCAGGGCAAGGGCAGAGCGAAACTGCTTTCCTCTCCTGATACCAGGAGCTGCTTTGGGGGATAAGGACTCCTCTACATACTGTCTAGATTGAAGTAAGCTTTGAGTTCTTTATTTTAGCTTAGGTGGAGGAGCCTAGCTGAACTGTCATGATACTCTCTGGTGGAGCTAGGGTGATTGTATTTCACTCTCTTCTGTTACTTGTCTGGGGTCATTTCTCTTAGCTCATCTTTTGAGGTCCATGGTGGGTACTTCATGGACAGCTGTCAGGGGCCACAGTTCTGTTGTCACACTGCACACAGAAATCCCACTGAGGAGAGACTTTGTGCCTGGCTGGTGATCTTGTGTTGGGTGTGTTGGTGACTGTTTCCTGTGGAGGTGGGTCAGCTCCCACTGCTGCAGCCACCACTGTGCTGGCACAGCTTGGGACCTCTGAACTGCAGCAGCATCAATGGTTTGGTTTTATGTAGAGGAGATGGGGACTAATAGAAGTGGTTTTGATTCGTCTGCTTGCTGTGGTCCTTTCTCTTGGGACAAACACAACCAGGGCACACATCTGCCTGTTACTGAACTGCAAGCTCGAGTAGCCAGGCTCCACCAAGCCTCAGGTCAGGGCTGGTGGTCTGCAAGAACATGTTTTGCTCTCTGATTTCTCCTCTTATTTGTTCTCTACTTTCTTCTCCTGTGCCATGAGTTACTTCTTCATGATCTGGGGCTTCTCCCTCTACAAATTGTCTTCCAAAAATGTAATGCTAGGAGGGAAGAAGGTGTGCAAGACCAGGTGGAGGGAAACCTAGGTTGCCCTGCCTGCTGGCTGGGATGTTTTGGGTGAGATACTTTCACTGCTTGAACTCGTTTTCTCACTTGCCTGTAACTGTACCTGCTTAATGACTTTCAGTGTAATTAACTGAACATCTGAACAACTTTTCTGCTGTAGCTGTTCTAGCATTTTATCTGGGGAGCCAGCTGTCAAAAGTGTTACAGACGACTGTGTGCAACTCTGACTGGTGATAAATGTTTATACTAAGAGCAGGACCACGAAGGGAGAGTACCCAGTAGGGATGGGAATGTTCTCCTTTTGCATGACCTTGTTTCTTACAGCATTGAGTATGGGATCCTGTCCTGGGTGCTCCTCTGACCCCCACAGTCACACAGCTCAGTGTCCCTGCTGTGCTAGTTTGAGCCTAGCTAGAATGTTCTGGTGAGAAGAATTAGATCGTAGGCTGAGAAATTAAAACAATGGTGATGTCTAAAGTCTGGGGGGGCGGGGGACACCCAAACCACCACACCTGCCCTGATGTCACCTGGGTAGGGTCACAATGCTGGCACCAAGGGAGACCTCTTCCCAAATGCAAGAGTTGTTCGCTCCTAACCAAGTGTTTATACTGATGTGGAACAGCAGAAAGAAACATGGAGGGGCATCTGTCCAAGTGGGGCCACCCTGAGGCATGTTCAGGTCTGCTGGTGTTAGGTGGGAACATTTGAGGCACAAGGAACGCTCACTTCTTTGCCAGCAGCCCACAAGCTCCCGCCTAAGACACTATCATACTACTCATTCTCAGGTACTGAGGCTAAAATAAGCTTTTTGTGGCAGCTTTTGTCTGTGCACCCTCTTAAATTTTTTGAAAACTATTTGCACAATGACTATTTGATGCAGATGTGGCAAAGAAGCCAATTGCAGATGAACAGATGAGCAAACCTGCTGCATGGGGCCTTGGCCAGTACAACTTTCTGAGGTCCATAGAGATGAACGAAGGAAAACCTTCCTGATGGTGGGCATAATATGAGTCTTGGTGTTTCTGGCTACTGGTCTGTTTTATGTGAGGTTTTGGTTTGGTTTTTTGGCAAGATGTGCATTTAACTGTCCTCTCTTTTCTTCAGGACAGAATCATCAATTTAGTTGTTGGCGGCTTAACGTCCTTGCTGCTTGTAGTAAGTATTCCCCATGCTGTGTTTTGTGCCTCTGCCAGGTGACAGGGTGAAAACCAGAGTTCCTTCCTAAAACGGGCTGACCCAACAGGCTGCAGTTTAGGCCCAGGTAGTCCCTTTAGGGCACATCTATCTTTCGAAGCTCTTGGACAACAGGAGGAGAATACCTTTCTTTAAGCTGTATTTTAAGATCTGGCTGTGCAATAACAGGCCCCCCAGGTCCATGGGCAGGTTGTCCATCCTGGTTGAACATGAGGCAGAGTGAGATGAGAAATACTTAAGACCTAGGAGAATGTTTGCTTCCATTCATGTTTGCTTCCTTTCATTTCCTTCTGTTTACCATTTATTTCCCTCTGGTTACGGTTTATAGTTTTTATATAGCTTGCTGCATTGTTTTGAGCTGGTCTTTGCCCCAGCTTTAAAGACAAACCCAACACCATCATGACTGAAGAGCATCAATTCTCCAGTCCAAGGTGGCATCATTGTTTGCAAGCTAAGTTGTAGAGAGAGGAGGTAGGGAAAGCCAAGGTGCCAAGCGGAAAGCTTGGCTGAAGGAATGCTTCTGCGTGGGCAGTGTGCACCCCCAAGCCTGCTGGTTTTATGGGTGCTTGGAGGACGATTTCCAGTGACAAGCTAGAGCAGCAAAGCTTTTTTTTTTGTCTTTTTTTTTTCCTCACCCCTCTGTCTGTAGCTGTTTCAAAGTGATTTTCCTCAGTCATTTTACATTTCGCTTTATGGGGTGGGAATTAAAGATCAGTGAGGGTTGTGCAGAGCAGGGTGTGAGTGCTGGGCTATGCTGCTGTCAGAGTGAACCTCTTCTTATAGGTCTGATGGTGGGCAAGAGCAAAGTCTTCCTCTTTGTTTTCCTCCATACAGGTCACTCTGATCAGTGCTTTTGTCTTCCCGCAACTACCTCCAAAACCTGTGAATATATTTTTTGCTTTCTGCATCTTCTTGTGTTGCATTTCTGCTGGCATACTTGTAAGTACCATGCATGCTTTTGAGTCTGTGGCCGAGGAGGAGATCTGAACAGGATCTGCTTTACGTGCTGCCACCTAGAAAAGCTTCCCCGCCTCCTTAAAAGAAGTTGGCAGTGGGAGAGTGGTCACCAGTTTTGTATTTACTGCAGAGTAAGCATGTGGATTGAGCCAACTTGTGCAGACCAGCTGTGATGCAAGACTTGTCACCTTTGTGACAGTGCCATCTGCAGCTGCCAGTAGAGATAAAGTAGGCAACCAGGGCGCAGAGCAGTGAAATGGGAATGCAGAGATGGATTGTGCAGCAGGAGACTGAGGGTGGAGCAAAATGCTTGAACTCAAAAGTGGTGGGGCCAGCCAGGTGCTTGCAGAAGTCCTTGACCTTTCAAGCACAGGTGATGAGTTAGTGGCAGGGAGCTACAGCAGCTGGTATTTCAAGGGGAGAGTGGCAGAGATCTTCAACAGTTGTGGCTTCCCAAGAGAGTTGGCCCTAAGCGCTGGCAAAGGGAACTGGCAGGTCAGAATTCATGGAATGGATTGGGATAGAAGGCAGCTTTTAAGATCATCTAGGCTAACTGCCCTGCTGTGGGTAGGGACATCAGTGGCTTCTTCCTCTGCTGTAGCTTTCCATACTTGCAACATTCTCCTTCCTCCAGCTGTGACCTGGAACAGTCGCAGCCTGATCCTCTGCCACTCACTGCTGGGTAAGCTGGGAAGGTGCTGCATTGCCTGGTCAGTATCAGAGTCTGGTTCTGTGGCTGGTAGCCATGACTCCACCCAAGACAAACTCTGTAGTCTAACACCTTGTCCCCATCAACCACAGCACAGCCAGTTTTGAACATTAAAAACCCTCAACTACCCATCCACCCTCTTCAGCAATTCTGACAAGACAATCCCTGTAGCTAACCTGGCACCCTCTTTTCACAAGCAGCCTTATTTCAGGGAGAAACACCTTGCCAACTTCTTGTTTGTGTATTCCACAAGCATGCTACGAAACAGATGGCAGTTCTTACCTGTTAGGCAAATGAGTGAGACTCTGCCCCCAGTCTTCTGTAGGCAGATGAAGTGGGGCTGTTTCACCAAAAAGAAGTCTTGAAGTTGCCAGGTCAGTTGCCATAGAAAGTTTCCTCAGAAACACCCAGATTTTGAAGTAATGCAATCTCCTCCTTTCTTCCAGATCTACTGGTACCGTCAAGGAGACCTGGAACCTAAATTTAGGAACCTAATTTACTATATATTATTTTCTATTGTCATGTTATGTATATGTGCCAACCTGTACTTCCATGAAGTGGGTAAATGATGGACATTGGGAATACCCAGCGACGATGCTACTGTGTCAGACTGCTTTCAGCTCAGCTCTCAGTTCTACCAGAGGCATTTCAGTGAGGACAATCAGCCTGAGAGGACAGAAGTGGGTTGTGCAAGAATAAATCAGTACATGATTTTCATGTAAATGTATATGTAATGTCCCTCTTGTTGGGGAGAATTATTGCCCTAAGAAGTGACATTCTGCTTTTTTTTGAAGAGCTACTGTTGCACTTAATGAACATTCCAATTGTGCTGATGTTTTCAGAATGGCACAAGCTTTTTCATTTTGGAAAAAACCTGCATTTTTTTATTACTGTACAAGTAAACTGCAGCATTGCAAGGGTCTGTAGCAGTGTAAATAAATGGCATCTCAGAGTTACGAAAGACAAATACTCTTTATTTTGTTTAAACTGAATATACAATGATTTCTGTTCCCTAGGCAACCATCTGAAACTACAACTTGTTTTTCACATTAACAAAACCACAGACTGAAAAAGACCAACTCTTGGTTATGAAGAGCTAATTACAGAAATAAATAAAATAATTTATACATGAGTCTTTAGTTCTCTATAGCTTTTTCTCTTGATTCCTAGCTAACAGGCTGCTGCTCAGCCTAGTGTCTGTTTCAAACTCTTTAATTAATGCAGGAATTAATTAGCTTCCTTTGCCTCTGGGACCTATGCCCAATTTCTCACAGACTTACTTCTCCAAGACTTTGCCACCTCCATGTCACCCCCCATCGACTAACTTACTGTATAAATCACCTCTGGAGAGGTGGCTGGTAGTGTCACGTAAACAGCACAAGGGACAAATGCTCCAGCCTACTCATAACAGTCTTCAAAGAAGTTAACAAGGTTGTGGGGGGAGGCTGGAAGGTCCTAGTACTTCCCTTTCTCATAGCCCTTCCCTTTTTATCCAGCTTGCTGTAGTGATGAAGGAAAAGAAAAAAAGGAGACAGAAAACAAAAACTTCCACTAGTGATCTTTCTGAGCTCTGTCCATTGCCAGCAACGGACTCCTGTGGAACCAGCACACCAGGCAAGTCCCCTGTTCATCTGTGTCTTCTTCCTATTCTGTAGATGTACTAATAAGCTAGATGAGATGGCAATACAGCCCATTTTTTCATGTTAGTGCCCCTTCTCCCTCAAGTCTTTGAAGGAAAGCATTTCTTCTGGAACATGTCTCTTACTCCATGTGTTACAACAGTCAGTAAGCGCAGGAATCCTTCCCCATTGCGAAACGTGTGCAAACTAATCCTTGCTGTGGCACTAAGAGGCTACAGTCCATGATCCTTGACTTCTGTCCAGTTCTTTAGATGTGCAATTCAGCACACCAGTAACAAGTCAGATCAGAGCTGATCGTGTGGATCCTAGCAGTGACCACTGCAGCAGCAGTTCTTTAGAACACTGGAACAACCTGGCTGAGACACAATATGTCAGGCTTGGGTTGGCTGCTCTGTCACCCTTGCAAATGAGGTAAAAAGGCTGAGCAGAGAAAGTGCACAGTAGTCACTGCAAACTGGAAGAGTCTGTGTAAAGATGGGGACTGACTGCTTCCTTTGGAAATGTGGCACAAGGTTGTAACTAATTTCACAACGCAAACATGGTTGACACAAAATGGACGTGGTTACTGCTTCTCAGTGACAGCTCACTAGGTCTTCAACATCCTTTGAATCTTCTGAGTCAGGACTGCCCAGTGATGAGCCAATAATGTGTGACCCATCTCCATGATGCTGTAGGATAGGATCTGTGAAGTGACACAGTACATCAGAACTGTTACTTACAGTGCTATTACAAGAAGGTATAAAACACACACTTAAGAGACAGGCAGTTCTCAATTTCTGGTTTCAAGGAAAGCTATGATCAGTATGGATGCAACTGGTGTAACTCACATTTGGATTAATCAGGTTTTACTACATCAAGCCTAGTACTGACCCTCTGGTCACTCCTTCCACTGGAAAAGAGGATCTGTTAGGTACTGTGGCAGGAGAATACATGAGTGCCACTTCCAAGTTTGAAATGATTCTTGGCAGTGGGAAGTGTGGCAGAAGCCAGCATGCCTTTCCAAGTGAGCCTGTGCAAACCTCAAGCAGCCCAGCCCTTCACCATGAGAGGCATCAAGTGCATTTCTGATGCCTCTGATCTTCTCTCAAGTAAGGAACATTTCATTCAGGCATGAAGAAATGCACACTAGAGAAAGAGTTACTTATTAGGCTATGTGTGCTTATTCAAGGGTCAAGAGTAATGGAAACAGCTCTGCAGGCAATGAAGCAGCTGCTTGTTCTAATGCTTTTCCCATGAGGTTAAGTGGGACTTTCTTCCACTTCTACTAATAACAAGCTGGGGAACCAACTTGCTTAAAGCTTCATACCAACGACATGGGAAATTACTGAAGAGAAAGTAAAGATCTATAAAGTGTTTGCAGGAACTCAAAAGTGTCCTAATACTTAAATGAATCCTAGTTCCAGCATCAACTGTACCAAGGGACTGCTGTACCTGTTAGTGTTGTCAGGGGCAAGACTGATTCGCCATCTATATCATCTGCTGTCTGGATAAAACCATGGGAGGAAGGAACAATAAGCACAGTCTCATCATCTATTGTAGGCTGATCCACTTGTTCTTCTATTGTTGGAGAACCCAGGTCCTGCAGAACACAGAACAGGACGTAGGAGTGTATTCTTGGTAGCATAAACAGGAAAACCTGCTTTGCTCAGCCATACTTCATAATAAGAAATAGATTCCTTGGATGAATTTTATCTCATTAAATTGAAATGTCAACATCTGAGCTAGTTTAGCATTTCTAGGGCATTTTTCATCCTAGTGCAGGCATCAAAAACAAGATGAGACGACTCCTACCCTGTAAGCAGTAGGAGAGGGCAGGGAGAGAAAAGATACTGCAAGGTGGTGATAAAATATTTTCCTTTTAAGTCAAATGTTTTGTCTATAAAGTGAAATCATTTAGATAGCAAGTTGTGGAAAAGCTAGATACTCTGACACAATACCTTTACAGTACTTACCAGCTCCACAAAAGCAGTAGCTTTACCTGAACTTCATAGATTCACAACTTCTGTGTCAAGTTCTAACTACTGAGCACAGCTCAAAACACTCATTTTAAATTGCTGTGCCACGCTTGTCCTGTCACTTGCTGACTATAGGTTGACTCCAAACATTTTCAACTGAGCCGCATTATATCAAAAAAAGTTGGCAACACACTGATTCCTCCCACGTATGAGTTGTCAGTACCCCTGACCTCTCCCTGTCTCAAAGAGCTGCTGCTGCTGCCTGTTGTAGTACTGGAACGCCAGGAATACGCCTGGCTTACTCAGTATCATGGCACACTCTGGTGACTCCTGGTTTTGCAAACACACATATTTGTCTTTTGAAAAGACATCCTAAATAGCAGAAGCAAGGTTATTTGGATTACAGTTTTTTGTATGTAATGTGAACGGTTCGTTCAACCTTCAGGAACCACTGATGAAGAATGGTAGCAAGTGTGGCCAACAGAATGGAACCTAGACTTGTCACTATTTTCAGAGAGAGGTTTGGGAAAGGGTACAGAGCTCTCTGTCCAATAAAATCCAGTGGGTCGTTCACCTAGGCTTTTTTTAGGAAAACTTGTTTCCCCTCAGTTTCACAATGGTTTTGCAAAGGCAACTGCCTGAAAAATCCCTGGTGCTGCTGAAGAGGAGCTGACTACCTATGCTGCAGCTCAGCAAATCAGTCTTACTCTAAACATGTACCCATTCATGCGAGGTACAGCGTGCCTGACCTGCAAAAGCAGCTTCCTGTAGAGAGCTCAGCTCAACCTGCCTAAGATGAACAGTATGATGTACGGCTGGAAGCTGGGAAGAGGAGGTGTGAGAAACTAAAGAAGCCGTTGTGATGAATGGGCACCTTTCCCAGCCACAAAGAATAAAAAAAACCCTGCAGCATGACTGCCTGCTTCCCACTGCTCACACCCACAGTGACAGTACCATACTGGCAATGATTTAAAGCAAGCAAAATGTAGGCACGTCACTCTAGAGTAACTTTTCATTTACAATCATTCATAGACAGTTCACTATTTCCTAGAATTTAAATACACATGTCAAACTCAAATCTGACTACAAGTGTGAGGCAAATTACAATTCAGTTTGGTCTTCTATATAGAAAAAAAAATTTATTATCTCTTTATATCCTGCCAGCTGTAAATTATTTCTACAAAGCTTAATTAGGAACGAGGTTTACAGAAAAGTTTAATAATTCTACCTCAAGAAACTGCTATTTTAAACTGAGAGCAGAAAGCTGATGAGTTGCCTTAACTGTTGAGAATCTTACCACAACTATGTCAACCATGAGATGTGAAAAAGGAAAATGGAAATATAATCCCTAGCTTCGGGTGTATTCAGGGTTCAAATGGTTCTCTTGTAGTACACTGTTGAGAGGTCCAAAGATCCCCCTCTTTGTAAAAGCATAATGGATATGCAGTGCCTGTGATACATTTTTCAAGGGCAAAGCCTGGCAAAGTCAAAGCACATCAACAATGAATTTTCAATGCCAGTAACAGTCTAACCTAATCAAGCTTTCACAGAAAGAGGTATTTTCTATTCACTAAAAAGAGGTCTCTTCAGCATTTCTACTTTCCTTGACTTACATGTTATCACAGTTGCAGCAACTGAAAGATGAGGGCATTTAGTATAAATAATCCAAAAGTCTCAAATCATTTGGATAAACTACTTTCTGCATCTCAGGTGTCTGAGCTTAATAAAACTAAGGAAAAAAAATTTAAATGCTATAAATTCCATTTTAACAAATATTTAACTGGAGTAGCATCTTTAATAGAAGTCCTTAAAAATGCTGTTATGCACCTCAAAACACATCATTAGTATTCATAATGCAAAAACTAAATGGTCTGCCTCACCTCCCTTGCTCAGCAGTTTACAAAGTATATATGCTTGACAATTAAAGAAAGAATATCAGAGTAATCAGATGAAGCCAGCTGCTCAGTGACACTGATAGTCTCAATTTCTGCAATCACCATGCAGTAGTACCCTGAGTAGTGAAGCAGCTCCACAGCTAGTAAGGTATTCAGTGCTCCAGGACAAGCCAGATATAAGCCTAAGTACCAAATTAAATGCTATCACTTTCACTCCCACAAGATACTAACATAAAGCTCAAGGATAGAGGCTCTGAACAAAACACTTACAGAACTATGATATCCATAAAATCATTGACATATTTCATATGAACAGCTTAACATGAAGTGAAAGATGCAGTTAAATCACTCTCCATGCAGGGACAGGGAAAGATAAGTATCACACACTCCCTCACCTCAGTAACGTAAGTGCTGGGTAAATCAGAGTGAGAATCCTCTTCCTGTTTCAGCCTGGCATCTTGAATCTCCTCCTCAGTTCTTACCATCACTCCATCCATCAGTTCACTGCTATTCCTGCTGCTGAATTTGGAGGCATCATCTTCATTGTAGCCTGACTGTTCTTCATCACTCAGCTTGGACTGATGGATATCATCTGGGAAAGTATTGGTTTCTAGGGTATCAGGAGGATCTGTCAGGTCAGCTGACTGAATATCTGAATCAACAGTAAGTTCTGCCTGAGTGACAGAGGAGGAGATATCTTCAGCAGCAACGGTGCGGATTATGACACTTGGTGTGTGGCACTGCACTGTGACATTGTCACTTGTATTTAACAAATGCTCTGGCTGTAAGCAGTATTTGCAAAAAGAGACACAAACAAAACCCAAAAAAGTCAGAGACTCCTCCTTTCCAATCTTTCAGCCAATAAAAGCAAAAGGATTCAAAGAACTCTTTGGTAACTGTAATGTAGAATTTTACTTCTATAGTATGTCATCCCAGATCATCTGTTGACCTTTCCTGAACTTATATGATGAATACACAGACTGAATTTAATTTCAACTGTTCTTTAAGTCACAAATAAAACAAACAGATTGTATGAAAGAGGTGAGGATCACTGTAGATTTAAAAGATCAGGGTTGTTTTTTCCTGAATAATTGTGCATCCCATTTGTTATTCTTCAGTTCGTTTCCCCTCCCTCAAACAAAAAGTAATACAGTCACTACTATACAAGTTTTGTGAACATCAATATTAACTTGTGAGAGTAAATGGAAATAGCAAGAAAGAGGAGGACTTTGTTTTGCTGGGGAGAAAGCCACTAGATGGAGACACCACGTTCAGCTGCACTAAGAACAACGCTGCAGAGTTCCGAAGCAACTTGAAGTTGCTTTTTAAAAACAATTGAAAAATAAATTCTCACTCTTCAGTATTTAAGCAAAGTAAGACTGTTATGACTTAAGAAATGCCTGGCAAATGTAGCATGCACATGTGGGGACATGCATTATTATGTTTCCCTTCCTCCCCTGCCCAAACTCCATTTTTTTCACAGCTCAAAACATACCGATAAGGCATGGACTATGATCTGCTCTGGGGAGGCTGGAGCAGCAGCAGCTGCTGTCAGGGTCATGGTAGGACTAGTTGTCAGTGTTAGAGGAAGGCCTTGGCTTGAGCTTGTCTGTAGTAAGTATGTACCTGGTGTTCCAGTTGGCTGGAGGTGGAAAGACTATAAAAGACAAAACAAGTTCAATATAGAAACATGTTGCCTTCCTGGGTAACAGCAGCACTCAGAGCTGCTCATGTGTACATCAACCAGCCTAACTCTCCTCTGGAAAACAAACAAATCCAATTTCTTATGCACTGCTAAGAAGCAGAAACTCACTTACAGCCTTAGACTACCAACACAAGTATGAAGGCTAAGACCCATGAAGGACTGTATTATGCTGTACAAGAGTACAAGAAAGGAGGACATTCAGTTTAATCTTGAGATGAAAGTGAAAGTGTGCTATAAATTACAGTACAATGCAACTGAATCTTTGCTTGCTACAAGCTTCCTGTGGCTCTGCTATGTCAGATTTCAACCAAGAAACCCAAGCACAAAGGAAAACTTCATAGCATTGAAGCATTAAAACAGATTTAAAGCATTTAACTGTAATTCATGTTTTACTCTACAGCCCTAATGAACTACACTTTTAGAAACACATTTTGCTTTGAACTTTAAGGTTTCTTTTACCTTCCTCTTTGCAGCTGAGAACTGTTTTTGTTTGTTGTTTTGTTTTTTTTGAAAATGCACAGTTCCATAGCAGTAGCTGTGTTTAGAAGTAAAAAACGCGCAGTAACAAATCTCAGTTCTACTTACTGGAAGGATTTCAAAGGTCTGCAGTGCTCCACTGTTTAGTGTTATTGTATCAGAGTCAACAGTAGCAGCAGGGGAATCAGATGAAGCTGAAAAAGGAAGAAAAGGAAGAAAATGTATAAACGAAAATGCTTCAGCCCTGCAGAGAGCACAACACCCTACAATTACCACATAGCAGGGGACTGTTAATTCCAGCAGTACGAAAAAGAAAACTGGCTGCAATCCTAACAACAAGGTTCTCTAATTAGTACTCAAGCTACAATTTAAAGAGGGCATTCTACAGTGCAAAAGAAAGGGAGTGTGGTTTTAGTGCACAGGGATAAAAGCAAAGTTATCTGATGCGATCTAATTACTTTTTGTAATGAGATTTGTAAGAGGTTCTGTTGTAAAGATATCCTTTGGATCATGTATTACTTGTTTTAAACTGGTGTCACATTTCATAGTGCTGTTTCCCACAGACCTCTTGGGTTTTTTTTGTATTTTTAACCTTTTCTGCCCTCCACATAATGTCCATCACTGATGAAACATCAGATGCTCCCCAAGATATCTGCCTACCTTGTGTGTTATGATTGCAATGTATAAAAACTATTAAGTATTCTTACAAGTGTGTAATTACTAATGCAATTCCATTCATTCCAAAAGTAATGAAGCATTGAAAACAGTCTGTGTACATTTCAAGATCACCCAAAGCTTTATAAGATATCAAAAACCCCTATTCTGAACCAGAACTATGGTTTTTACTTTTAAAAAAGTCTCAAGTTCCTGGAAACATGGAGGTAAATTAATATTTTACCTGGGATTATCAAGAAATTCCATGAATACTGAAAAAGACCTACGTGATGACAGCAGTGCCCCAAGAACTGAAAACATGGCTATCTCTGTCTTCTAAGTAGAATAATTTTGGTCTTTTAAGATAGAAGCTCTGATTTTAAAACTTTTATTGTTGCACTGGCATGTTTAAGGTTTCCCCCTGCAGATTTCCTGGCACCTAATAGAAGAAAGCTGTAAAGCATGGCCCGTCTATTACCTGACCAGTTATGTTCTTACAGATTACAGGAACTATCCCTTTGAAACCTTGAGCCTTCTATGAAATGCAGCTGAAAAGTGGCTCATAGGTTCAGCTCTCTTGAGACTGGGAAAGACACAATATAAAATTCCCTTTGATTACACAAACAGAAACTCTTCAGGAAAGCAGACCAAGTGGGGAAAAAGGCCTGTTAGGCAGACAGGCATGTGACATCACAACATACAGGCTGGATGCAGAGTGGATTGAGAGTAGCTCTGAACAAAAACACTTTGGTGTAATGACTGAGAAGCTCACCATGAGTCAGCAGTGCACTTAGGAAGCCCAGAAGGCAAACTGTGTCCCGGGCTGCATCAAGGGGAGTCTGGCCAGCAGGTCAAGAGAGGTGATTCTGCCCCACTACTCTGTTCCTCTGAGACCCTACCTTGAACACTGTGTCCAGTTCTGGTGTCCCCATCATGAAAAGGACACAGAGCTGTTGGAGTCCAGAGGGCCACAAAGATGATCCAAGGGCTGAAACACCTCTGCTATGAGGACAGGCCGAGCAAGCTGGGATCGTTCAGCCTAGAGAAGACACTGAAAGGACTTCAGCAAAGCTGAGACACTGGAACAGGTTGCCCAGGGAGGTTGTGGGTGCTTCCTCCCTGGAGGTGTTTAAGGCCAGACTGGATGAGGCCTTGAGCAACCTGCTCTAGTGGGGGGTGTCCCTGCCTATGGCAAGGGGTTGGAGCTGGATGATCCTTGAGGTCCCTTCCAACCTAGACCATTCTATGATTTTATGACAGCACCTGAAAAGCAGATTAGAACAAGCTAATTTGATGAAATCATAAACAGGAAACTGTTTACTAAATGCCTACATAGTCAGTCTGAAGAATCAGTTCTTAACCTGATTAACTAATTTTGAAATCAGCAAGACTGAAGCACTAAATTTTCCTAATAAAATTCACAAATGACTAATAATGCACAATTGTATAAGATGGAGATGATAGGCTACATATGGGGTGACTGAACTAACTTAATTGTAATTAATTAAGCAACTGGAGTTGCTTATAAGATTAGTTAGAAAACAAAGCAATAAGCAACAATCCAAGCAAGACCTGGTAATAATGTTTGATAATAAGGAAAGTTCACCCTTAGAAACATGGGAAACACTGACAGTAGTTAAGAATAGATCATCAGGCTACACACCTGGTGAATGTGGGGAAGGCTGTGGATGTAGTCTACCTGGACTTCAGCAAAGCCTTTGACACTGTCTTCCACAACAAGCTCCTGGCAAAGCTGGCAGCTTGTGGCTTGGACAGACTCAAGCTGGTATGGGTCAAAAACAGGCTGGAGGTCCAGGCCCAGAGCGTGGTGGTGAATGATGCCGAATAGTGCCACATCCAGTTGGCAGCCATTCACTAGTAGTATTCCCCAAGGATCAGTGCTGGGCCTGGTCCTGTTCAACATCTTTACTGATGATCTGGACCAGAGGACTGGGTCCATCATCAGGAATTTTGCAGATGACATGAAGCTAGGAGCAGGTGTCAATCTGTTGGAGGGTAGGAGAGCCCTGCAGAGGGACCTTGCCAGGCTGGATGGGTGGGCAGAGGCCAAAGAGATGAAATTTAAGAAGGCCAAGTGCAGGGTTCTACACTTTGGCCACAACAACCCCAAGCAGTGCTACAGGCTGGGGACACAATGGCTGGAGAGCAGCCNCTACAACTACCTGAAGAGAGGCTGTAGCCAGGCGGGGGTTGGTCTTCCAGAAAACCAGCAACAGAACAAGGGGACACAGTCTCAACTTGTGCCAGGGGAGGCACAGGCTGGATGTTAGGAGGAAGTTCTTGACAGAGTGAGTGATTTACCATTGGAATGGGCTGCCTAGGTGGAGGTGTCCCTCCATCCCTGGAGGTGTTGAAGAAAAGACTGGATGAGGCACTTAGTTGCATATTCTAGTTGATTGTCTAGGGCTGGTTGATATGTTGGACTTGATGATCTTGGAGGTCAACCTGGTTGATTCTATGATTCTATGACCAAACTGTGCCAGGGCAGGTTTAGGCTGGACGTTAGGAAAGAGTGACTGCCCATTGGAACAGGCTGCCCAGGGAGGTGATGGAGTCACCATCCCTGGAGGTGTTTAAAAGGAGACTGGATGAGGCACTAAGTGCCATGGTTTAGTTAATTAGAAGGGCCAGGTGATAGGCTGGATTCAATGATCTCAGAGGTCTTTTCCAACCTGGTTAATTCTGTGATTCTGTGATTGGCCGAATGTCAATGTTGAGTTGGCAGGTAATGGTTTCCAGAGTGTTTGTGTCTAGAAATAACTGAATAATAAAGAACAGGACTAGGAAAAATACTAAATACCTTCCTTTCAGGGTCCTTCATCAGAACTTAGGGACAGTGGTGCATCGATTTCACGTGATAGTCATTGTTCTGGACAACAGCTACCAGCAGAAATGTAAGGAATAAATACGCATGTTGTCTGATTAAGAAGCTTGTGTACTGAACGAAACCTTTTCAAAGAACATGTTATATGGCAGCTCTTGTGTGCATGCACACAGATACCTACAACTCCTGTATCTAGGCACTCCAATTGCAGCTTCTTGATACTTTTACAGAATCACAGAATGATAGGGGTTTCAAGTGACCTCTGGAGATCATCTAGTCCAAGCCCCATGCCAGAGCAGGCTCAGCTAGTTTTGTCACAGTAATACCTACACAGTTAGAAGCAGTCAAATGGAGTACAGAAATCCTTAAACTGAAGTTATGGCAAGACCAATGAAGAAACAATAAAGTTCCTTAAAGAACTTTAAGGAGCCCACTGCTCCTTCACCATAAAAAAGCTTTGGGTTTCATGAGAGGACAACGAGTTGGTTCATTCCAGTTACTTACAGACATGGGTGATCTGGACTGGAATCTGCAAAGCTGCCATAGGGCTTGGTGCATTGCCTGCGTTCTCCTCTAAGCGAGCCACTCGAATCTGCACGTGCTGAACGCCCGAACTAGAATTAGGGTTTCCTAATCCACTTCCAGATTTGTTCTCCGAGAGCTGGTGTCCTGAATTGTTTTTTTGATTCTCATGAAGTTGTTTAAGACCCTTTATCAGCACTGAGCGAAAGAATCCTTGTGTTAAAGCGTGTTGAAGAAGCACATTTGAAATGCAGCACGTGAGATTTATCCAAGATTAGGAAAGTAACCAAAATCCTTCTAAATTTGGAGCCTTATAGGGATATATCAACTAGAAATTCAGCACATATGAGACACATATTTATACTAAACTATTGGAGTTAACTTGATTTTCTCAAGGAACCCTAACATTTTAGGATACCTGGAAAGAGAAGAACAGTTCATAAAGTTTCAGACCTCTCTAAAAACATGCCTGATATACCCCCCAAGCTATAATCAAGTGCCACTATCACCAGTTGTGTAATGCTGCTACTAGAAATAAACCCTCCAATCTTACAAAACATGGAAGCGGATTTGTTGAAGAGGTTGATTCTAGAAACAGGAAGTGAGAGAGAATTAATCTTACAGTGCTATACTACAGTTCCTCATCTGCTTATGAAGTGGCCCATTGCTCTACTAAAACTACCCACCTTTCCTCCCTGTGATCACTTTGGTCCCACTGAGAGAGCAGTTAACATCTACTAGGTTATGAAAGCTGAGGCCTCTGCTTTTCTAGCATTCTATACAGCAAACTGGTAAAACATCTCCCACTCTTGAAGACATCTCAGAAAGAGCAGAGCCTGTTGATTCAGTGGCATATTTATCGCATGAATTACCTAATACACCCACTGCCTGTTCAGGCGTGGTAAACCTAAGAGGGCTGCCTTCTCAACTGCAGCCTCCAGGTGAAACTATGACCACAGCAAAAGTGTCCATTAAATTATACTTTTCATTACAACATGACTAATCTCTGATTTTTTTATTCCAATCTGCCCAAGTCAGAGAAAAGGAGGACTGAAGGTCAGAGATTGAAATATTCTTTGGCTCAGACACTAGTTTATCCAGCCAAGAATGAAAAACATTATGAGAGACATACTTGGAGAACTTTATACTCCCAATTACTACCCTTCTCTTCCTCACTGTGCAGCTAGATCTACTTTCTGTCTACAGCTAAGGTTCTGCACCCCACAAATAGTACATGTTATCATTTTAAAAGTAACAGATCTAACTTGAGGTGATACTGCTAGGCTACAGATAAATACTCTCTTTCACCTGAAGAGGTCACTGCCCTCCATACCAAACACCATCACCTTGAGATCTGCCAGCTGAGCTGCTTAGATACATGTTCTCCCTTCAGCCAGTGATGGGAGTTGGCAAAATCTAGTGTTTAGTTGGTATACATCAGCTTGGCTCGTTTTGACTGAAACACTTGAAGATTGCTTGTAGAAGCAATTCAGGCAGCAGATCCAAGGGGCCATTAAGTTTGAGCAAAGAAGCAATACGCTCTTTGGACAGCAGTGCTGTGAACAGACAGCAAAATGCAGCCTTATTCCCTTAATATTTGTGAAAGGATCTGTCAGAGGAGAAGCATGCAGATAGTACGTTACCAGGGAATGACACATCTTTGTGGTTTGCAATCTGTCTTTTAATGGTCCACCATTTACTCCGAAGCCACTGTGGCGAGCGGACACTACTCCATCCTTCTGCAAGTAAATCCCAGTTGATGTCATTTTCATCAGAAACTTCGAGTTCCGCTATCCTGACAGGATAGAGAAAATATTCACCTGTTAGAAACTGCCCTCCAGACTGGAAGGGGTGTTGCACATCTCTGGGCTTGTCACACATAACAGCAGCAAAATGACATGCTAGTAAATAGTCCACCAGAGCTCATCAATCGACATGGGCTTCCAAGGCACCACGCTGCCAGAGGTCGAGCGGAATCATAAACAACAGAAGATGGACTAGACCTGTTAAGATGATTCAGTCTATCTCCTCATCATGCAGGATTAATCTCTTTCTTTACATACACACCGGGACTTTGATCAGATTAATCTGAAGCATTTGAAATGCTGGTGCTTGGATCTTTTCTCTTTGAAAAAGCATTCCCCAAACACATCTCCAAGGCAGGAAATACTTCCTGAGATTCACTCCGGACTTTCACTTAATTAATTTCATGTTATGATATTTACTTTTATTTTCTCCTAAATAACACTCATCCCTCCTTAACATAGATTTTGGGCTCCTGTCAGATGCTTCTTAGTCAAAGCAGATGAAGCTAACTACTGCATTCATCAGTTTCTCATAAATCAGTCCCATCAGGCTCTTCAGGAAAGGCAAAATCTTTACACAATTTTAGGAGATCTTATGCACACACTACCAGAATCTGTTTAAGTAACTCTGAATTGTCTCCAATCTTTATGTGGAGCGTATGTAAGAGAAGTGAATAGTGACAGTGGTAATGATTTTTGTGAAAGAGAAGTCCTCTTCACAATCCAAGCAATGGCAGTGGATAGACTTAACAAGAAAAAAACAAAGGAAAAAAGGCAAAAGCTACTAAACCCAACCCTGCAGGATGAGTTAAGTGTATCTGGACAGGCAAAAAAAAAATTCTCATTTGTACAGAAACATTAAGTATTATAACCAGCACATTGTGAAACATGAATGAGGTTCCTCATTTTGAGTTCATGAATATTGCTTTGTAAATAGCACTTAGGTTTCCTGGATGTCTTGGCTTTTTCCTCCAACCCAAAGCTATCAATCCATAAAAATCCACTGGCTAAAAAGTTGGGAGTTAAAGGCATTCAAAATGGAAGAGCACAAAACATTCCAAAGTTACTACCAGGTTGCTAGTTCAAAGGTTGTCAAATATGCTGATATCCAACCAGCGTTTGGTGGCCTACATGAAATTAATTTGCAGTCTCGGTTTAGTCCTTTGTAGACAAGACGTCCACATCACAGAAACCACCACCACACTTGACCCTTGTTGGTCATCTCAGCAGAGAGGCCAAGGACTGAATGGGCAGGGAGACTGAACTACCCTCCAGTTAAGGGTTGAAGCGCATTGGTGGGGCAACGTGTGGGAAGCTTGAATGGTTGCTGCCTGTGCTGTACCTTTTCTGTGGAATAAAGAAGACTTCAGTCTCCAGGGCTTTCAATCTGACACCTTTCACGAACACTAACATTCACTAAAAAAACAAAAAACAAAAAATACGTTCAATAATAAATCTCTGGGAACTGTAAACACAGCTGTGATTTTTGGAAGGTTCTAGATTTTTTTAGTGTCTAAGAAACCAGCAAAATGGACCCCAAAGAAATCCCACTACCATCATGTATCATGAACCTTTAGAAGTAACAATAACAAACCTCAGGATCAGATTTATTTCATCCTCCTTGGTCCACTCAGTGCCCCCACTTTGTTTCCAGTTGAGATAGTTGAGCCATTTAGAGCGGCACTGCTTTTCAGAGCGCGTCCCGACCCGTTCTGCCACAGCAGCCCATGAGACACCTTGTGTGACAATGTCACCTGGTTCTGTGCTTGTGAGCTCATGCACTACTTCTGCTAGTCTTTTTTCTTCTTTCTCTGTCCACTTTCCTGAAAGACAAAAAGCCCTCCAACTTAACTAACAGAAGATGCCCCCCTGTTCTGATCCGTAACACACTGGCATCTAGCTTCAGAGTCTAACACCTTATTCCAGATGTAAATGCTGACTTGCAAAGAAGATATAACTGCTCTTACTAATAATTTATATTACATCCATTCTTAATTAATAAATGTTGAATCCCATTGGTTTGCTTCCAAGTTTCTCTTTCTCTTGCAGATGACTGAAGCCACGTAAAGCCAAATACTGACCAAAGCAAACTGGTCCAAGCTACCTGAGTTGTACCAAAGCACACAGTAATTAAGTAAGGTCTGCCTAAATTTTCCTTCCATTTGAACTTATACAATACAAAATAAACAGTACTTCACTTGTAAAGTGCATCTGTCTCTCAATTAACACCAAATACAGAGCGTATGTTTATAAACACAGGATGAGGGGGCATGAATTTAAGCTGGAAGATTTACACTGGAGATTTGAAAGAAATTCTTTAGAGTGAGTGAGGTGAGACACTGCAACAGGTTGCCTAGGGAGGCTGTGGATGCCCCCACCCTGGAGGTGCTCAAAGTCAGGTTGGATGAGGCCTTGAGCAACCTGGTCTAGTGAAAGGTGTCCCTTCCCATGGCAGGGGGGGTTGGAAATAGATGATCTTTAAGGTCCCTTCCAACCCAAACCATTCTATGAATCCATAAATAAACATTAAATCAAGGGAAAGTAGTTTTCAGTCTACCTCAAGAAAGCATGCTGCAAGACACAAACCTACGATGGATAATGGACTGCAAAAATAAAAGGAGTGTTCTGATCTTTAGGAAATGAAACTGGAGAAGCCTATACCAAATACATTTTGAAGATGTCCCCCAGATTTCACATTGTAAGCTCCTCAGTTTAGGGATAATAGTACTGACAAAGGTAAAGGTGACAGAACTTTACCTAGAACATCCATTCCTGTTACCAGCATGTACCTCACCTGTGTTGCAGGTATCCTTCATCAGCCTACACCGATCTTTTACAGATGAAGCACTTCTCCCCAGTGCAGCTCCTATTGTGGCCCAGTCGTTACCATGCTTTACTCTAAGCCTAAACAGAAACATGCTCATCAGCACTATGTCCAGATTACCAAAATATCAAATGTACTCTAATAAAAGCAAGATAAACCTGCAACTTAAAGACAGTACAGGAAGTCACTTTTGATGCTATGCTATTAATATTTTCTGTCATCACTGCTAATTTTCCTATGTGTTTCCAGAAGCCTTCTGGGTCAGCTAAGCCACAGGATAGTCACTTATAAAATGCTTACTATGTAACTGTCTTGTAGGGATGTAGTGAAGGCTAATTAACATTGATATTGTATTTAACACACTCACTCTACACAAGTTCCTCAAGAATTTGCACGCGGTATAAAGATCAGTTGAGGAATCCAAATAATGCCCAATGGAAACCCAGGAATCCTACAATTTAAATGAAGCAAAATACTGCATAATCGTTTTCATTGTTTTTAACTATTATTTTCCTTCCACACAGGATACAGGTTGCTTAACACGGTGAGCCATGACTACTTCTGACACATCTGGACGCACAGGCACCTTGCAAATGACATGTGCCAACTAAATTGATCCAGATATGTCAATTAACTCAATGAAATACACTTCCTTCCATCCAATCTGGTTTCTTCAAACTGCTCAACCCTAGAAAGCTGCAAGAGAACACAAGTCTGCAGCCCCTCCTTGATATGCCAGGTTCCTTGTTAAAATCAAAGAGCCTCACTGACAATTTACTCCACAGGGGAGAGCCTACTATGACTGCCACCTTCCTCAGAAATAATCTAAGGAAAGGTTTCCTAAAGAAAGGGAATTTGTTTTTCACAAACATAACTGCAAATGTTAACTGTGTTTGTGAAAATCTGAAACGTTACCAGTTTCAACAGAAGACTTGCTTTGGAATTTTGTTGCATATTGCTTATGTCCCTAACAACACATTAGAAAGTGCTAAAAAAAAAATAATTCAAATAAATTTTAATTTTACTTAATGACTTTAGTGACCACTATTTCCTGATAGAGTTGAAACAGTCATATTTACTTGTAACTTTTCAGTGATTTCACCTAACAAAACCTGCAAAAATTACTGAAGCTAATCAAACACAAACAAGACAGCATGGTATTATTAATCAAACTACTTACTCTTTAAGTTTTTCGATTTCCTCAGGAGTATACCTAAGCAACATATAAAAAGACATTTTAAATAGAAAGCATAGAACATAAAGATTTCTGCTTTACTAACACAGTAAACATTTAGCTACAAGGGATTAAAGAATTTCAGTTGTAAAAACCAATCTGATTGAATGCTTCAAAAGAAAGAGTGCTAAGAACAGAGTTAGAATTTCATGTGTTAGTCTCTCAAACAGCTAACTTTTCCTTTCCTTCTCAGTTCACAATCACCACAGGGCTGACTTTCTGTTAAAATAAAAATCAGCACTGAGATGGTAGCTTTAATTTCTAACTACTTTCAAAAACTAAACTCAAACATCTTTCTCAGTGCTTCTGGATGGTCCCATACTCACTGCTTTACAGATGGGCAAACTAGGGGCATAGGGACAGAGATCATTAGCTCAGGGTGACAGAAACTACATCTCAGCAGATCTGCATCACTCTTCCAATCATATCAGAATGTTCTCTGCACCTTTGTTTTCTTTTCACAATTTAATACAACTATTGTCAAGGTTGATTAACCAGAATTTAGCAGAGGTGACTTATGATTAGGAAGAGATAGGTCTGTTGGGCTACAACCTTCTGTCTCACATAGAACATGTCAAACATTAAACACATGACCCTATTCATACCAATAAAACCATACAGCATTAAAGGTTTTCATACTTTCCAACGTGGTTTCTGTCATCGTACATGCGAAGAACTCTTCTATAGACAGCAAAGAGAGGCCTATTCAGACCCCAAGCTATTGTCCTGTAGAAATCTTTTCTTTCATCTTTTGACATTTCAAATATAATTTCAGTGGCATCTTTTATTCCACGGGCCTAGGAGAAAACATTTTCAAAAAAGCACTTAAAAAAAAAAAAAGAACAAAGCACAACCTTAGATAAAATCTCCTGGAAATCTTTAAGCAGAACATTTAAGAAATAAAGCCTAGCATGTTAAGAAACAGTTTTCTATGTATCTCAAATACTACAGTCCAGAAGTTAAACTGAGTAGTTATGAATTAGCGATCTAAAATACAAACTCTCAAACACTAGCTTTTGTTTGGTTGGTTTTGCACTAGAAACAGAAACTCTAACTTTCAATCTGCCTGATGTATATTTTAGAACACTGAACCATCATTTAGAACATCATGGAAAACAGGTTGTGGTGGAATTAGCCTGGAGTCGTAGAAGGGAAGGCTGTCAAAGAGTGTTAAATAAATTTATGACATAATTTTGTATATTCCTTATCTGAAAGTAATTTTTGTTCAGTTAAACTACTCTTTTTGTTCTGATAGAAACTCAAAGTCAATTTGATACATAACCACTGCAGTTAATTTTAAAAGGAAAGCTTTAGTTTAACTTCAGCATAAACAAAAAAAAAATAACAGTATTTCCATTATTCAAAGCAGTACAAGGACGTGGATAAATGGGGAAATAACAAATTGAATGAGTTGTCAGTAACTCAAAAAAGTTATTTAGCTATCTTATAAAAGCTTCTCTACATTAAAAAATTAGTTATTACCTGTGAATGATTTTGTGTCATGAATTCTAATACAAGTGTGGGCAGGCACACTTCATATAACTAATACTGAGGATTTTTATACCAATGAAAACTAAATTCAGGGCTTTTCTCTGTTCCACAAATGAAAGATGGTGAATCTGTAATAGCCAGGATATATATTCTTAACTGTAAGGGTTCAGCTCAAATATTCTCAGCTGTTAGCCTACCACAAATATGACTTAAGGGCAATTAGCACTGTCACCATGTAACTGCATACCTATTTTTACTCTGAACTCTGACACTGATATATTATGAGGAAGACAGCAGATAAAGGCATCCTAGTAATAAATAAATACATCATTTAGCATAATAAACAAATACAGGTGTGGTATTAAAGAGGTCTGGAAGTTTTATTCAATGCTTTGTAAGGAAAATTGTCCCTACTCCTAATGTATTTTTTTTCCACTGTCTTCACCAAAGCTTTCATAAATGATGGATTAAGCCACCTGACCATCCTGTTAAAATAGTTTATATTCAGTACACAAATTAAAAGCAATGTTATATTCACTCATCTTAAATCCTGTGTACAAATACTGTTTTGTTGTGTATTTCAAATGAATAATGAGTATTTCTGTTACAAACTAATCAGAATCACTTATTGCATCCTCTGAGAAGTACTGAAGAAGGTTGGTACATCATCACACCAACCAGATGAGACAGTCTTACACATACCTTTAAATAACGCTCAATGTTACTCATCAAAATGTCAATTTCTTCCTTTGACCACATCCCTTGCTTCCACTTATGGCCTGGAGATACAAATGACAAACTAATTACTGAAGTGAAAGTCAGCACAAGAAGAACAAAAATATGAGCAAACACAACCCTCATTGCTGTAATTAATGAATAAAAAGAGTAACTGCAGTCACTTAATAAACAAGCCCCGGCAACTGTCAATTAACATTTAAATAATGTGAGTCAGACTCCTCTTCAAAAATATCCACTTTTAAAAACCAGAATATTAATTCCTCTCTTTGGTGTCAAGTCACATTTTTAGGCTTTTCATCCACAACTACAAAATTTGTCTTTAAACTGACAGCAGAAATCTCCATGCACTCAAATGTCCAAAACTCCAGAAGCTGGGAGTTAAACTGTGACTCATAATATTACTCGAGGAACTGGCAACAACACGGGGTTCTCTTACATGCCTTACCACTTCCCAACATGTGAGTGATGCCACCTACTGTGAGTACTTTTCATAGAGGTAAAGGCTCTACCTAGCTTATTTCGACAAGCTAGTCTCTCTCTTTTTCCTTGCATTGGGCACAATGCCCAGTAGTGCCAAGCAAGATAAGGACTCAAATAGTGCAAACCAATTGAAACAAACATTGTTTCATCTCTGTCCTTTGCTTCAGTAAATACAATGCCTCAGCTAAGCTTTTAAAAAAAACCAAAACCAATCAGCTTCAGTTTTAAATCTGAGGTCTATCAATAAACCACTAAAACATTCCTACCCTCAATTTATACTTAGATTCCTCTATTTCTCCCTCATGCTCATACCACATTTAATATTAATGGCCACTTATAATTAAGATTATGGTGCTGACCCAGTTCACATACTAGTGTGTGCTGGCTACCTGCCCATTTATGCTCACTAAAATCAGGGTATTTCCTTCTCAGCATGCTAATTACTAGAGCTGAGAGGCAGAACACACCAAAGAGGCTGTTTACTCAAATCCAATTATAATGAGAAGTACAGGCATTATTACTAATTCCATTGGAACCGATGAGAAAAAACTCTTCCCTATGCCTGATGGCTTAAATTGCTTCTTCCAATGCTACAAAGCCAGAACATTAACTTACTACATAGCTGTGATTCACACCTCTATCCAAGCACCTAAATGGACTTAGAGGGACACTGCCACTCTTCACATTGAATAACTAATACCCAAATGTTTTGGGAAAAGGAGTGTATTTTGCAGTTCACATGTTTGCACATTCAGTGCCAATATTACTATAACCTGCTCACAAATTTTCAAAGTATTACTAGGGGGAGTCTGCTGTAAAGTGATCAGCTGAGGCAACATACATCAAACTCCAAGATACTGTAAAAGGAGACATATACTGTGATTTGTCCACAACTCATCCCTGTGACAAAGCATGCATATCTCAATAAAAGTCATGGACTGGTGGGGTTTGGAAGGGACTTATGGAAATCATCCAGTCCAACCCTCCTGCTAAAGCAGGTTCATCTACAACAGGTTGCACAGGACCATGCCCAGGTGAGTTTTGAATCTCTCCAGAGAACACGTCTCCACAATCTCCCTTGACAGTTTGTTCCAGCGCTCTGTCACTCTAGAAGTGAAGAATTCAACCCAGTACAGATTCTCAGATACTCTCCTTGTCATGCTTTGTTGCAGTGCCTTCCTCAAATTATTACACTCTTAATTAGAATCGTCTGATTACAATCCTCATTCATTCACAACTGTAAATGCCACTTGTGATATTATCTCTTGATACACCTATGAGACAGCTACAAATGTGGTAAGTTTGTAATATACTTAACGAGACACACATTAAATGTGAGGACACCAAGTCACATGAAGACAGTAATTCCTCTGCCAAGTCACCAGTGCATACTTTTCCAGTCATAGCTGAGGATGTGCCGCTCCCAACCAATGCACTTTACCATGGGGTACCGAAAAATACTGTAATCTTTGTGCTTACTCACCCCAATTCACTGCAACTGCAGCAATGCTTCTCACTACCTCTACCCAGCTGCCTCAATGCTTGGACTCTCTTTGCAAACCCAATTCTGCCCCAGCTCTTGGACTGACCAATGAATACCTCTGCAGTCCTATAATCTACTAAGTAAGGCAGTCAGAGAAAAAAAGAAAAAAAAATGTATTGGCTGTTAGAATGAACTGTTAATGTGCACTTGGGATTGGAGAGTGGTCACTGACAGAGCTGCCTGGCTCCCTTTCCTTGAATTTTCTGTATTCAACACCCATGCTCTGTGTGCCTCACCCACATTTTTTCACTGACTGAGCAGTAAACTCACCTCTCTGGAGCAGAAGTCACTGGGTAACAGATCATTTGCTCCTGTGACAGAAAACTATTACTTCTTTTCCTAACTACTCCTTTTCTACTTAAATTTTTTTGATAAAACCTTTAATTGCTTTGAACTGACAGAAAAAGATGTAATTATTTTTCCCCTAGCATGAGCTTAATTCAAGGTAAGAAAAACAGCAAAAAGACTGAGGAAATTGGAATATGTCTTCATTTGGAAGTAAATATTCTCTCTAGGTTTAGAAAGGCACTTCCCCTGGGCAAGGGGGTAAGGTGTGGAAAAGATCTCAAGTTCATCAGCTACTACATGATTGCACAGATACATTTTGAAAGGGAAGAATGCCAATGGAGTGGCAATTTTTGGAGCAGCAGTGATTATTTCAGTAGATCCTGGTCTGCATTGGTCAAGGTGGATGGGGCTCTAAGCAACCTGACCTAGTCAAGAGAAAGTCTCTGCTCACTGCAGGAGAATTGGACTAGATTACTTTTAAAGGCCACATACAACCCAAAACATCCCTCTTCTTCAGAAGCAACTCCATACCAGAAACTGCTTAATATAAATCACAAGACAGTAGTCTGACTAATAAATCCTATTTGGAAGAAGATGCAGTAATCTAGGCACAGTTGGTTGTTTTACCTGGTGTACTTCCCTTCTGACTGCAGCTACCCATTTCCAACCAGGCAGAAGTACAAACAGAGCAAGCAACTGCCCAGCCTGTGCCTACACACATGATCTACAGCAGATCTCTACCACGGCCATCATAATCACTGCAACTCTTGAAAGCATGACCCTCTCTCCCTAAGTACACCTGGAGTTCTAACTTTCTTCTTGCATACTATGTAGGATGGTCAGGACCTAATGCATTAGATCTCAACATTTTTAGAACTGTTCTTCTCAAATATCTTCACTAAAAAAAGCCAGACCAGAGATTACATTATGCAACCTGTAAGAAGTTCTGAGACATCTGAAATATCTACCTTTATTTGTTAGAGAATCCTTATCCTCTTTGGTTGTGAACCAAGCTTGACTGACAGCTGACACTTCTTCATTGCCCACTGGGGAGATTTCCTCCAGTTGCTCATTCTGAAGAATCTTGAAAAGACCAATATGAAATTGTCCAGTAAGATCTTCAGTTCCATCTATTATTTTGCATTTATCATGGAGGCTTAACTTGGAAGGCAAATGAAACCAGCACACCTAACTACCTTGTTGACTGGTCATAAAGTGCCACTTTTTAGATACTGTATTAAAAGTATGTTCATATTGCTTAACACATCTGAGTAAAATTTAGCATCTTAACATATGAATGCTGTGAGAATTAATTAGATAATAGTCTCACAGATGGTGGAAAGAGGACTTTGTCTGGCATCTCCAATTTAGAACTTTGAAATATGATACACCCACAATAAGAACTGTATCTAACTGGTGACTGGTGACAATACAAAGTGTATTTAGGCTTGCTATAAAGCTTAATTTATACGCAAAGAACAGAGAAATAACAGACAAACTTGTCTTCCATGCAGATCACCACAGAAACAGTAATTATTGATGGAGGATTATACCTCGTACTGTTTGCCATATTGCTCTTTGTTACACTATAAATAACCTCTTTTATATCTAAAACGATTCAACTATGCTTTTATAGAACATTGATGTGTGCTCAAACACAATGGTTTTATAGTAGAAGTCTCATTAGTTAAGGCCTTTCTGGTATTTGTTTCCCTTTCCATTTCAATTTAAATAAAAATGTACATCAAATATGACAATGTTGAAATTTTACTGTACCTGGATCTGAGTAACAGTTCCTTCGTCAATCTCATCTTCAGCTACCTCAGTGGTAGCCGTCATGGTCACCTCAAAGCTTTGATCATTTTCTGAAACTTCAGAATGGGCTAAGTTAGTTGTACATCTTACTCCTGTAACATTTTTCATGCAGGCTACAGGACTGAGAAATTGCTGCCTTCATACCGGAAATTTTCAAGAGGCCTTAGTCAGTATTTATTTGCCAACACAGTAAAATAAGTAAAACACCTGCTCCTCTTCATAAAATTTAAAGATGGGGTTTGAAATCTTCCCTTTTACATTATAAGCAAAACCTAGTTGGAAACATATAAATGAAAGGTGTTTGATCTGGTACTGCCCTTTGGTATCATATTAATTCTTCCTTTTCAGCCTTGTCTTCAGTATTTTCCAATTACTAAAGGACAACACTCAAATCTTTCAGTTGCATTCTTTTCTCCTAGCTTTCCTTCACCATAATAATGCCTTTATTTCTAAGGAGTTTCTACTGAGTTCCACCAAATAAACGGTCACTCTAGGTATTGTACATTGCTAGTTTAACTTGTTAGATGGGTTTTGTCCCATGTGAAGTTACACTGAACTATCTAATAGTCAATCAACTTCCTTGAGACTAACTCAATATTCAGCCTATCTTTTGTACAGCAATTTCTACCTGAAAAAGGCCCTGTATCTCAGTATTACAAAACTATGTAAATGCTAACTATACTATTTGGTCACTAAACAACCTTAACAGCTCTCTGCAAGAAGAGAGCATCTTGTCTGTTGTTTATTCATTTATCCTTAAAATTAATCAATGCATCTGTGTGTCTGCGGTCCTCTATGTGTAAGGCAGGTTTATTTTGCCAGTACAGTACAGGTAAAAATTTCTCATCCAAGGCTCTGAGAGGGAAAGATGACACCTAAGTATATACATAAAGGCTAAAAATAAAATGTAAAGTACTCTAGTGTGGTCAAGAGAGTCAACTTTTAACCTTTACCAATAGAAACATTTTCTATGAACATACTTAAAAGAACATACTTGGAACAGCAACAACAGAAATGCATGGGGTGGAATCATCCAGGCTTTGATCATCTTCTGATAAGCAAAGCTTCTTGTGTGGAGGTTCAGTGCTGTCTTCAGAGTCTACTTCATCAGCTTCTAAGAACAAAAAGATAGGCAGATTTCTTTCTGTAAACAAAGTGGAGCTTTGGGCAAAATTCTGTTAACAAAGTGGACCAAAACAAAATAGAAGCAAAGTGACATGTTGGCTCAGTGATTTACTACTGATCAGGAACAAGCTATGGGTATTAACAGTTCATAGACTGTCTTCAACTTATCTTAGAAGGATTTTCTTCTTCAAAAATCCATCCACAGTCTATTACATACACACAAACCTCTTAATTCTACAGGAAAATGCTTGATTTCAAGAACCCATTTGCACTGAAATAAATCAGAACAGCTAAATCCTTGTTTGGACCACAGAAAATGTTGTGATTTAAACTAGTTTGTTCTGTTTCAGTTTAAAGACAGATTTTAGTGCCAAAATAAGCTGAAACCAGGTGGCAGCAAAGTGATAGGTTTGTTGGACCAATGAAGAAGAAAAAAACTGCTATGCAATACAACTGCATACCATTTTGAGGGCAATGAAGTATAAGGTTCCCTTCAGTGTCCTGAGTCAAAGTCACAGAGTTCACGGTTTCTACTGTCACTGTGTCAGACTCTTCTTCAACTGTGCTCATACTCAAACCTGAAAAAGCAATACACAAATTAATTTTCTTCATCCAGACTGCCACTTTGACCATAATGTTGTTTCCCTTAAATCACTAGCATAAACTCCCATGAAGAATGACAAATGCCTGTATGCCACAAAGATGATCAGAAGGCTGGAGCACCTCTGCTATGAGGACAGGCTGAGAGAGTTGGGGCTCTTCAGCCCGGAGAAGAGAAGGCTTCGAGGAGACCTTAGAGTGGCTTTCCAGTATCTGAAGGGAGCCTACAGGAAGGCTGGGGAGGGATTATTTACAAGGTCTAGTAATGTCAGGACGAGGGGGAATGGGTTTAAGCTGGAAGAGGGGAGATTTAGACTGGATGTTAGGAGGAAGTTCTTTACAGTGAGGGTGGTAAGACACTGGAACAGGTTGCCCAGGGAGGTTGTGGATGCTTCCTCCCTGGAGGCATTTAAGGCCAGGCTGGATGAGACCTTGAGCAAGCTGCTCTAGTGGGAGGTGTCCCTGCCTATGGCGGGGGGTTGGAGCTGGATGATCCTTGAGGTCCCTTCCAACCTAAACCATTCTATGGTTCTATGATTCTATGTTTAAGACATTTACCTGCCTTTACTTTCCTATATACTTATGCATCATGCAGGGATAACAGAGAGTTTCAAAGCTACTTTTCCAATTAAAAGTAGTACCCTGTAAGGGTCTAGAGCACAAATTTTATGAGGAGTGCCTGAGCCTGGAGAAAATAAGGTTCAAGGGAGACCTTATCACTCTACAACTACAGAGGAGGTTGTATAGAGATCAGTGTCAAATCCCTTCTGCAAAGGAACAAGTGGCAGAACAAGAGGAAACGTTCTGAAGTTGTGCCAGGGTGGTACAGATTCTCAGACATTAGGAAAAATTTCTTCACAGAAAGGGTTGTCAAGCACTGGTGCAGGCTACCCAGGGAAGTGGTAGTCACCATCCCTGGAGATGTTGAAAAGACACGTAGATATGGTGCTCAAGGGCATGGTTTAATGGTGGACGTGGCAGTGCCAGATTAATGTTTGGACCTGATAACTTTAAAGGATTATTACAACCTAAAGGATCAGACAGATTGGAACCTGATGATCTTTAAGCTCCCTCTCAACTCAAACCATTCTACAACTCTGACTTGCATTCTACTACTTTTTTTCTTAAAATACATGAACCTAAGATATTATTTTTCCACATCTGCCATGTTTTTGTTTCACTGCTCATTTAATATTTCTATCATTATATAACATAAAGCTAGTTAGGACCAAGAAGCATTCTTTAGCATCACACTACTGACAGCTGCACTATTTACAGATTGCTAGATGGCAAAGTTTTATTCTTCTTCCATACACAGAACTAAATGTGTATCTAGATTTTTTTTTCCCTCAGCATTGAAACATCATGAGCAACAGAAATGCTGGGTGTAAGCCATCACCAGTATAAAACATCTCTCAAAAAAGATGTTATCCAGGGTAAGCAGTACAGACTGAAGTCAGTGAATTTAGGACAAAACAAAGTATTTCTGATGATTTCACTTCCACTATGAAAAGTATTATGAAGAAATCCAAAGCTTATACAAATTTCAATGTAAACTATCATAGTGGCTAATTTTGAAGGAAAAAAAAAATGGTTCTAAACTACCAAATACAAGTAAGTGATTCTGTGAAATGTCACTTTTCCAGCTGCACAAGCTAAATGCAATCACATCTAAGATACTCTGGAGTTTTGCAATAATCTCATCAGTCTTTAGTACCTGGGTTCAGTGACTGTCTGTGGCAGATTTGTAAAAAATAACAATAATCTATTTCTCCTTGAAATCCTCAGTTCTTTTTTATGTTTTCTCTGTAAAAAGTAATTATTTGTAACTTTGATGTTAAGGTCAAGATACTGTTATCAACAATATTAGCTTATATTATTAAAAAAAAAAAATCACAATGGCATGACAAAGCTTCCCTATACCAGACTGGGATACCCATACACTTATAACCAAGTCAAATTCACAACCTGTATTTTAAATCCCTTGTATAATGTTAACAATACTGTTTCAGCAGGAAATGATTTAACTTTTAATCAGAAAATTCATCTTTGCTATTAAGATTCCCAAGAGCAGTGTTTTCTTGGAAGGATAAAACTACTGCCAGTCTCTCAATAA
The DNA here is from genome assembly GCA_013400475.1 of Tricholaema leucomelas. Taxonomy (NCBI): domain Eukaryota; kingdom Metazoa; phylum Chordata; class Aves; order Piciformes; family Lybiidae; genus Tricholaema lacrymosa; species Tricholaema leucomelas. Next base: position 11,854 of record WAAF01003708.1, on the reverse strand, counting down.
AATTACTTCTCACCTCTCCAGCTTGGTGTAGATTTGGCACATCTTTCAGCACACGTAGTGCCTGATTCTTAGAATGAAGTGGTATTACCCTTCTGAACATGTCAAAAATTTCAGATACCGCTGACATTTTCAATGAGAGAGTTCTCAAATTTACTTTCATATCTACCATTAGCAACAGATCCTTGCCACATGCAAGTGTAGGAGGCATAACTTCCTTGGCATTCATCTGCTTCTGAGTTTAACAGCTTCTGCTCTGCTGTTCTTTACTAGAAGTGATTCTTAGGGTACAGCTATAGCATTCATTTTTAAAACTAAAAGTGACATCCGTAACTCTGAAATATGGAGAAAGAAATCCAAAGTGCTGTAACTTGATCTCAGTTTTGAGTTATTCATGTAACTTTTTGGGAGTGAATAAATTAGGTAATTCTGCAGGACCAAAGGAAATAGCTAAGCTTCTCATATTTATGTTTATATGTATAGAAGTGTGTGTGTGTGTGTGTATATATATATATATATGTATTTTTTACTATAGGGAATGTTGTAGCAAAAATTCCCAAAGGTACCATGAGGTAGACTCACTTCAGGGCAGGAATGCTGTTCAGAAGGATCCTGACAGGCTTGAGAAGTGGGCCAAACTGCATAAGGGTCAACAAGTCAAAGTGCAGCATCCTGCATTTGGGCTGAGATAATCCCAGGCACAAATACAGGCTGCATGTAGCCTCTGAAGAAAGAGACTTGGGGGTATTGATTGATGAGAAGCTTGCCATGAGCTGGCAGTGTGCTCATGAAGCCCAGAAGGCAAACTGTATTTAGGAAGCATCAAGAGGAGTGTGGCCAGCAGGTCAAGAGAGGTGATTCTGCCCCTTACTCTGCTCTTGTGAGACCCCACCTCAAATACTGCATCCAGTTCTGGTGTCTCTATAACAAGCGCATAGTAGGTTTTGAGTGAATCTTAGGGAGAAGTTCTTCAGTATGAGAGTGGTGGGACTTCGGAACAGGTTGCCCAGAGGTCGTGGATGCCTCCTTCCTGGAGGTGCATTCAGGGCCAGGGTGGATGAAGTATCAAGCAACCAAGCCTAGTTGAGAGCTGTCCTTGCCCATGGCAGGGAGGTTGGAGTAGATGATCTCTAGGGCGCGTTCTAACCTAAGGCATTCTATTAAGTTGTTATTTCAAGGTACATCTACACTAGCACAGGAAGGCTACCCTAGGAGCCATGAATTGATGACTGAAAGGTAGAGAAACCAAAAATCTGGAGTAACTTCAGTGGTTCTTCTGTGCGAATAGGAAACGATCTCCAGATCTCATAGAAATCATTGCATTAAATAATGATGCAAGTACCACATATGCTGAAGGTAACATCAAATATGACAACGATGGGTCCACTTAGAGGTTTACAGTGAGCTCAGTGGCAAAAGAACAGTGCTGCTGCAGGAGACAACGCCCTCTGATGCAGATGTCTTTGATACTGGCTGCAGGGACACTGTACTCACCCTCTATGTCCTTGATTTATCATATGATGACAGCCCAAGCCATGCTAACCAATGTTGTACCACTGCAGAGGTATTTTAGGATATGCCACGCAAATTGTTTAATATAGTCACTTGCACATCCACTACAGGTCTGCTCTTGAAAGTTAATGACAGTCAATGCTCCTCAGTTGGTAAGAATTAATACACCAGTAATGTCATCACCTCCAAATAATCACTTTCTTTTCATAACTTCACTCAGTATACTTTTGAGAATACATTGCCTTCTATTTTAAAACAAAAAGCTTGCTTTGATTTTAAATGCGTAAGAATTTTCCTTACCCCTCCACTCCAAACATATTCGCCATAGAGATACCAACCTACAACTAATATTTCATGTTCTGTGGGGGAAGGGAGCACTGTCAGATACATCTGCATTATCTGTGGATGTGTACTAGGTAATGCAGTGAAAATAGCATCACCTTAATTTTTTGAGAGATCAACTTAAAAATTAGTGTGAATTTCATAAGCACTTTTGGGTGAATGTACCAAATACAACATTTTTAAGAGTTGCATTACAATTTTGTGAGTTTCAATATGCAACCAAACAGACAAGTACTTTGCCTACAAGAACCACGTAATAGAGAATTCCAATACAAACATTCAACTAAAGCCACGTAATACAGTTATTTGAGAAACATGCAGCAAATTCAGGCAGAGAACCCCCATAAATCTTCTTCTGTACTTAGTTAAAAAAACAAACAAACAAAAAGAACATTTTAATGTAAAATCCCTAGAATTCTGAGTCATCTTCATCAGGCAGATGGGCTCAATTATTGTGTGGGTTGTAAAAATTAAGGACTTAAAAATGGTATTTCTACCCTCACAGACAGAATTCTGTCACTATGCCCAGTTGTTAACTGAGTGTTATGTCTTTTGTGGGACTGCTGTTAATCTTTTACAATTTCTACATGAAATTATATTAAAGGCTGTATTCTCTTCACTGGACAAAAAGCAAATTTCACTAAATTCAAGAAGCAAAACCAGAAGTTTATTAAGGGAAGATTTCAGCTACTGAGACATTTAATACTGGAAGAATCACATGGGATACACTGGGATTTCGGGGCATTCATTCAAGAATACAAAAGGAAACAAAGTAATTACTGGACCCTATATACCTCAGATTTCAGGAAACCTGCATGTTTAGCGTTTTCCATATCACTGACTCTTACTGATTCAATACTTTCAACGAATAATTAGGAGTTTTTACTCTTCAACTAGTTCCAATTCTCTTATGCTACTCAACAACAAAAAATATTTTCTCCACTCAGATCTAAAAATCCACACACCAGAACTGTCTAAAACCTGCTACAGATCAGAGAAAAAAGGAAACTGAGCAGGCACCAAACAGAATGATGTACGGACCTAAGACACACAAAAAAATTATTACGCTGTATCAGCATGATGTTAGTTACAGTCCTCTAGGAAGAGCTGCATGCTACTCACCAGTGGTATTTAGAGAAGCGGGCCATCGCAAAAATGGAATGTACAAGAGACAATGGGACAAACTGGTCTCATTTTCATTGATCCAAATCTGGCAGAACTCCATGGGTTCTAGCCTATCCATTGATATTTTTACGTAAAGCACTGAGCATGTTTTAGATGTCACACACAGAAAGAAAGTATACAAGCTAACCAAACAAAAAAGCCAACTCCTAGCTCTTTCCAGAGAAAACAACACAGGAAGTTTTTTCCTTTTTCAGTCACAGAAAATGTCCCTCGGGCACAAGGTTGTGACTAGGAGTAAATACATTGATACACCTGACACAAACAAAAAGAAGTAGTATTTTTCTCTCATGTAAACCCAATTCCATTCTAAGAACTGCAGTAATGACTTCATCTTTATAAACAAGAGGCAAAAATTTTAGCATGAGAAGTTTGTTATCCTACTTGTAGGTAAGACTGATAGGCAAAGTCACTCTACTGCTTCTGATGGATGTGGACAGAACTAATGATGATAAATAAGAAAAATGTACAATGTATAATACAGTGCAGACATATGGAGGTCTTTGTTACACACCTACCTTCTAAAATTTTGAGTGTTTAGGACAAAACCCATCGTTTTTCAACATTCTATTTAAGAAGTTTCAATGTTCAGTCTTTTCGGTAAGCAGTAAAATGTTACCGATAAAGTTTCTGTGTCTAGAAAACAAGCATGAAGTTGTTGCTACTATTATATTTACATGGATTGATGGAAATCAGATTTTGAACGAGATGCATCCATCTCACTGCAAAGCAAACATCGTCTGGTTTTGCAAAAGGACTTTAACTATACTGTTAAGAAACCAACCTACATCTATGGTCATAGTGCTGGCAAACAAAAAGCGCTTCCTAGATTACTTCAACAGAGAACTCACAATGCCCAGGTAGGGCTGAACAATGGTGACTGTGAATAAATGCATACAAATACTGTCTGTCAGCTAAAGAAGCAGATAGTAGAAGTATAATATGCTTCACTCTGCCCAAGTGCACAATTAAGAACAGAGAGACCTTGAAAAGAAAAAAACAACAAAACCAAACAAAAAAAACCCCAAACAACCAAACAAAAAAGCTTGTCCGACCGAAATTCTTTATTTTGGCAACCCCCTCCTCGGTGTAACTCCAGCGCAGAGAAATCTGGTAGTACTTTTAGATAAACGTCTGATCTTGGCAGAGATACACATTTCATACTCCACTTTAAAAATAAAGCCCCAAGCAACCTTAAATCACAGCTCTCACTGGAAAAAAAAAATGAAACAGATAAAAGCCACAATCTTAGGATACTCCAACCGCAGACTCTGCTAGGGGAAACTGGAACATTTAAACGCGTTCGTGCCGGTGGCCTTTTATTAAAAGCATCAAGGTAGCGGCAGCCGAGTGTAAAACAGGAATATTACACACAAAAAACCTCTCACGCCACCCTCTCCGTCGCCCTCCCTCCCAATGGAGCCAAGGTTTAGTTATTTTCAAGTTTTCCCCTATTTTGCCGCGACGCTCCCCTTCCACATTTCTTTCTGCGCAGCATTCCCGAGGCCCAGCAGCACCCGGGACGGCCGCAATTGACCGGGGGCACAGGAGACATCCATGGCGAAGCAGTGGCCCTGCCAGCCTTGCCCCAGCCCCCGGCACGGCCCCCAGGGCGGCGGCTCTGTGCCTCAGGGCCCGCCTCAGCCCCCCACTGCCCCCCGGTCGCCAGCGCCGCCATTTGGTCCCGGGCCGCCATTTTCCCATACTCTCGGCGGGCGGCGGCTCTGGCGGAGACCGCTGCCAGCTGCGGTGCTAGCCCGACCCGGCCCGACTCAGCCCAGTCCGACCGCAGCTGAGGCGTGAGGCCGGACATGGCCGCCTCCTTCTCCCGATCTCCTCAGTCCGCCGCGTTCAGCCTCCGCAGCGGCCCTGCCGCTCCCGGCCCTGTCAGCCCGCAGGCCCCCGCGCACTTACTTCCTGTTTTGGGTCCGGGCACTTGAGAAACCAGGATGGAGACTCCCAAGTACCAGGATGGAGGCGCCGAACGGCAGCGAGCGGCGAGTGGGGGAGGCGGAGGCAGCGGCGGGGCAAGGCGCAGGCAGCCCGCGTAGCCCGCCGGAAGGTTCCGCCGCCCGCCCTCCCGTCGCTTCCGCTCCGTCGCGGCGCCAGAAAGCGCACAGCACCGAGCCCGTAGCGGCGGTGGTGCCCTTCCTCACCACGGGGGAGGTGGGAAGGCCCCCCCAGTGCCAGGCTCTGAGGAAAAGCTGCTCTTCCCAGCCACGCTTCTTTCATGGCTTGGTCTTCCTTTCCCTCCTACCTAATGGTTAGGTTAAAACCTAACCTACCTCTGGGAGGTTAAAAAAAACACAACAAAACAAGGCGTCTTGTTATAAAAATGAACTATAAACATGAGAATAAAAAAGGGTCTGTGATGTGCTGTTTGCGGGGCTCATTGCCTCATCGAGTGGGTGCCTGCAGACGCCCTAACCTCTGGCAAAAAAAGTCACCTGCTGCATCCCCATAGAATTCATGCTGGTAAGGTGAGAGGGCAAGCAGCACCCTGTGTCTGCAGTTCTATGTGTAAAAGCCTCATTATGCTTCTACCACAAAGATCGTTTTTGACTGCTTCCCTCACGCAGTAGACTTCCATCTGTGTCTTCCACCAGACCTTCTCAGGAGCTTCAAAATCTGCTCTCGTTACCAGCGTTTTCTGCAGACCTTCCTCACAGAGTGCAGGGAGGCCAAGAAGCAGAATCTGTTAGACAGGCAGGATTCAGTTTGGTGCCTTTTAGCGTTTTAAAATGCCCAAAGCATCAAGGATGCCTGTAGAGGACAGGTCAGCATGGCAAGGGGAGCCCTTGGAGCTTCTGAAGCAGCAACTGGAAGGAGCCAAGGCAGAACGGATGCTCCAACTAGTCCAGGATATGTCACACGGTTCTAAGGGTAGGTAACTCTATCTTACCCGTCATGTTTTAGGTAGCTCTGTCCTTAGCATGCTGCAGCTTTGAACTATACAGGGTTCAACAGGGTCTTCCCTGTATGGTTCTTCCCATGGATTTTCTGTGAAATCGAGTGCAGCAAAGCTTGATTTCATTGTCTGTTATTTTAAATGAAAGCATAGTCATGAAGAAAAGGTGGAGATTTGTGTCTGTAAAACAAAGCCTCCTAGTTTGGATGTGGAAGCAGAGGGGCTAAGACTCAGAATTGAAAGGAGGAGACAGGGCAGGATGGGGAGGAGACATTGCACATACAGTAATGGTGGTGAAAGAACAGAATCAAAATGCATGGCTAGGGGACAAGGAGAAGGCAGCTGGTGTAAGAGCTGAAAGCAGAATTTAAAGGATCTGTTTTGTGCAGAGCACACTTTAACTCTGGTGCCTCTGTACTTCATCTTTTTGGACGTTAAACCTCAGAGATCTCAAATTCCATTTCCAGTAGTTCACTTCCACATACAAGTTTAAGTGCCCAGTCACTCTTTGGACCAAGTAGAGGTACAGTTCATTTTTCCCACTACTGGATGCAGCTGTTGGACTCACTAGCCTATAATCTCTTGCAGCTCCCACATTTTTGTTGGTTTTGTTGTTTTTTTTTTCACCCAAGGTTCATGCTAAATGAAGCAAGGCTCCTACATTTGCCTTTTTTGGAAGTACGTTTCTGGTTTGGGTTTGTGGTTTGGTTTGTTTGTTTGGTTTCATTTACAAGGTGACCATGAATTTGCTTTAAAAATAACAGGATCTTGCTGAATTGAGCTATACCAAAATACACAGCCAAGAGGCTGAATTCAGACTACAGGAAGCAGTAATTTTGCCATTTCAGATATGTCTTCATCAAGTGAAAAGTTTTAGAAAGATCTTATGTCTTTTTAAAGCAAATCTTAAGGAACAAACATGAAGAGGGCTCCTTCCATTCAATGCTTATTTTCTCCCTATGTTATCCCTCAGTTATGAGATTATTATTCATGCTGGCTATAAAGTTTTTGTTCTCTTTGTTTTATTTATCTGGATGTACTTTGTTGAAAAATATATTGCAAAATTGTTACCTCCTTTTATGTAGTGCTGTTCATGGAATGTGATGTAGTGAGATATAAAGATGATAAGCCACTGCTGCCAGGTCACACAGCAACACTTTGTGGACTGGGGTACTGGGAATTGTGTGCCACCATTCCGTGTCTCAGTCACAGATCTGCAATACTTATTGCACAATTTGGGGATTATGATCTCTGTTTGTGCTCCCTTTCTCATTTGTACAATGGGAATATTATCACTTTCCTGACAGATACATGATATAACCACACTCGGGAACACGTAGATTATGTGAGGTTCAAGACCTATGTAGGAAGAGCAATGATTGGAGTTCTTTGGTGATTCATCAACAGGATAAAATCGTACTTTGTAATGGAGTCTTGTTCTGTGGAGCAAATGAGGTTCACATGTCCTAAGTTGTCTCTTGTTAAAGGAACAATTACATGTGTATTTACCTACTTAAGCTGATGAACAAATCTAGCACAGAATTTGCTACGGGGCTAGCAAACCCTTTTTAAGAAGTCGCAGTTTTTTACTCATCAATGCAAGGTTTTCTTCGAGAGGATCTATGCTCCTGGTAGCCACCAGGTGTCTCTACTGCAATGTGCTCTGGACTCTTCATCTCCATCTCAGAGATGAAACTGTAGGTACACTGCACTCCCACTCCTCATCAGACATAGGGGAAAAGTGAGGCTCTGGTACTGCTTGATGAGAATAAAATGTGAAATGGAGGATCATCAACATGCTGATGTCTCACTATGGTGCTCAGTAAATCCTGAAGACAAAGCATGAACTCTTAATAACCCTAAAGCTCATTACATGGACAGCAACAGGAAGTGCAGAAGACTGAAAGCTTAGTATAGATCCTTTTTCTTAATAGAACAAAAAAAAGTTATATCTGCTAAATTCAAGAGAAGAAAACAGTAAAAGTTAGAGAAGGCCTTGAATTATGTATATTAAATAACTGGGAGATGACCAGGGTGGATGATTCATGAGATGACAAGCAGAGGGGCTGGCTTTAGCAGCTTGCTCTTAACTAAGGATTAAGATTGTGCATGGTGTAAATATGAAGTAGATGACAGGAAGGGGTAGTAGTCAATATAGGAAGTCCTGGAGCAAATTTTGATGGAGAATCAGAGAACTGTTTCACTTGGAAAAGACCTTTAAGATCATCAAGTCCAAACATTATCTAACTACCAAGTCTGTTGCTAACCCATGTCCCTCACCAGCACATATATGTGTCTTTTAAAGTCCTTGGGGAGTTTGATAAGCCTTACAGTGAAGAAGATTCTTCCAATGTCCAATCTAAACCTCCCCTGGTGCAACTTTCATCCTGTAATTTGTTACTAGGGAGAAGAGGCCAACCCCCATCTCTCTACAATCTCCTTTCAGGTCATTGTAGAGGGCAATTGGGTCTCCCCTCAGCCTCCTCTTTTCTGGGCTAAACAATCCCAATTCCCTCAGCCAGTCCTCATAAAGCCTGTTCTCCAGACACTTCACCAGCTTTATTGCAGTCTTTCAGGAGTGTCCTTGCTCCATCATGGGTTGCCCATGACTGCAGTCTGTCAGGAGGGCAGCTCTGGCATAGAATATCTCCTTCCAAGAGCACATTGCCAGCCACACATCTCAGCTGTCTCTACTTTTATCTCTCCCTACCTGTATTTCCTACTTTTGCAGCTGTCTCACTTCCTTGAATCTGTCTGAGAAGGGGCTTCACACATTCCCTGACCAGATGGTGTTTTGTTGCAAAATGGCTCATTTACAGCAGTTTCAGAGCTGGCCTGAGCAGTTGTGAGTTGCCCAGTGCAGGCCAAAGCCTCATCCAGTGCAGGGCACCTGCAGGTCCCAGCTGCTTAAACCCTGCTTCATTGTGCCTCCTGCTTCCAAGGCAGTATGGCTTTCTACTCCCTGTGCTGTAGAAAGGTGAGGATCTCAAGAATTTTGACTTCTGGAAATCTTTGTTGTACAGGAAATTATTAAATGTAGAAAGAACTACTGATTTCAGTGTATTTGATCTCATGAGGGAGGTCTTGGATTGTATGTGTCTGGACTGACATCAGAAGGAGCTTTGTGAGCTTCGGTGCTCACAAGGGGAATGGTCCTTCTGCTCAGCCTTTGTATGTAAGATGTTCCTTGCTTAATACACTCTGGTGTACTGGTCCCAGTTTGGAACCTGGACTGGTTTACGACTATTGTCTTCAGGTTTATGGAAAGAAGGTGTCACAGATCATGCCTTTCCCCCGTCTTTGTTGCATCCACACCTCTGGAAGTTCTCCTTTTTTGGCTGCATTTATCTGTTGTGCCTACTTAGCGTGAGACACTTCCTCTGTTGCTTTGGGCTGGTAGAGCTGAGCCACTGATCTGACCTGCCAAATACTCTCTGCTGTAACTCCATCCATTCCCAATCGCGGTGACAGGCGTCGGGATGCAGAGCAGCAGTTCAGGATTCACATTACAAAAATGCATCTTCATGTCAGTCATAAAAATTTTGCTCCAAGCAAAAGACAATTCCACAGGAAAGAACCAAACTCTATTGCAGATCATCCTCTGACTAAGCCATTGTATGTGGGTTTCCCCATCCTTTCCTGAGGAGCTGGACCTTCCTGTCACAGGTATGGAGATACTATTCTCTAAGGCAGGGTTTTGTTGACTGGAGGCAGTGGTTGGCACAAACTGGGGGGAACAAACCCAGCAGGGAAGACGCCTCTTTTTATTGCACTAGCCTACAAACAGTCTGATTCCTATTTTTTAAATGAGATTACTCATATTTACATAGATTTCTCTCTATCTATGTATCTAATTCCATATGGGAATAGAAAATGCATTTATGACATTTATAGATTCTTAAAAATACGTAAACAATCTAGTATTTATATAACACTTGTTCATTTGTGTGCTCACAGTTTGGTAGGTGCTGGCTATGAGAGACTGCTCAGGCTCTGAAGAGCTGCCATGAAAAAGAGCTATGCCAGAGAAAGAGTAATAGAGCACGATGCAAGTTTGTGTGGCTTCTCCACTGCAGAGTGAATATCCTGGAAAAGTTACTACCTTGGTTCCTGGCCTAGGAAGAATCCTGCAGAGAGTGGACACTCATTTTGAGACCTTGTCTTTGGTGACAGTCTCATATGTTTCTTCACTTACACCAGAGTTAGACTGTAATGGACCGATCCACTTTGAAAACATCTGATGATGCATTTTGAATGTCTGCTATGTCACTTTACCCTCTGTCAGAGTCCTAGAAAATATTACAGAATGTCAGTGTATTCAGGAGCCTCAATACACAGCCTACAGAGCAGGGAAAGGAGGCATCTTCCTCTCTTTTTCTTACTGAAACCTCCTCTGAGACACCTCAATTACAATCACAGTCAATCTAGGCTGCATGGACAAGCACACTTATGACCTGGATTGCCAAATAGAGGTGGTCAAAGTAACTCCTCGAGGTTGTGAGTCCTTCTTAGGTGAGTGATTGCATATTTTGAATCATTGATTGAAAGTTTAGGAATTCTTAAGTCTGTTGTGTAGTATTAGTTTTGTTTAATAGACATCTGAACCTGTAGTCTGCTAGTGTATGTTGGAATGCTAAGCAGTTTTGATCAGTAGAAGTCTCATTTTCAGTACCTGCCTCATCTTTTGAGAGTCCCTGACAATGAGCAGCATTTAGTCCTTGCTGTGGAAGGGACAGACAAAAGTGGAAGGGTGCTCTCTGCATGGCATCGTACTCAGATTATTGTGTGCAGGGGCTAATGGTGGGCAGGGAGGTGGCAGCTGTGGAGTGGAGGGAGGGATAGCATGGGGGACAAAAGGTGGTTCTTTGGCCTACGCAACCCTTAAAATTCCATGATTTTGGTCTTGAACTCTTCTAGGAGCTGCAGGAGGACAGTGATGTTTTCCACACTGGAAAAATACATCCTGCTTTGGAGCTGCAGGTTGATTTAACTTCGTGTAGGTCCAGCTTTTTTTGGCAGTGTTTGCCAAGTGCTGGTTACCATGAAAGCAATAACAAAGCTTTCGTGAATTTGAAAGGGACAAAACGTTTTGCTCTGGCAAAAAAAATGGTACCGTTTCTCATGTAATTCTGCTCTCTGCTGGCAGATGGTGCTGCAATATATACCCAGCATCTAGGAACCGGCTTCTTGATCTGTGAGGGGATATGAGCAAACAGCATCTAATTTGTATTTTCATTCTACTTGGTTCCTAATTTGGTTTTATTATGAAATGGAAGTCTTCTCTTTGTTGTTCTGCTTCCAGCTTTGACTGTCTAAGCAGGTTGGCCAGTTTTATTTTTGTCTCTTTGGATTAGCACCAAGCTGGCAGGCAGAACTCAACTCCAAATGCTCTTCTGCCCTAGTTTTTCATGTTTGTTGTTATCTCATTTGTTTGATACTGTGGCCTATTGCTGATTGCTTTCCTTGCAACATACAGAGTGATTAAAGGTGTTCTGTGTTTTTTTTTCCTGAGAAATGAACAAACAGAATGTGCCCAAAATCCAACCCAAACCCTCTTCTGTCTCTCTCTCTATATATATATAATTATATATACACACACACACACACATATATATATAAAGACTATTTGGAAGAACTAGTGATGGGCAGGATCAACCTACTTAATCTCAAAATTTAAAGGTTTAAAAGGCTGCCAGAAAATCAGTAGTTGATCTCATCTGCTTTCTAGAATTGCTGTCCAAGAGGTGTTTACACTCTTAACATGTCTTCTTGCCATGCTTGAGGATTAATACCTTCATTGATGATCTGGATGAGGGGATTGAGTCCAACATCAGAAAGTTTGCAGATGACACCAAGTTGGAAGCATGTATTGATCTGTTAGGGGGCAGGAGGGTTCTGCAGAGGGACCTGGAC